>CM076576.1:560216412-560541749 GCA_034641835.2 Pinus albicaulis | reverse complement strand
AACATGATCATCACGAGAATAAGCAAACACAATGCCAACAATGCAACTTTAGTAGTTAGGCTAATGCTCCCCCTGAACCGGTGTTACATGTTCATAGTCAAGTATGACCATATCATATCAGCAGACTGAAACCATCAACATTAGATCAAGAAAATTAAAACTGTCAGCAGCCTATCAGAAACCGACCTTGAGTCTGATTCACTGTTTTTCTTATCAGAGAAAAACATACGCAACTGTTTCCAATGGAACTCGCGTGTATACGCGGCTTTAGTTCATGAAACCCGCATATAGAAAGTGAAATAAAGAAAAATTTCACAACTTCATCTCCCCCTAAATTTGTACCACCTGTACCTGTCTTCTCTTGTCACATCAGATGTACTATCAGAAATAAACACAACTAGAATTACCAAACCAACCATGGGAATCACCATATATTGCTCCCCCTGTGATGATACATTATTGATTCCTATAATGTATCTTACATCACTCCTGCAGTCATTATGAGAAGTAAACTTTAGAAGCGGATGACTACAGTAGGGTCAACATTCCCTGTGTTTTTTACTGGAGCTTCTTCTTTTTCCAGCTTTGTTGAAAATTCTCTAATTTCTCAGATCTGTTCATCATACTTAATTTGCATTCTTTTTCTACATGCCCATACTTGTTACAAGAATAACATATTATGTGACCAAAAAGGGGAGCATAGGGATCATAATATGTTTTTATAATCTTTCTTCTATTTCAATCAACTGCTTTATGACCAAAATTGCTGCATGAAAAACAATATCCCTTATTGAAACCTGAATACCTGGGAGCTGTCTGTCTTTCTGTGTAGTGTCTATCTGTCTTTGATCGAAACAATTTGCTTCTGCAGTTGGCTACAACATGTCCATAATTATGACATATAAAGCATTCAAAATTATTGATCAAAGGAGAGAATCGATTGATAATTCTATATTTAGGAGCAAATTATTTCCTTTGAGAATTCATGATTGTCGGTTGCCTTTTTGTCTCGTTAAAAAATTCAGGTTTTGCATTGATATCCTTTAAATCTTTAGCATTGTCTTGTGAACTAGATTCTCCTTTAACAGTTTCATGAAAACCACGACCAAATTAATAGAAGGAGACCTTTGACTACTAAGAATATTATCCAGAATCTTAGTACTATCTTGAAACCTCAAGCGTTTATCATTTTCTTCTAATTTTCCTTTTAAAATGTTTACCTCAACCTCCAATTTTTGGCACTGCTTCTTCATACTTTCTTCTGCCCTCTCTCCTTATTCTACTTGCTTATTCAAAGTTAGAATTTCTTCTTTCAACTCATTTTATTTTTCTTCACATGTTTGTAGAAGTTCTTCATTCTTCTTATTCGATTTTTCTAGATCTGATTTAAGAGAGATGATTTATGCTTCAAGTCCTTCACCGTGATTGGTGAATTCATCCTGCAGCCTTTGATACTTTTTTATTAGTCCATTCATTCTAGAGATCATATCTTTGTAGATAATCTTTGTTGATATTTAAATAATCTTTGTTGATCTTCAACTTTAATCTTGAGATTTGCAATTACTGCTTCTAGATCCATAACATTACTTTCACTTTGGTTTTCACTATCTTCACCATTGCATGCACAAGAAAGTGAATCACAAGAACAACAATCAATACATGTTTTGTCTTCTTCATTTTCTGCTGTACATATTTTCTTTCTTTGAGTAGCCTTCTTCTTTTGCTTCCTTCCCATTGTGACGGATCTCCTTCAAGCGATCTAGCTCCTTCAGAAGGACCTGCTCCGATACCAATTGTTGGGAAAAATACTGAGAGAGGGGGGGAGGGGGGTGAATCAATATTTAGAATTCACTAAAAAATTTTAATTTTTCTTTACAAAATTCTATATGTGACTTTAATCAATCCAACTCGCGTATATACATGGATATCTTTAAGCAAACTTGCATATGTCCAAAGATCTTATTATGCAAATAATTCTTTACTTAGATCATTGCATCATTCATTCATTAGATGTTTAGTAAGTAGTAAGAATAGAATAAATCAGCACACATAAGCAACACACATGAACACCAGGATTTAAGGTGGAAACCCAATTCAGGATAAAACCACCGTTGCTGTCGTCTCTGTCTTCAATATTTATTATAAAGAAAACTGCTTACAATCATGTACTGGCGCAGATGCATACCAGCATGCAGGCACCCACCTATAGAAGGCTGCAACCTTCTCTCGTTCTCCAACTACTACTGGAAGGGAGCTTCAACCCCCTGATCTCATTTACCAGCCACTCCTGGAAGGGAGCTACTACCCCCTGATCTTGTTTACCAACCATTCTTGGAAGGGAGCTACTACCCCCTGATCTCATTTACCAACCACTCCTGGAAGGGAGCTACTACCACCTGAACTCGTTTACCAGCCACCACTGGAAGGGAGCTACAACCCCCCTCATTGAAGGCTTCAACCCTCAGCTCCACCATGGACCACGTTTCATCAATTTTCATATTGGATCCAACAGCTTCCACACAACACAACTTGTAGGCCTCTTTTCATCAAATTTTCAAACTGGACCCACTCCACACATTTAAGCTCAAAGAACATACATCAAACTGAAACTTATAACCCATTCAATTCATTCATTGAATCATCAACCAATCAACCAACCAACCACTGATCTTTAATCATAATAAACTAGCAGCATAATCAGTATTCAAACAACTTAGATCTGTATGAAGACATCATTGACAGACAACACTAATACAACAAAATAGATTATATATTTCCATCTGCACACTTCAGCAAAACCCTAAATTCCATACGCACTTTTACTTCACTGAACCCGCTTATATACATGCTTTCACAGAGACAAACCTGCATATATATCTGCAACTATTTCGGAATTGACCTTAGATTCCATACGTGCTTTTGCTGAGACTAACCCGCATATATACGAGCTTTTGCTGCGATGAACCTACGTATTGATATACAAACATTGCAGGGCTGCGCAACTCTTCAGAACAGATAAATAGCTTAGCTCTTACCCTTCACTCCATAAAATATTCGCCACATCTCAAATCTAAACATTCCATAAACAGATCTAGAAGATACATAGTCATTTCAGGTCTAGAGATCTCGATCCATCATTTTATTCATAGGTGAATTATTATTTCAGATCTATCAATAAATTGTAGCCCATTCCATGCAGATATACTTCAGAGTGGAGTATTCATTCAATACCTAGACACATGCACACTCTTTCCCTATGATCTTCTTCTCCTTATATAGTTTTAGCCTTTATCAATACCATGAGCCAAAACCACACAAATTCTGATGATATTCTTGGACGGAATCAAATAGACAATACACCGCTCAATATTGTGGGCTAATACCATGGTAATTCCCCTTTGTATCATAATTTTTAGAGCGCAAAAGGCATACGCGACTTGGAGCATTCGTTTCCATGTGTATACACAACTTCTCTTCATAAAAACTGCATATATGCTAACCCTGAATGTATACGCAGGTTGCCTTCACAAAAGTAGCATATACATTGCATCCATACACGGGTTGCCTTCACAAAAGTAGCATATACATTGTGACATATTATATTTATCATTTCTCTGGCACTTGCTGGAATTCTTTTCTCTGTCACATCTGAACTGATATGTAGATACATCATTCTTACATCTTTAAAAAATAGGTTGCTTATCATGGGAAAATCTTCAAGTAGGTTTCCATCAAGGACAAATTCATCAAGTAGGTTGCCATCAAGGACAACACATTACATCATATTGCCAAAAATTGGAGGTATATTTGAGAATTCAGAACCTTCAAGATGATGATACCAAAATTCAATTAGCTTCATTGAGAATGGAAGGTGTAACACTTGTTTGGTGGGAAGCCAAGACAAAGGAGGAAATAAAGAAACATGGTCAGATTATTCTATCATGGTAAGATTTCATTACTACTATAAAACAATATTTTTATCCATTATCTCATATGCAGAAGCCATAATGAACTGACAGAACTTTAGGCAATTAAAGAGACAAAATATGCAAGAATACACCCAAGAATTTAGGAGAATAACTCTCTTATTAGGGGTGGATTTGCAGAGCCAATATACTTTGCTCAAGTACATAGAAGGCTTAGATAGCTACCTAAAACATACTATTCTCATGTTTAACTCCACTAGTCTAGGTGAAGTTTGTGTTCAGGCCACACATCTAGAAGCTAGAGGGAAGAACATTTCTTAAGAGTAAAGCAAAAGAAAATAACTCAAAAGGTAAAAATAAAAAGAATGCATATGTTAAGAAAGAGGGAGAAAAAGTGGTTTGTAAACATTGTTCAAAAGAAGGCCATGATGAAACTTATTGTTGGAAATTACATCCTGAAATGAGGCGAAAGAAACCCAATAACAAAGGGAAACAAACAACTGCTGCTACAACTCAACATGGTTTAGGATCTGATTCAGGTGATGAATCTAAGATTACAACCATGGGATTGAAGAACATGAAGGGAAAATAAATTGAAACTAAACCCAGTACCATTACATCAAGTTGTCACATAAACACTCCAGATGAAGAAGAAATAATAGAACTGTTTCATGTGAGGGTCAGATCCAAACATACCAAGATTGACACATTGTTTGATAGTGGGTCACAAGAAAAATTAAATCTCTGAAGACTTTGTAAAGAAACTTAATCTTGAGACCATATCACATCCAAAACCATATCCATTGAGTTGGATTTGTAAGGATGCAAATTTACAGGTTTCAAAGAAATGCATATTGCGGTTTGCAATCACTGCAAAGTTTGTTGACATAGTTGAATTAGATGTGGTTCCGCTTGACATCATTGGTTTTGTATTAGGGAGTCCTTACTTGTATGACAGGAAAGTGATCTTCCATCTCCATGAGAACAAGTATCATTTATTTAAAGATGGCAAGGAGTTCATTGTTAGAGCACATCACAAGAAGACAAACATTGCTATGGTAAATGCTAGACAGGTAAAAAGGCTGGTAAAATCAAGTAAGAATTTTGTTCTTCTTATGATTAAGACTAAAGCTGATATTAATAATGAATCGATTGAGGGATTTTATCCTAAGTTTAAATCATATTTATATGATGGACTTAATGGGAATCATGAGATGTTTCAGGAGCCAACAGGATTGCCTCCAAAAAGAGAGATTCAACATGAGATTCAGTTGCAGCAAGATTGTCCTCTTCCAAACATCGGTATGTATCGCATGTCAATAATGGAGAATGCTTAAATAAAAAGGAAAATCAAGGAGATGTTGGATAAAGGAATCATAAGGCCAAGCACCTCGCCATGCAGTTCACCCATAGTCTTTATACCAAAGAAAGATGGGACTTGGTGCATGTGTGTTGATTTTCGAGCTTTGAACAAGATTACAGTAAAAATTCATTACCCACTCCCAATAATAGATGATTTTCTTGATCAACTGAAAGAATCAAATTTTTTCACTAAGTTATATTTACGAAGTGGATATCATCAAGTAAGAATTCCATAAAGTGATATATGGAAAACTGCATTCAAAACCAAACAAGGACTCTTTGAGTGGTTATTTATGCCATTTTGTTGTGTAATGCACCGAAAAATTTCATGCGAGTTATGGATAGTGTTTTGCATCCATTCCTTGATGAATTTTTTATTGTCTAGTTATATGACATTTTAATTTTCAGAAAAACAAGAGAAGATCATGTCTTGCATGTGAATAGAGTGCTTGATATTTTGAAGAAAGAGAAATTGTTTCTTAATATGTCAAGTGTGAGTTTGGAAAGAATTCTTTGGTCTATTTGGGACATATTGTAGGAGGAGAAGAATTGATGATTGATCCTTCTAAAGTGTAAGCCATTGTTAATTGGCCCACACCCAAAACAGTAACTGAGGTAAGTTTCTTAGGTGCAACTCAATATTGGAGAAATTTTATTGCTAACGTTTCTTCCATCACAGCTCCTATGCATGAAATGACAAGTGTGAAGAAAGTCTTCCAATGGGGAGGTAAACAACAACAAGCTTTCAAAGCTTTAAAGGACAAAATGAGTTCAGCTCCAATCCTTGCATTACCAAATTTGAGACAGCCATTTGAGATTCAAACTGATGCTAGTGATTATGCCATGGGCACAGTGATTTTGCAGCATGGTAAGCCTATTGCCTTTCATTATGAAACCTTTAACGGTGTTGTGAATAATTATCCTACATATTACAAAGAACTATATGTGTTGGTACAAAGTTTCAAGAAGTGGAAACACTACTTGATGGGTAAAGAGACTATTTTACATATCGATCACCAACCATTACAATACTTGCAGTCACAAACAAAACTGCAACAATCAAGACATTTCAGGTGGATGGGATTTCTTCAACAGTTTCACTTGGTTCTAAGGTATAAGAAAGGTATTTTCAATAAATTTGCAGATATGCTTTCAATACCAATCATTAGTGCATCTACTTTACTAAAAAAATGATTATGTTGTACATGAGAGTTACATAGAACAATATGCGCATGACATTGATTTCCAAGATGTGTATGCTAGTTTGAGTGAAGGGAATCAAGTTGAAGAAAAATATTTTCACATGCATAACAATTTGTTGTTTCATTTGGGCAAGCTATGTATTCCAAAAGGAGAGAGGTTAAGTGTCATGAGAGAAGCTCATTCATCTCTTATTACTGGACACTTTGGGGTAAGAAAAACAGTGGCACATCTACAGAGGTATTGCTATTGGCCCCGCATGATAGATAGTGTGTCACATTTTATAAGAGGTTGTTCTATGTGTGGAAAAAGTAAGCCTAGTAATAGGAAGCTTGGGTTGTACAGGCCATTATTGGTACCATTAAGGCCATGGTAGAGTATCTCCATGGACTTTTTTGGAGGTCTACCTATGTCAAGAAAGCATCATTATTATCTTTATGTTGTTGTGGATAGATTCAGTAAAATGTGTATACTTATGCCATGTAAGAAAACCATTACTGCTAAAAAAACTGCTAAGCCTGATTTTCAATATGTTTGGGTTCATTTTGGATTTCCAACTTCTATTGTTAGTGACAGGGATTTTAGGTTCATTGGGAATTTTTGGTCAAATCTATGGAGAATGATGGACACAAAGTTGAAAAAGAGTACCGCTTTTCATCCACAAACAAATGGAAAAATCGAGGTGGTGAACAGGACCGTTGTGCATCTATTAAGAGGATATTGCAGCAAACATCCTAAGTTGTGGGATGAACAACTGCATTACATTCAACATTCTTACAACCGGGCAAAGCACTCTTCAACAAAAACCTCATCTTTTGAAGTATGCTTTGGATATTTGCCAAAATTTCCATTAGACTTCATCTTTGGGAAGGATTTTGCAATTGATGGCCATAGTGATATTAACAAGGCTCAAAAGTTCATTGAGAAAATTAAGATAATACATCAACAGGTTCAAGAACAACTTGAGAAAAGTCAAAGCAAATACAAAGAGAGGCATGAAAAACACCAGGTTGATCACAAGTTTCAAGAGGGAGATGAGGTATGGTTGCACACTAGCGAAGAAAGGATACAAGGGGAAGGTAAAAATCTCAAACCCATTCACTATGGTCCTTTCAAGATCATAAAACAAGTTGGTAATAATTCATTCCAACTTGAATTGCCTTCTTATATGCAAATGTATTCAGTTGTTAATGTTGAAAACTTACACTTGTATGAGCCACCTTTGATCGATGCTCAAGGAAGTGATGTTAAACTACCTTCTATTGAATATTTCTCACCAGAATATCTGGATGAGCTCAAAGAAGATACAATTCTCAACAAGAGGACAAGAGCATCCAAGAGGGGAAGTGTTGACTACCTTTGAGTTGGGCTCAAAGGCACTAAACCAAGAAAGGAAAAATGGATGGAGGTTGGAAAGGTGAGGGAGTTGTACCCTCATCTACTGAACAGTTAATCAAGTCTTTTGGGTTCCAAAAGCTTCCTAATGGGGAGGAGTGATCAGGAGTTCATAAATTTTTCTCAATATTCAAAGTTACGGGATTGGGTTCAAACTAGGATGGTTGCGTAGAACCTGTCTTCCTGATTTTGGTGACATGAATGGTTCGAAAAACCGATGTTGTATGAGGGAGATATCGCATTCTGATCGAAATTCCAAATAGGTGAAATAGCAACAGTTTGACCAAGTTTTACTGGGATGCATAGTCATCAAAAAGGGAATATTTTGAGGAATATTCCTTCCTCAAAATCAATTACAGGTTGACAAGTGTTGAAATTATATTGGTTGTACAGGGTTTTGGAGGAGCCAATCACAAGGTGACACGTGGCCATCCCTGAGGCTGCCACGTATCCATGAAATTGCATGTTAAAATTTTGTTGGAGGCCGTAGGAATTGACCCCTAGACCTCCCGTCGGGCACACACAGTTCTTACCACTCACACACAATTCTTACTACTCACTCTATGCTTTTTCCTTAACTACAATGGGAGTTAGGTTATATTTGTTATGTGTTTCAAATCACGTTGGGGGTTGGAATCGCCAGTGGTCCCAACCCGCCAATGGTTCCATAGCAAGTGTTCACATGGCAAATAATATATGTAACCAAACCACGAATAAGTGTTTAACCGTCACAGAAAATTATACCCACCAGTGTTCCCATATGTGTTGTCACATGGCAACGGTAGTTTCCAACGTCTCTGCACAGTTTATGCACTAACCAACCCTTTAAACCGGAGTTCAACACAGTTACAACCGCGATATATGCCTTGGGTTTCGCTAGCAATTGCAGTTACCCGCGGGGTTTGGGGTTGGCATGTGGCCACCCCAACCACTAACATTTAATGCTGTGATCAAGACGGCGGGCGGTTTGGCGGGTGGGCCTAATTTGGTGGCCTATGCCACATTTAACTCCAGTTAAGTGGAGTTCTCCACTTTTAGTGGAGATTTTCTAGGTGAAACTTAGAAAAAGAGTAGGAGACTCAATTTTCACCCATTCAAAGTGAATGAAGAGTCATTTTTGACTAATTAGAGCATTCTAGAGCCATTGGTGTAGAGAAAAAATCCATTAGAGCACTGCAGCTACATGTAATAACAAAATTTTTAGCGTAATGAAAGATGGACATGCCATTGGGAGCTGGACCAACAGTTGTAGCCCAGGAGGGGTGAACTGCTTCATCATGCCTACAGTGTAAAATTCATGTGGTGACTTATTTCTCTATTTTACACTATTTTTTAGTGTTATTTAAGCTTATTTTATGCTTCTAATTTACCTAAAATCATCTACAATTCATGGACAAACACCTCAATCCCTGTGCAAACTAATGAAATGATTATGTACATGTTTATAAACTGAAAATACACTTAGCACAACAAAACTAATACAATAATATCAGATCATCTTGTCCCCTACCTCTTTGTTAAACAATATTTCATATGGGTGTTATGTTATCATTTGACCATATGAATTATTAAAATATGGAAGACCTCTCTCTTACATAATAGAATTTTTGTTGTAAAATTTATTGATTTTCACTTGATACTACAACAAAAAAGGGCATTGGTGAGTGTCATGCCTGTGACAAACCTTTAAGGTCCATCACCAATGTTGCATATGGTGATGGTCCTTAAAAACGCGTTGTTGTAAGTGCATATAGTGACGGTCCTTTCAAGATTTCCACCAAAGCTATTTTTAGTGACACTTTTGGTGACAGTGGTTAAAATCCCATCACTAATTCTCTCTATGGTGACACTTTTAGTGACGATATTTTATTGGACCTCTCCAATGTTATTTTTGGATAATTTTGGTGATGGTAAAAAAAATTTTGTCACCATTTATCATTCCAATGAGTTTTTGATGACACTATGTGATTGTTGCTACCACTGCTATGGAGTATTTTTCATTATGTCCCTAAGGCCATACTGGTTAGAGTTAATCGATTTATTAAAAAATAATTAGTGTAAGAATATAGTTTTCCTATGAGTTAACACATGATTCATCTCTGTTAGGTTTATTATCTAGAAAATTACCTTTAGATCAATTTCCACTATTATGTGTAGAGACCATATTATTTAATGCATAATCAAGCTCAGTCAATTCTATTAATTGGAGAGAACTAGCACTCATGAACACTTGTGACACGCCTTGACATGCTTTGGCACACACTAACATTCCTTGGCACCTTGCATATCTTGGAAAATCTTTGTACCTATAACATATTGCAATGAAAAGGATTCCCAAGCACATTTTGGCATCCCTTAACACAACATAACACTCCCCAAGCATGTGTTGGCATGCCATGTAGTCCCTAGCATGCCATGAAATGCCTTAGCATGCAGTCACATACATTAGCACTTGGCACACATTAGAACTTGGCATTTATTCAAACCTATTTTTAGTGTGCCTAGCATGCCCATTTTGAAAAAGGCAATTTATCAACTTATTAACCCTCATATGTGTTCATTTCCTTGCATTTTAGCTTGGTTATCCCTTTTATTTCCTTGACACTCCTTGACACATGTTGGCACATCCTGGCATGCCTTAGCACCTAACATGTATTGGCATGCCTTGGCACTATTTTGCACTTGTTAGTACACCCTGAACTCCCTAGCACACTTTGGAACTTATTGAGATGCACTGGTATTCCCTAAAATGCCTTACCACTACATAGCACACCTTGTCACTCCCTACTTGGCATGCCTAACACTGATTGACACTGTCAGCTAACATACCCTCATATTTATTAATTTCCATGGATTTTGACCTAGTGCTCCCTTTTTTTTCCCTAATACTTCCTAACAATCCTTAGTATGCATTGGCACCCTCCGACACACCTTATCAGTCTCTGACATGCCCTTCCACTCCATAGCATGTGTAACACTCCCTGACACACATTGGAACTTGGAACGTGTAGTCACTTGGTAAGTCTTAGCATGCTTGAAATGTGTTGGTATGCTTTGGAATTTGTTGGCTTGGTTTGGTATGGTTTAAGATTAAAGTTATTTGAGATTAATTATTGAAATCAAGAGAGGAGTAACAACAAAATATTTGGCGCTTAGAATACACTAACACTTACCACTTGGCACATATTGACACTTACACTACTACAAAAAAGTCTTCTAGGGGCAATTTTTCTTGTGGCATTTTTGGAAAAACTGCCTCTAATTTTTTTTTTAGGGATTTAAGGGTAGTTTTCAACCCCCCCCCCCCGAAAGTGATGAAAATTTGAAAATTTTTAGGGAATTTAAAAAAAAACATCTCTAAAATTTTTTTCTCATGAATTTTGGAGGGGATTTTTAAAGTATTGCACCTAGATATATTTTTTATGGATTTTTTTTTAAAAACCCACCAGAAAGTCATGAAAAAAGAACTTTGGGAGGGGTCTTTTAAATGACTTCCCTCAAATACAATTTTCATGACGGTTTTTAAAAACCCCCACACCCCCCCACCCCCCCCCCCCCCCCCCCCCCCCCCGCAAAAATCAATTGAACTTTTTTTTTGGTTCGAGGGGGTTTCTAACAACCACTTTTAAAAGTTTTTTCTCATGAATTTTTTTTTTTTGTGGGGGGGAGGCGGGGGCAGGGGGGGGGGGGGTGTTGCACGGGGGTTAAAAGACTGCCCAAAAATACATTTTTCATGGTGTTTTTTTGACAACCCCCCTAAAATTCATGATAATTCAAATTTTGGAGGTTGGTTTTTACCCCCAAAAAAAGAAAAAAAAAAGCAATGAGAATTGATTGTTTGGAGGCATTATTTTAACAACCACCTCTAAAAGTTCAATTCTCGTGACATTTTTTTTTTGGGAGGGGGGGTGTCCAAAACCGCCTCCAAAAGTTTAATACTTGTGACTTACAATGTAAATTTTGGAGGCAATTTT
This sequence comes from Pinus albicaulis, assembly GCA_034641835.2. Classification (NCBI taxonomy): domain Eukaryota; kingdom Viridiplantae; phylum Streptophyta; class Pinopsida; order Pinales; family Pinaceae; genus Pinus; species Pinus albicaulis. The sequence goes on along the minus strand of CM076576.1, from coordinate 560,529,892 downwards.
TGACACCCCCCTCTCCCCCCCCCCCCCATGCGCAAAATTCATTTGAGAGGTGATATTTAAATGTCCACCTCGAAATGTTCAATTTTCATGAATTTTGGGGGAGGGGGATATTTGGGTGTATTGAATGGGGAAAGCAGACATAAAAGGGTAGAATGGATGGGTAAAAGTAATAGGTTCGAGCATGGTTAATTGAGATATCTAATCCTATAATTAGAGAATGAGAAGGGGACTCAAGGACGCATGGCTCAAGAACTAGGGAGCCTAGAGGGAAGGAAACATGATAAATTGATAGGGGAACCCCCAATAGTTGTGATAATGGGATTAGGGGCCCCATTATTACAACCCATAAGCCCTTAAACCATAATCACAAAATTCCCTATCCCCTTAACACCCAAGCCATAACCCCTTAACTCCTATACTCATAACTCGTAACTCATTAACCCTTTGATCCCTTAAACCCTAATCCACTAACCCCTTAACCCATAAACCCTAACTTAGAATCCCTACACCACCCTTAAAATTCATGACAATGTAACTTTTAGAGAAATTTTTGAACATGCTCCCCCCACCCTCCCCAAAATTCATTAGAATTAAACTTTTAGAGGCGTTTCGTTAAATTATTGCCTCCAAATGTTCAATTCTAATGAATTTTGGGGAAGGGATCTATTTTTGTTTATTGAATAGGGAAAGAGGACATAAGGGTAGCATGGATGGGTATAAGTGAGAGGTTCAATAATGGTATACTAAGATCTATAATCCTAGCATTAGTAAATGAGAAGGGGTCGTAGTACCTCATGGCATAAGGGCTAGGGGGGCTAGAGGGAAGGAAACGAGAGAAATTGATACTGGAACCCCTAATAGTTGTGATAAGGGGATTAGGGACCCCATTATCACAACCCATAAGCCCTTAACCTTAAATCCATAATCCATTAACTCCTACTATCATAACTCATAACCCATTAACCCCTTAATCACTTAAACCCTAATCCACTAACCCCTTAACTGCTAACCCCTAACTTAGAATCCATAATATCCCTAATCCCTAACCCATTATCCTCTTAAACCCTGACCCTTAAAATTTATCCCTTAAACCCTAAAGCCTTTAACCCATAAATCCTAAACCCTTAACCCGCTGACACTTAAATCACATAACTCTTAACCACTTAACCCACAAATCCACTGATCCCTAAGCCCTTAGAGCTTAAACATTAACCACTGAAGACCTTAACCATTGAGCCATCAACCTCTAAACCCTAAAGCCCTTAGACATCAACCCCCTGGCCCTTAACCCCGTAACCACAAAACCTTTACCCTTCACCCTTGACCCCTGACTCCTGAACCCCTAGACTTTTTATCTCTTGAAACCCCTAAGACTTTATCCCACACCATAGTTGCTCCAACACTAATATTCTTGGTCCTATTAGGTTTTTGTGTGCTAACCCCTCAAAATATAACCTCCAAGCACTACTAGGGTCCAAGGAAAAGAGGCACAAGGTCCCCAAATTTGATCTACATTTTATGGAGAGTCACATTTCCCTCAAATATCCACCAAGTATTTTCTTTCAAGGGGAAACAATATGCTCTTATATTGTCCAGAAATTCATCTAAGTTCATAGGAATAAAGCATGGTTCATCTAAATGCATGGCCAAAACATAATTCATGTCCACTAAAAATAAAAAAGAGGATATAAGGATGTCCCTTTAGGATTTCCATTCTCTTATCAAATGTATGATTAAAAGTCCCATATAATTCTACAATATTTCTCAAATTTTTTGTCCACAACATGCTCAAAACAACATTCAAATTCCCTTAGTTTTCTCCAAGTCTATTCTTTCAATATTAATTAATCATCTTGTCCTGAAGATGGATCCACGTTGGGATTTGAAACATCGACCATTATTTTAAAACACTGTGGATAATCTAGAGATTCCAACTTAGTTACAAAAAACAAAAAACAAAAACAATTAAAAAAAGTGGTGAAGGAAAAATTTTAGGGGATGCCCAAAGCACCCATTTTCGAAGGGGAATGTCGAGAAATTCCTCTTTCATGGGGGTTCATCTAGTGATACGGAATATTTTCTTTGGTGATGTTAAAAAAAATTGCTTAAAGAGAAAGAAAATTCCATAAATGCAACACCCATGAAAAATCAACACAAAATAAAGACAATATAGACTATGCACCAAGGTTTTCTAACAAAATTCACTGATAATGTGTGAGCTATGTCTCGAGATTAGCTTCAAATAGGAAATGCCTCTATATTATATGAGCATATTAATGGAAAATAAATGGAAATACCTCACATTTGGGGATGGCCCAAAATTTTGTTGCTAAAACTGCAAAATACTCCATACCAGCAGCTTTGCCTCAAAATTTTACAACTTTAGAGTATAAACATGGACACCTTATAACATGTGCAAGACTACATCGAAGTTCATTCCTGATGTTTAATGACACATGTGGGATTTCACCATGATCCCTTAGATCTACTGCTCATATCACAATTCTAATTGTACCAATGGATTCCTTGCAAAATTTCAAGGAAAATGTGTACAAACTTGAGCAAGTTCTAAACTATCACCTCCTCCTCAAAATTCGTGCCACAAAAAATCAAGATATTCTAGAAATACTTGTAAAAATATTCTTAAAAATAAAAACCTATCTCAATATATGTTCCCATAATAGGCCACGGTCCACCTTTGCCTAGTTCCAAGCTCTGAGTTTCGTGTGATTTATCCTCCGCTTATGGGTCTATATGGGCTCTCCCCCCAAGCCATAAAATAAAGAAAAATATATAATATATTTATGGTAGTGATTTAAAAGAGAGACATTGGCTCACATGGTTGGCATAAATATGTAAAGAGTTTGGTTATTGGGGAGTCCTGGGGTCAAACCCTTCGAGTTCCCCATTTTACATATCATTTAAACCATAACCCAAATGGTATAACACTTTGGTGTGTTGGTTAAATATATCCAAAATAGAACTGTGGACTTCAATTGACCTCAACCAAAAAATCGGGGTTTTCCACATGAAGCCCATGATTAGGACACATGGACTCGTTATTTTAAAACTAGGCATTGTAACGTGGTAGTCCCATATTGGTCCACACAATTTCCACTTCAACCATTCACTCAGCGTCATGTGTCAAGTCTTGAACCTACCACTGTTACACAACATTTTGTCACCGTCCCTGCATTCCCTATTTCAAATACTGGAGGACCATCATAGCGATCCTTGTGTACTGTCACACATCATAATGAATGTCATTGCATCCCTTAACATGAAAGGAACAAAATCTCTGTTGACCATTCCCGAATTAGAGCCTTAAAAACATGTAATTTTGGGTCGGCATTGTGGTGTGGATTTTTCCTCACGCCCTTGGCCATATTTGCACTAGGCCTCACACCGTGGCCGCTCTGTCTCTAAAGAACCTCCGCGCCGAGCTACTTTTGGAAGATTTTTTAATATGGAAATGAGGCTTTTAATATCTAACAACTTCGTGGGTGGAATCATGGATGTTTGTTCGACTGGATGTGGTCGAGTTTCTCCCTTTGGCCTTCTAGTTCCTACAAAAATGAAACTTCCCAAAGGGATAGACCTTTCCTCCACCATAAGTGGATCCCAAAGATCTTCCTCCACTCCTATAAATTCCTCTTCATCCCATTGATTCTACCAGCTAGAATGGACCAAGAGCTGGGTGCAGAAGATAACAGAGAATAGTCCATAGTTGTGAGAGAGAGTTTGTGCCTTTCGCCTCTTTGAGCCAAATCGACAAATGAATGATTTGGAGACATGTCCGACTGAACCCATCAAAGGAGGTCTACAACATCAAGACACAGGTTGTAAACTCCCTTTTATACATTAATATGACAAGATTAATTTCTAGTTCCATCTTTCTCTATGTTAATATTCAAAGTTTCTGACTCTCCTTTACTGGTTAGATAGTTGTAAATGAATATGTATGCTCATATTCTTTTAGTGTTTGCTTTGATCTTTGTGTAGGTGTGTGGATATCGCTACCAACAGAGTGCAAGGCTTCAAGAAAAAATATTGAGGGATTACTGCAACGTAATACGTCAAGAGTGTTGGATTGAGGTAGGACATCTATTCCAATTTGCATTTCATTTATGAACTAGGAATTTAGAGACCAACATGTTCCCTTGTTTCTAGATCCACCCTAGGGCTAGAGGAATTGCCTCTGTCTGCAAAGGGGATTTTCCTACACAACAAGTTGGCGACTATACTGGGGAGGTCAATGCCTGTTGTCTCTTATTGTTCATTTTGAATTTTTTATTGTTTGTCCAACTTTGGCCAAATTGTCGTTTCTCTAATGTTTTTGGATTGTTTGACTGCTTCTAGCCATTTAGCCTTTTTATGGAGTGATAAGCCTGGTTTTTCTCAGCAAGCCCTTTGTTTTTTCCTTTTTTCCTTGCTCAGCGTTGCTGATTGTTTGAAATTCATGCCCATCTACATGAGTTGTCATTAATACAGGTGCGATTTTGCCTGCTCGACACCGAACGCTACTGAACAACTGCATTGATTTCTGTAAGATTGAATTTTGGGCCTTTTGCACTAAGTTTCTAGTGTGCCTTATCTTTTAGTTTTGTTTTTCTGCTTGAATTGATCCATCTAGATCTTGTCTCCTGACTTGGATGTCTCATTCATTCCAGTTTTTGTTATCTCTCATTTGAATAGTGTGGCTTATCCATCTTAGGGTTTCTAGGTGTTTCGAACGGTTGCATGTTCGTTGGGTGCCTGATCTGTTTATGAGTAAGTTTGGTCGTTCATTCTCAGCCTTTTATGTAGTTGCTATGCCTTTTTAGTTGATCGTACGTGAAGTAGCGTTGTCAATATTTCATTATGTGCTTGTTCGATTCCCCTCCATCTCCCCGAGCATAGATCACATTGCTAATTGAGTCGACTAAAAATCCCTTTATTTTGTGTAAGGAAATGCATGCCTAGTTTTGAGTGCGTGTTTATGTTTGCTTGGAGTTGATCTCTTCATGTTTTGACGATCTCGTTCAGAGCTACTCGAAGCTAGTGTTTGTTTTTTAGTGTAGTATTGCATTGTTTCTTATCACTTATACAAAAGAACAAAAAAATTGCATTCTTCCTTCTCATTTGGAAATGAAAAGTACTCTTTTGTGTTATTAGGTTCCCTTTTTCATTGGAAAGTGAAAGACAAAAGGAAAATTTTTGTTTTCTGCTTTGGTTGTGTTAGTAGGATAGGGGAAAGTGTCATTCTTACATCTACTTGACCACTACTTTGTTGCATACCTTTATCCTTCACTTAGTTATCTTTTCATCGAAATGAAATGGTATTCTTTCTCTCATATAGTTGCACATTAGAGATTTGAGGTGACATTCGGTAGGGACTTGAAACTGAAACCTAATTTCAAGATAAACCATAAAAATAATTCAATCAACCTAAGGAAGCATTGAAAATTAACGCTCACACTTAGAGTTCTAGGCTAGTGACGTGTTCTGGCGTCATTAAAACTAGTAGTTATCACTCGCAATCTTGCATTAGACAACGCTAGTATGGACTTGTTCTCCCTGTACCGTCGCGTATATAAAGGGAGACCATTTTAGGTTGAAATCTTTTATCTATAGGAAGATGAGTATTCCACCCTACAACCATGATACATCGAACACATCATTCGAGGAGACTACCTACACGTACGTTAAGTCCTTGGTAAATTTATTTGCCAAGGTATATATTGCAGTTCACGGGAGCTTGGTACACCTTTTTGCCTAGAATTCATAAGTAGTCATTTTGATCTTTCTGTGACTCTTTAAATTCTAAAAGATCATCAAGCACTTGTCCTTTCGAGCTCGTTCAAATTGAAAGTGGCTAGAGTCACCTTTTTTCCTTTTATTGACTCTTAAAACATGAAAAGGAAAATTTTTGTTTCAATGTCTTAAAATTTATCACCCACGATAACATTTTACCCATGATCCTCTTAGATTGAGGTCAATGGAAACGCTTTCTAAGTCCATCAACCCAGGGGTCCCCTCGGATGGGAATCCTAGTTCATTTTCCTCTTTTGGAAATGTTGGTGCCTTATATATGACAACGTTGTCCCTCCTGGGATTAACCATTGGTCTGCTAGTTTGGTTATTTTCAACCCTTGTGGTTTCAAATATACCAACTATTTCTCAACCAATTTCTCCACCGCCCAAACCATGTCAACCCCATGTTGATCTTAAGGTTGAACCCTCACCTTCTTTGCCTATCTCTTCACCTCGTTCTTCCTCTTCGCTTGGTGAAAGTATGGATTCTAGTAATCAGGTGGCTAAGAAGAAGAAGAAGAAGTCAAAGAAGAAGAAGGAAAATATGCTAGGCAGTAAATCAACAACTATTGCTACCCATGAAACTAATATTGAGAAACCTCTTGTTGTGTCCCGTAGAGTCAAATTCCCTTGCAAGCTATGAGAGGGTGACCACCTTCTTCGTGATTGCCCTGGTATTCTCAAGGTGCTAGAAGTGTGGTCCGTTGGCCTGATCCATCCTTCATCATCAACCTTCGAGCATCATGCTGATGATGAGCCTTTAGCTAGAGATAATAAGACTCATAAAAAAGAGGGTAAGATCAAATTTCCCTATAGGTTGTGTGAAGGGAACCATCCCATTCACCTCTGTCCTTATATGGATGAAGATTCTAAAGTGTTGAATACCCTTTCAGCTTCTGAGTCATGTCTTCCCATTGGCTACCATAATTTTTCCTCGATTCCTCTGCTAGTTGATCAACCCATTGATCGAAATTCATCTATGGTTGATTTCGATCTCTCTGAAAGTCAATCTCTTGATTCCATTTCCGACCAATCATTGGTTGAGAAAAATGTCGACCTGATTCCACCTACAGTTCATCAGGTATTTTCCGTCGAGAGTGGGCCTCATCCCAGTTAGGTTATTTTTGTTTCCTCTGATTCCCTGGGATCGGAGGGCGATCCTCACATTTTCATGATCTAGGAGGGTGATCCTATGACTCCCATCCCCACAGTTTTAGAAAGTGATCCTCCTTCTCTCGTTCCTGAAGTTCATAAGGATGGTATTTCTTCTCCTGTAATGTAGGAGGACAATCCTCTTATTCCTATGGCACCCCCTCCATGTAGTTTGGTTGCTTCCTTTGATTGGAGTCGATTCACGGGATACTATCTTCCTTCTTACGTGCCCTTTGAGACCATTGTACAGGCCTGAAATATGGTCGTACCAGGCATGATTATAGATGAAGTAGCATCAATTAGTATTCTGTCCTCAACTACATGGGAAGCTTTCGGTTCTCTGCAACTTGTGCCTATTACTCAAAACCTGTTGGCTTTTAACAAAGGAACTAGTTAGCCGTTAGGGATCCTTCCGAAGTTACCTATTACCTTGGGAGGAAATATTGTCTATATAGACGTGATGGTTGTTCAAGGCCCCTTGGATTTTAATTTACTCCTAGGGCATGACTATACTTATGTAATGGGAGCACTTGTCTCTTCCCTTTTTCGTGTGATCTGTTTTCTACATGAAGGTCAGATCGTGACCATTTATCAGCTTCTATTCTTTGGTCCTGATGTGACATCTGGTCTACCATTGTCCCTTCTTGGTCCTCACCTGCTGGTCGTATCTTCCCCGCCACATGTTAATTTTGTGGCCACGTGCTCATTGCCCTCATCCAGTGATAGTGCAGTCATGTACTGTCTTTCGGGGCCGTTAGATCACAATTTCCGAGATGTTGTTCTCCCATCAAATGAGAACCTCTTGGAATCCATGACTATTTATATGTCTTGATGATATCCTCGGAGCATATTTCCTTTTCTCATGTCAAGCTCCTTAAAAAATGAAACAATCTCGTCAGAGCATAGTTCATTTTCTTGTGTCAAGCTCCTTAAAAAATGAAACAAGCTCATCGAAGCATGGTTTATTTTCTTGTGTCAAGCTCCTTAAAAAATAAACAAGCTTCTTTCAGAGCATAGTTCGTATTCTTGTGTCAAACTCATTAAAAAATGAAACAAGCATCTTCCGGAGCATAGTTCGTTTTCTTGTGTCAAGCTCCTTAAAAAATGAAAAAATCTCTTATGATGATAGTTCTGTTACTATGTCAACCTCGTTAAAAAATGAAATAGGTACCCTTTTCAATTCAAATATTTGATTAGATCTCATAAAATCCCAGTCGAGTCTTTCGCCTGATCTCGTAATTGAACCTTCATTCCATCCACCTATTAGTAACCAATAGTCTACTCAAGTGAATGCCATGAAGCTGGGGGGAATGTACCTCGAATTAAGTCATCATGCTGGGGGCATGCAAACTTATTTCAAGCATAGTTTTTTTTTATTTCAAGCTTGTGTAAAAATGAAACCAACTTCAAGCAGAGTTTCTTGATTTTAAGCTTGTGTGAAAATGAAACCATTCGGATTTCACCTCTTGTGATTTTCATTTTATCAGCCTGTTTTGCCAGATGAACCTTGGTTTTTTCCATTGTCGTCATCTGCTCGACCGATTGTATGCTTTCACTTGATTTTTTTACCCATTCCTGAAAAACCTCTGCGATGAGTGGTCTTGTTAGCTAGCCTCTTGACTTTTATCATGTTCTGAGAAGTTCCACCATTATCGGAACTAGTTGCTACCCTTAATACCACTCGTTCCTCCAGGAGGAGTCATCTTTCAGTTTTTTTCTGACTCTATAAACATGAAAATATTGTCGAGTTCTTGTCTATTTGAACCCGCTAAAGGCTACGAAACGTCATCTACCCAATATACGTTTACCCCTTTTTTGGGTTGGGAAAAATTATTTACAAAAAAACAATACCTTAGTCGAACATGGATAACAGGTTCTCTTAGATATTTTTTTCTACCTTTTCAGATCTGAGAGACAACCTACGAAAAGGGACCTTCTGGAGTTTTCTTTTCTGCCTCTTTCCAAACTCTCTAAACATGAAAATACGCTGAGTTTTCCCTTTGTTAGACTCATTAAATCTAAATGACATTGGAATCCATCGCCATGACGTTACTGAGTTCCTCCTTCCTAGGGCTCGTAAAATGTACTAGGATGAATTTTTCTGAAGGAAAAACTTACATGACAAGCATATGCTATCCCCTTCAAGCTTGTTTCCAAAAATAATTGGGGTACTCACCAGAAATGGTGGTAGAAAATGGAATGCGCTGTCATTTGCATCGACAGTATGTCGCTCTTGATCATGACACTTGTCTATAGTTCATGTTGGGTTAGGGACATCCTACATTCGTCATTTTCCCTCTGTGGGTTTGGGTTATCTGTTTTGACCTCTCATCTACTCTTTGCCTCGTCATGATGACCTTAGGTCCCTTGATGTCAAATAATGCCAGATTCTAGAGTTGTGTCGTCAATATGTTTAAGAGAAGTCCCTTCTGCATTTTTCTACCCCTGATCCTCTGTTCAGCCTTGATTCACTATTCCTCTGTCTCACGTCGATGATGTGGGAAATATTGTGGCCCTCCTTTGATATATCACTTCCTATCGACTTTAGCTCATTATTCAGGAAGCTGATCTAGAGACTCCCTTTTGGTACCTGTTGTACGGTACAACAACCCCCCATTTTTAACTTGTTCACATCAAATAATGGGGACCCTTTTTATAAAAATTTTAGCTAAACACCTTTTATGATTTTATTAAGTCAATTATCTTACGATTTTGTTAATTTTTCATTTTCTTTAGATTCTTGTTTTGATTGCTTGGTTGAAATCGATTTTTTATAAGCTTCCTATTGACGCTTGTTTCGTCTCATTTGGTCAACCGGTTTGTAAATAGCACTCCTTTGAAGTCTAATCAATTATGTTAGCTGGGTTAAAAAATTGCGGATTTTAATAATGCATTTAGTTTAAATATTAACCCCTAGATTAATTATTACTAACAATTTTTATTTTTACTTATACAGCCAAATCATAAAGCATCGGGATTTCAGTCATTTATTCCAATTTTCCAATTTTCAAATAAATTTCTAATCTCAAAAAAAAAAATCCAAAATGTCAAAATGGTTGTTTTAGGTAAATCATCATTTTAGATAAATTTGTAGTCTAATTTAACATCTCTAAAATAAGATCAAAAAACAAAAAAATTAATTTTTAACATAAAATTTTGAATTAATTAAATTAATTATTATATTAAATATAATTAATTTAATTTAATTAAAATTTTATATTAAAAACAAATATATAAAAAACAAAAAATTAAATTAAATTTTTGCATAAAACACATCGCATCGGAAATATTCATGTGAACATCCTTTTAAAAACCCCGATGCAATGATTTTTCCCGATGCGATTGAGGCTCATTAGTTTCATCCGATGCGATTGAGTTCATTACCTCCGATCCGATTAAGCTTGTCAGCCCCGATGCGATTGAGCTCATTACTTCCGATCCGATTGAGTCACATTGAACTTATGCGATGCGATGAGGTCAATTTTCAAATCTTCCGATGCGATTAAGTCAATGTTCAAAACTTCCGATCCGATTGAGTCACGAGGAGCAACTGAATTTCCAGAATTATATCAGATTTGACTTATCAACTTTGGAGGCTCATAGATTGAGTTTTACTTGGCCAAATGAGGCCCAGGACGGCTCATTGGAAAGAGAAAATCAAGGAGAATATTTCTGAGGAGGTTTCACTAATAGATTTGGTCATTTATTGAGTCAAAAATCAGGCAGAAGATCAAGCTCCGAATTTCTAAAAAATAAATCAATTTTCTAAGCTTTGTTTTCTTCATTTTTATTTGTCCAGCCTCTTCTAATTGCAGATTCATGCATCAATAATATCTTTGATTAATTAAAATCATTATGAGTATCAATAAGAAGCTCAAATTTCATTTTTATTTATTTAAATAGAATTTGATTGGATTTGTTTTAATGATAGAAATAATATCTGGATTTTATTTTTGCTTCTTAAATGATTTTTAATTTCTTTTTGCAGGAAAAACAATAGAAGAGATATTGAGGAAAAAGATTTCAATCAATGAGAAGACTCCAGCAATTAAATATTGGAATTTTTGAGCAATTAAAGTTGGATTGGGCAGATTTTTCTCAAAACAAGCTCTCTTCTAAAAATAGTTTTGGGAGGAATTATAAATTGCAGATTGCAAAATGTAAAAGGGGCTGCTCTCCTCTGCAATTCCAGACTTCTAGAAGCATTTCTGTAATAGGAATTTAGAATTGTAGATGGGGAGGAGAGAAAGTTTCAGATCTGAGCATTATTGAGGGTTTATGCTTTATGTCTTGTATTATGCATGATGGGCAGAGTTTGCATTTCTGCAGCTCTAGTCCTGAAAGCAGAAATTCAAGTAATGTAAAGTACTGTTAGAGACCAGGATCAGAGAAGCGGATTCAATTAACTGGTATTTTTGGCATTTCTGTATCAAATACCAGTTTCATTTTTATTTTAATAAAATTTTTGTTTCATTTTATTCATGTTTTGGCATTTCTGTTGATATGGATAATTTGTCTCAAATTGTTAAGTATCTCTGCTCTTATGAATTAAACTCTGATTTTTGAGTAACCATTACTCAGAAATCTGTCTTATAACACTGATTTATTAAATATTAATGTGTTGTGAATTTCTTCCACATGTTAGTGTTTAATTATTAGTTTGACTGATATGATAATCGATATCATTTTTGTGAATTTCTTCCGGAGTGTTGTTGATTTATTATTTTAGTCGAATGGTCTCAATAGAATGTGTTTTGGTACTCACAAATGTGAACTAATTGAATTTCTTCATTAGTTTGACATTAATTAAAAGCCAGACATATTTTAATTCTCATCACTTAATTATCTTGCTCTTAATTGGGTTAGATTTTCATCTACCTGATTGAGATAGGATTTAGATTAGTTTCTTTTTGCTTGCATTATAGAATAATTTTGCAATTAGATTAAATTTACATTCTTTTAAGTCCTCTTCTCAAAGAGGCAAAATCTTAGTTATGGTTTGGCTTAACCCAAATCAGCTTAAGGGTCATTCTCTTGCCTGATCAGCAAGAAGAATTGATCTGATATCCCTGTCTATTGGTAGTTAATGATATATCGTAAACCAATAGCGATAGGGAGAAGGTAACTGGACCTAGTTAAACCAGTCGGAGCCACTATCATAAACGGAAAAGGAGCTGTATTAAGGTCCGGACCGGGTGGTTATCCCCCAATGTTGTAGCAGCGATTTTCGAGGCTTCAACAGTACCTTAGAGCTTGCATGCCTCAGTGGCAAGTTCTTCACATTTGACGATAGGTTCTCATCATTGGCCTTCGATTGGGTCATTTTGCGGATGTTCGACTCTAGTTCATTTTTCACATTCCATGGATTGTAGTAGCAGTACCTTGATAACCATTGTCATTATTGGTGGTTTCTCTCATTCCTGTTAACAACTTCCATCATCGGCTAGTAATCAGGCGACTTTCTTGCATGTTCGACTTCAGCGCATTCATTCACATGCCTGAATTTTTACTTGTTTGGGTCGGAACAGAGCAAAAGACCTTGGGTTTTTTTAGATGAAATCCAGGTTACAGGATGATTTAGTTTTTCATGACTGTATACATGACTCTTCTGATTGCATGGTTGCGACCATACCTGAGCTTGTTTTATGATCCTTCTCACTAGATGGTTGTGTGCATACCATGGATCTTCTTACATGTTATCTATTATGGATGGTTGCGCCCATACCTTGTACTCATGTATCAGAGATATCAGTGGTACCTGATCTTGAAGGTCCTCTTACGGCGGAGTTTTGGTTTGGGCATGTTCTCATAAATCATTTCACCTCTCCCTCTCTTTTGGACTTCATGCTTTAGGGGTCATATGTTACACAACATTTTTTCACTGTCCTTGCATTCCCTTTTCTGAATACTGGAGGACCATCATAGTGACCCCTGTGTACTGTCACACATAATAATGAATGTCATTACATCTATTAACATGCAAGGAACGAAATCTCTATGGACCATTCCTGAAGTAGACCCTTAAAAACATGTAATTTTGGGGTGATGTGGTGTGGATTTGTCCTCATGCCCATGGCCAAATTTTCACTAGGCCTTGCATCATGGTCGCTCTATATTTGAAGAATCCCCACACCGAGCTACTTTTCAAAAAAAAATTAATATGGAAATGAAGCTTATAATATCTAACATCTTCATGCATGGAAATGGATGTTTGTTCGAGTGGATGTGGTTGAGTTTCTCCCGTTGGCCTTCTAGTTCCTACAAAAATGAAACTTCCCAAAGGGATAGACATTTCCTCCACCATAAGTGAATCCAAAATCTCTTCTTCCAATCCTATGAATTCCTCTTCATCCCATTGATTCTGCTAGCTAGAATGAACCAAGAGCTGGTGTGTGGAATATAACAGAGAATAGTCCATAGTTATGAGAGAAAGTTTGATCGTTTCGTTTATTTGAGCCAAATGAACGAATGAATGCTTTGGATATGTTATCACCCAAACAAATGAAACATTATTTTGACAAGGATATGGATGAGATTGAAGGGAATTCTAGAGAATCTTGTGAGGTCATTTATGATGATTACTCTGATATTGAGGATGTTGATTTCAATTTTCCTCAAAAGAATCCTCATGATAAAATTCAAATAACATCTGAGAATGAAGAACGCTTCAATTTAGAAATTATCCCAACCAATCCTCATTTTAGAGCAGCAAATTATCTTCATGATTTCATTATTCGAGAAAACTTTCCAATTTATTATTCGTATCGTGATCAAGCTCTCATTCCTACTCATAATCATAATTCATTTTCTAATTCACAAGTTAGAATTCAAAATTACTCAAATTCCATAATTCTGGCCAATCCTTGTGAAAATGAAATTATTTCAAAACGATCCCAATTGTGTTGTAACATTAGTTGTAAAAATAGTGATTTCATTTTAGTTTTTCTTTCACAGTTATTTTGTTTAAATTTAGATTTATTTTTTGATTTTATTTTGCAAAATTTTCACACTTTTTGCTGGCATATTGAACACCTTACTATCAAACACTCAATTGATGCATTGCCCGATTGGGAAATTGAAGTTTCATATTATAATCATGAGCATCAAAAGATATTAATATTTCAATTTCAATCAATGCTAATGTTTCATCAAAAGCTTCTATTTTTTCAAAGGCAATGTCGACAAGAGAATGTATTTTTGCAATCTGGCCAGCAATTCAATTCAATTAATAATTTTTCATTTCATTTGAAAGATTTCCATCCATTTTTCATTAATTCATTTGAAAAATATTTGGAAATTTTTCTCTCAAAGGAGATTGTTAATAATTTAACATTTTTACATAATACTAACAATTCTTTCCAGGCCTTTGAATTTAAAAGCTCATCTTCACAATTTGGCCTGTTATCTCTTCCTTTGAACATTTTCCAATTTTTAATAGAAATCCATCCAGATTTCTATGATCCAATTGGTATTCAATTAGAAAGGAAATTTCAAGAGAAAGAGATTTTAATTAAGTTGCTAACAATAACTGTACATTCTGATTTCAGATTTATTTACCTTAGTTTAGTTAGATTTGTATTTTTATTACTAACATTTGAACTGTACATACATGCAGCAATTAAAATGAAAAAATGGCTACACTGGAAATATGACTATACCTAGTCATTTTCATGTATATGGTTAGAATAGGAGTAGAATTAATTTAGTTTGTTTGTTTTCTTTAGTTAATTTGTTTTAACAGTTTTGTAGATTAAAAAATAAAACAAAGCAATCAGCCTTCTCATGCATGTTCACTGAAACATTTTCTCCTTATCAGAAAGTTTTAATTCTTACTTTCCTTTTTAAAATTTCTTGCATCAATACCTCTACTCTGCTTATTTTGAATAATGTCTTGATTAAATTCAATTGAGGTTGCACTTAGCATCGATCGCCTCAAAGCCACTTTTCTTCATTTCGAGATTTCCTTCTAAGATTTTCTTTTGGAATTTATATAATAAAGGTTGAAGATGTAAGAGCTTCATGATCTCATTATCCCATGAAATGTATGATTGTCTATGATAAGCTTAATTCCGACTCAATCATTAGTAGTCAGTGTAACCTTTCACGATAATCATATGAAGTTCATATTATCTTCCTCGGAATTTGCTAAAGCTGACCTTAAGGATGTCAATTTTGTTGAGTGCACACATTCAAATCTATTTTGATATTTTTCTACAATTAGTAGCTTTATCCCATTCTAATCTTTAGTTTATTATTTGATGTTGCAATATATTCATTCACTAAAGACATTATTGAACAGTCACAATAACAATACGGATTCTTCTCAAGTTATTCAGAATAAGCAGAGATAATAAATTGTTGTTTCAATTCAAAAGGAGAGTCTATTTTTATATTTATTTATGGTAAATTTTATGTTTTATGAACATGAATGATTGATTTCATTCAGGCTGATTGCACACTTAGATTTAAAATAAATAATGAGATGATTTTAATCAAAGGAAGAATTTGAAGATTTATGAGGTAAAATTTATAGACAAATTCCTTTCAGGTACGCATTTACAACTTTATTCTCATCCATTATTAGTTCATTTTTATTCTTAGTTTATTTTTGATTTGTGTTCTGTTTTATTTGCAGGTCTTTATTTCTTTTCAAAACATAAAGTAAGCAGTAAACCCATTTCAAATTTGCAACAGGTTCAGGGAAATTTTATTTTATGATTCATTAGAATTTCAGCATTCTTTAACTTTGCTTTCATTCATTTAAAAAATCCAATTGAAATTAAAAAGAGTATCACAAGATTCATATCAGAAATTCTCCAACTTGATTTTCATATTTCCGATGCAAGATCTCTGACGTGTTACATCATTCAATTTTTCATAAAATATCAAATCACATATCGCATTGGAATAAATTGAAAGGTTTGTTTTTTATTACAAAAGTTCTGATGCAATGAAATGGATAACAAACACACATATCGCATTGGCATAAGGTTAATTCTTCCATTCAAAAAACTCCAATGCGATAAAAACTTAATCGCAATCGCGAATTGGTAAAGTCATACCACAATTGGTTCATATCACAATTGATTAAAAGGTCAACTTTTTAAAAAGTTCCGATGCGATGAAGTCTAATCGCAATCGCATTTCAGCAGAGTTCTATGACAGTTGATTCGTTCATTTCAAAAGTTCCGATGCGATCAACCCAATCGGCAATCGCAAATCGGAGAAACCTCATTTTGATATATCCATTTGCAAAAACTCTGATGCGATGAAGTTCAAATCGCAATCGCAAATTATTAAATTACTCAAGGACTAATTTTGAAAGACCTTCGATGCAACAAGTCTAATCGCAAATCGCAAATCGGGAGGAAAATTGAATACATCCTTGTGTGCTAATTTTAAAATTGTGATGCAATAATTCATCACCAATTGCTTATCGCTATCACTTTTTATTAATCGCCAAATGCTCATTGCTCATCGATTTTCACTAATTTCCGATTGTTCATCGCTTATCGTTCTTCGTTCATCACCAATTATTATAAAAATCACATCACTGTTATCGCGATTGTTTTAATTTCAATTCCCTTGAACACAAAGCATTTCGTTTTTACATTTTACTGCTTGCTTTAAATTAAATAAAATAAATAATGATTTTGGGTTATAGAATTTTGGTTAGTTTGCCTTCTTCATATTTTTAATGTCAAACTACAAGAAGAAGTCAACTAGTATTGGAGAAATTGATACCTTCAGGTAAGATCAAATGCAATCATCCAATGGTAAGATTCATGTACCCACTTTCATTAATTTCCATTTCATTACTTTAGTTTCAGTTTTGTTTTTCAAAATTATGTTGATATTTGAATCTGTTGTGCAACTCCTCATAAAAGCTTTCAAACATCTGCCAAATCATATTTTTGAAGCCCTATGCTCTTTTCCTGGTTTTATTTTCAAGAAGCAACGATAGTCTTCATTGAAACAGCTACACTAGGAAGTTTCTGAACCTTTAATATATTTCTTTAAAGCATTTCTTTTATTAGAAAATGATTAAGATAATGCTTTGAAAATGACAAGATTGACATCAAACAGAAATTTTTCATTGTGGCTGAATTTTATCATCACTACTATCTGAAACCTAAAGCATTTACAACCTTGCAAGGTATAAGTTTTATGGATCTCGACATAAGAAGAAATGATTACATGATTATTTTATTTTACTTCATGTTGTTGAGACATTGATATAAGCATTTTTTTTTGTTAGAGTTTGTATTTCAAAGCTTGGATTTTTCTTTTCCACTTTTTGCTTCATTTTAATTTTGTTTGCTGATTTCTTTTCTCACTTTAGTTTAAGAATTCTTTTCCTTTGGTTTTCAATTTTGATTTTGGTAACTTTGTTATGTTTTATATGGAAGGCTTTTTATTACTTAACAATGGTTGGCATACATAAGAAAAATTGTTAATAGTCTCCTATTAGCTTTTTCTTAAAATCTCTTAGCAAAATTTGTTTTTCTTATTATAAAGGTAGACATACTTAAGGAAGAGATTACAAAACAAGAAAAGTTGACGAAGTATCGTGAAATCTGAGAAATTTCTTTTTCATCAAAATTGTAATTATTTTGAGATTTCAATATTTTATTAAGATCTTTCAAAATTCTATTATCAGTCAAGAAAAGTTATTTTTAACCAAGTAAAGACACTTTACAATAAAGCACTTTTAACTCTGAAATTGTCATTCTGAACTCTTAAGGAGTTAATGATTCTCCCTATTTAAAAGAGTTTTATTTTTCTAGAGTGTAATCCAAAAATATATTTAAAACTTAAAAGATAAGAGGTCTCATCACGAGCCTGCTTACCATGATCATAGGGGAAAAATAGGCTGACGTTACCAACACTGCTAAACAAACCAGGGTAATGGCTTATAATTTCAAACAATTGTAAGACAAGGGGTCTCATCACGAGCCAGCTTGTTCAGTCCAATTATAACCAGTGAATGGCATTGTCAACTATCTGGCTACCAAACCAGGACAATGGCTTTTAAGAATAAAAATAAAAATAAAATAAGCATATATAAATGGATTTATCTCTAGGTCAATAATTCTTAAATAGATAGGATTCTGAATCATTGATGATTAAAAGGTAACCCTGTCGAGACTATAGATGTTTGCTGGCAGCAGTGGCTCTACCTGTGACAAATGAGTACATTTTAAAAGCTAAGCTGTAAAGTGACCCCTACTTTATCTCTACAACTAATTAATAACTGATATAGAGTTATGAGATATTTTAATTTATGGGGAATTTCAAGAAAATTACAGTAAGATGATTGTTGCTTTTATTCAGATTAATGAACCTAGTCAAACATTCCAAAAATAATTTTCTCTTCTTTAATTATTTTTACTTTAATTTTAGGAAAATTTCATTTTTATCAAACAGAGATAACTGTTTCTTCCAGTGAATCGCCAATTGTTGTACGGTACAACAACCCCCCATTTTTAACTCGTTCACATCAAATAATGAGGACCCTTTCTATAAAATTTTTGGCAAAATACCTTTTAGGATTTTTATTAAGTCAATTATCTTACGATTTTGTTAATTTTTCATTTTCTTTAGATTCTTGTTTTGATTGCTTGGTTGAAATCGATTTTTTATAAGCTTCCTATTGGCGCTTGTTTCGTCTCATTTGGTCAACCGGTTTGTAAATAGCACTCCTTTGAAGTCTAATCAATTATGTCAGCTGGGTTAAAAAATTGCGGATTTTAATAATGCATTTAGTTTAAATATTAACCCCTAGATTAATTATTACTAACAATTTTTATTTTTACTTATACATCCAAATCATAAAGCATCGGGATTTCAGTCATTTATTCCAATTTTCCAATTTTCAAATAAATTTCTAATCTCGAAAAAATCCAAAATGTCAAAATGGTTGTTTTAGGTAAATCATCATTTTAGATAAATTCGTAGTCTAATTTAACATCTCTAAAATAAGATCAAAAAAACAAAAAAATAATTTTTAACATAAAATTTTGAATTAATTAAATTAATTATTATATTAAATATAATTAATTTAATTTAATTAAAATTTTATATTAAAAACAAATATATAAAAAACAAAAAATTAAATTAAATTTTTGCATAAAAAACATCGCATCGGAAATATTCATGCGAACATCCTTTTAAAAACCCCGATGCAATGATTTTTCCCGATGCGATTGAGGCTCATTAGTTTCATCCGATGCGATTGAGTTCATTACCTCCGATCCGATTAAGCTTGTCAGCCCCGATGCGATTGAGCTCATTACTTCCGATCCGATTGAGTCACATTGAACTTATGCGATGCGATGAGGTCAATGTTCAAATCTTCCGATGTGATTAAGTCAATGTTCAAATCTTCCGATCCGATTGAGTCAAGAGGAGCAACTGAATTTCCAGATTTATATCAGATTTGACTTATCAACTTTGGAAGCTCATAAATTGAGTTTTACTTGGCCAAATGAGGCCCAGGACGGCTCATTGGAAAGAGAAAATCAAGGAGAACATTTCTGAGGAGGTTTCAATAACAGATTTGATCATTTATTGGATCAAAAATCAGGCAGAAAATCAAGCTCCGAATTTCTAAAAATAAAATCAATTTTCTGAGTTTTGTTTTCTTCATTTTCATTTGTCCAACCTCTTCTAATTGCAGATTCATGCATCAATAATATCCTTGATTAATTAAAATCATTATGAGTATCAATAAGAAGCTCAAATTTCATTTTTATTTATTTAAATAGAATTTGATTGGATTTGTTTTAATGATAGAAATAATATTTGGATTTTATTTTTGCTTCTTAAATGATTTTTAATTTCTTTTTTGCAGGAAAAATAGTAGAAGAGATATTGAGGAAAAATATTTCAATCAATGAGAAGACTCCAACAATTAAATATTGGAATTTTTGAACAATTAAAGTTGGATTGGGCAGATTTTTCTTCAAACAAACTCTCTTCTAAAAATAGTTTTGGGAAGATTATAAATTGCAGATTGTAAAATGTAAAAGGGGCTGCTCTCCTCTGCAATTCCAGACTTCTAGAAGAATTTCTGTAATAGGAATTTAGAATTGTAGATGGGGAGGAGAGAAAGTTTCAGATCTGAACATTATTGAGGGTTTATGCTTTATGTCTTTTATTATGCATGATGGGCAGAGTTTGCATTTCTGCAGCTCTAGTCTTGAAAGCAGAAATTCAAGTAATATAAAGTACTGTTAGAGACCAGGATCAGAGAAGCAGATTCAATTAACTGGTATTTTTGGCATTTCTGTATCAAATACCAGTTTCATTTTTATGTTAATAAAATTGTTGTTTCATTTTATTCATGTTTTGGCATTTCTGTTGATATGGATAATTTGTCTTAAATTGTTAAGTATCTCTGCTCTTATGAATCAAACTCTGATTTCTGAGTAACCATTACTCAGAAATCTGTCTTATAACACTGATTTATTAAATAGTAATGTGTTGTGAATTTCTTCCACATGTTATTGTTTAATTATTAGTTTGACTGATATGATAATTGATATCAATTTTTGTGAATTTCTTCAGGAATGTTGTTGATTTATTATTTCAGTCAAATGGTCTCAATAGAATGTGTTTTGGTACTCACAAATGTGAGCTAATTGAATTTCTTCGTTAGCTTAACATTAATTTAAAACTAGACATATTTTAATTCTCATAATTTAATCATCTTGCTCTTAGTTGGGTTAGATTTTCATCTACCTAATTGAGATAGGATTTAGATTAGTTTCTCTTTGCTTGCATTATAGAATAAGCTTCCATTTAGAGTAAATTCTACATTCTTTTAAGTCCTCTCCTTAAAGAGGCAAAATTTTAGTTGTGGCTTGGCTGAACCCAAATTAGCTTAAGGGTCATTCTCTTGCCTGATCAGCAAGAAGAAGTGATCTGATATCCCTGTCTATTGGTAGTTAAAGATACATTATAAACCAATAGAAAATAGGGAGAAGGTAACTGGACCTAGTTAAACCAGTCGGAGCCACCACACCAAACGGAAAAGGAGCTGCTTTAAGGTCCGGACCGAGTGGTTATCCCCCAATGTTTTAACCAGTCCACTTCAGGCATTTTGTGTGGGAATCCAGGGATATGCTCCCTACTCGTTGGGGCATATCTTCTCTTTATGCGTGGAAGCATGTTCGTAAATCAGAAAGAGGTCAGTGTATCTTCTCAACCAGTTCGGAGTCTTCTACCAGTGGAGTCATTTAGTCTTTTGGGAGTTATGGAGTGTGGAGTCGCCAGGTGGATGTATAGGAATGTTTGAAGCAGGCTGTTGTCCACCATCAGCAATTGAATGCCAATCTAAAGGCAAAGTGGTCTCTTCCCCAGTGGAGTCGCCATTATGTTGGGGTTCCCATGTTTTGGCCAGATTGGCAAGACCAAAAGATGAGACAACATGGAACACTTTCCCAGACCTCAGATCTAGCCCTCACAGGTCCAGGAAGAGGATCTCTCTAATAGAGCAAAGAATGATATATCTTTGAAGCTCAAAATGAGATGTTGGGCTAGGTATAGGCTTCAAAGGAGGGTTTTAAATGATTTGGTTGATTGGTTGCTGGGTTGGTCATGAGATCATAGTGATTTGAGAAGGTGATGGGAGAAAAGGAAAAAAATAGCCGGATGTCTCGTGAGGATAGGTGAGAGTTCACTCATTGGGCTATGGAGTCATGAAATGGAATTACTTGCAACAACTAGCCAAAGCTTTCAGAGGGCACGTCATTTAATAATAAAGGGTATTTTAGATTAGATGGTGGGATGGAACATTAAGGAAAGAAAGTGAAAGAAGGAAAACAACCCAATTTCTGTCTATAAATCAGGTCAGAGGTCATTTAACTCCAGACCTACTTGGACATACTCAAAGGAAACTCTCAAAGGAGGGAAAAAGGGGCAGCTTATAGATTGGACCAGATATCATTTAACTCCAGGTCAGCTTCAGCATGCTCCAAGGGAAAACAGAGATAAGTTTAATAGAGAGATCTTAGAAAGGCCAGCTGGTCGCACAAGGATCCTAGTGGACATGGCTAACTCTGGTCCCCAGTGTTCCCAAATCTTCCAGCTTAAACCCAACAAGAACATCTAAAGATAGATTTCATCAATTCATACATCAGCTAGCAGGAAATGACATCCACTACACTGGTTAAATTAACTGAAATCAACCCTCAGATAACACGTTTAGAAGAAAACATTGAGGGCAAGGAGAGCAGAGACATAGGGTACCTAACAAGGGTAAATCCTATGTCATATTTCTGATGCAAGCCCAGAAGAAAATGAAACAGTATGGAAATGTAACAAACAGAGTTAGGAAAACATCACCAATAGTAATAGACCAGGATCCTGTGAAATGTGCTTTGATTAATTGATGCAAAACCAGTCACATACACTGAGCTCAATGGCTGTTACAATCCAAACTTCTCCTCCCAGCCTACTACAATACAAACTACTCTGCTACTTTCTCCCAAAACTGTTCTAACAGTCAAAACTGAATCCCTCTAACTACAACAGCAGCAGCAGAACAACAACAACAACCAACAACAACCTTTTACAATATGTTCTCGGGAATTCTTATAGGGGAAAAGAATAGCAGGAGTAGATGTAAAATTAAATGCAACATTAAACTATGAAGCGGAAGAGGGTCGAGGCTATAATCGGCTTAAGTGCAATTTTTTTGCGGTATTTTCGTTGGATGATGGAGTGGTCTTCGTCAGGTTTCCATTTACTCCAGATATGTCTCTGGTGTACTGAACAAAATGCAGAACGATGATGCTAGGGTCTAACATACTGTATAACTAATGCACCGGTAGCATAGGACTGTTGTCAGGGCTGAAAAATCTCCCTAGAGCACGGTATAGAATGCAGATGGTATGGGCACCTTTTTCGTTTTATGGAAGAACATACTGCTGATATGAAAACCCTTATAGTATGGTTTTTTTTGCATTGGACCTTATGAGCGATCCACAGGGTCTTTGATTCTGGTACCTTGCCTTTGGATAATTGGATTAAGGCTTATAATCTACAATTACAGGCCTTGAACACTCTGTTTTCCCACTGATACTTCCTTTGCAGCTTTCTCGATTTCCTCTGACTGCGAAATCTATGCTTTAAATGGTTCTGGAAGGTTTGACAGAGTTTTTAGCTTCGTTCTTTGAATGCACATCTTGTCATGGCTCCTTCCCAGACCTTTTTCATAATTTCGGCCTCTGCACACGATTTTTCCTACGTTTTGTGCCACAATAATAGTGCGTATGGACCATGGTGGGTTTTACCACCTGATAAACCTGCAAAACAAGAAAACGGTTACGAAAACATTTATGGGGAGGGTGGTATGGATGAATGTGACAATGGTAGTGTGGCGTGGACAAGGATGATGACTGCAGAGGCTACTATGGAGGAAAACATGGCACAACGGAAAATGCATGGGAAAATGTCGAGGCAGATGTTTTAACATAAAAACATTGAACTTTGACCTTGGAACAAATATATATAACAAGGGCGGGCGAATGTACAGTGGAGAAACGTGGATTGGTGACGTGGCAGGACCGGGAGATGGCGGGATAGTCATCAGTGGGGGAAAACAAAACTGGACCGTCTGATCTTAGGAGGAGGTCGACGGCTAAGGACGTGTCGAGGGGCGATGGACGGTGGGCCAGGGGTACGGATGCCTCGGATTATCGCGTACGCAGCTTCGTGGAGCGATCACCGTTGGATTGCCTACCCCAGATCGGACGATGCACAACGATATCGCTCTGCGTCCACGGACAAACTTTAATGCGCGATGGGAGGGTGGTTTTCCAGCCGTACCAGTGCCACGCGTCGGATGATGTATGGGATCGCTCCGAAAATGAGAATACCGTTCAATATCCAAATGTAGTGCAATGGAGACTGGCAGTTTTGAATAGTGCTCGGGCGCGGGGACCACAGGCGGACGGGAGGATATGGACCGTCGGATCATCGCTCAAATGGACAGCGGATCTTTGATCGGGCGGTGAACGGGTCGAACGATGGTAGTTGCGGGGGCGACGATCGCCATCCATTATGTTTAGATCAACGATTGAAAACGCGCCTGATGAACATATGAGATAAGCACTTCCTGCCCTGGTTCCTGGTCATGGCGCTGGGTCATGTAGAGGAAAAAGATACAGGGGGCTTGGCCGAAAGGGGCTAGGACCATATGTGTACAAATGTGGGTTTTGGCTCATTTTTAATGCATTTTTAGGGTAGGAAAAGGCAACGATAGAGGAAACAAGGGTTAATTACACCACACCAGGGATGTGTGTATGGTTTAGAGGGGGTTCATTGGGAAATTTTAGAAGGATTAGGGGCAGGATTTTGGGGTGAAAAGGGGGGACTTGAAAAAAGGAAAAAGGGATGAAATGGAGAATTCTGCAGGGAACAAGGGGCAAATGTAGACTTTTTGGAGCACAACTTTTGCAATCAGTGAGACCTTATAAAGGGAGTCAGCAGAGGGAATTTTATCAAAGGAAAAGGCACAGGATACTTCAAGGATGATGTGTCTCCAGGGGAGATGCATTCCTTGAAGGCTCAAAAACAATTTAGCCCCCCGTTTGCTTGTCAAAAATTTATAGGGGCTAACAACATCAATACCCTGAACATGAAATATTCCACTAATTTCATTTCATACATGTACTAACCTTGGCCAAGAAGGATATTATAATCCAACTATGCGTCCAACACTTATATGTTTATGAGCATAGTTTTACTGACAATTTGTACTGGAATGACTTGGTATAGGCCTACATGAACAGAAGGGCACTTATCATATGCTCTAAGAGTGATGTCATATTATTTGAGTTTGGGATATCCAAGTTTTTGTCAAAATATTTTAGACATAATACATGTGGATGCTCCCTCATCAACTATGAAAAGGTGAATGGTGATGTTTTGGACTGAGATCGGAATTTGAAAAGAAACGGCTAATGGAACACGTGGGGAATTTTTATCCAAGTCAAATACCATTAAAAGATAATCGATAGGGTTGATTTGTCCTAATGAGGAAATTAAGGATTTTAATTGTGATGGGCATGATTCAAAAACCTCCAATGCTAACATAGTTTAAGGAGTTTGAGCTAAGCCATCAAATATGTTATAGCTGTGAGAATCCTTTGAGTTTTGTCCAACCTGACGTAAAGGTCCTTTAACCATCTTTGGGATGGGTTCTATAGTGTATCGAGGGATTTTCAAAGGTGTTGTAGGTTTTGGAGTAGTCAAGGTGGAAGGGTTGGCTTTTGGTGGCGTTTCGTATTATTGGTTATGCATCTACAAGAGAACTTCTTCCTCGACCATGAAAATGTCACGACTTGAGGTACTTTGGGAATTTCCTCTAGGAGGATTTTGATAGTGTTGTGGGGAGGGTTCCTATTGGATATTTACCACTCCTTGATGAGGGAAGGGATGATGTATCACTGCAGTTTTTTGTTCCCCCCCCTTCCCTCCATTATCTTTCATCCTCTTCAACTTAAGGTGTTGTGGGAAATGATGGGTGTAATGACTATATTCCCGATAAATGGCACAAGCATGATTATTCTGTAGACTCTGTTATCACGAAATTACACCTGATAGGTTGCTAATTAGACAATCTCATGCAACTATTTCAAACCAATATTGTGACTGAAGCTTAGCCTCTTTAGTCTGAGAGGGCCCTCTCAAAGGGTTAATGATATTGAATAAAAATGTATTTAGATGGCTAACTCTACCTGCAAAACAACTTGCTTATGATGAGTGTAGGTTGAAAATAGTGTCAGTATGCAAACATTGGGCTTATGGAGTCAACACTTTTAGTGATTCAATAGTGAGTTCACTTGACATGGAAGCTGAGGTGGGTAAGGGTTTTTAGCTGTAGTACACACACGCATGAAACAAGAAAATACACACTCAATTCATCTATAAAGGAAGTCAGAGCATTACATGAATGAATTATGAGCATTAAAGATGAAAACCACTACAATGATACACATAAAATATATAGATAAGATAGGCAAGCACTAAAAACTCAATCATAATCTTAGGTTGGTCAAGAAACAAGTCTCTGTATTACTGAAATAGTCAAATTACATAAAGCTGCAGTTTTGCCAAAAAATCTCCAACCCTTTACCAATTCGAATATCTGCCCTTTAACAGACTTGTTACATGAGAGATGATCTTCAT
Source organism: Pinus albicaulis (assembly GCA_034641835.2). Classification (NCBI taxonomy): domain Eukaryota; kingdom Viridiplantae; phylum Streptophyta; class Pinopsida; order Pinales; family Pinaceae; genus Pinus; species Pinus albicaulis. The sequence continues at coordinate 560,503,750 of CM076576.1, read as the reverse complement.
CTTGGCTAGATTCTTCTAAATTTTCCCTATGACACCTTGCATAACAAGAAAACATCTACTTTAATGAGAAAATGATAGCTATTCTATTAAATAGTCCTTTTCCTAGTAGGACTCAAACAACTAGTTATTACATCAAATACCTTATCTATTGAAATAGTTATACATCTGAAAAATAATGATTCACATGTTTTAATGAGATATTATGGAGATCATCACTACTTGACATCTTGATTACCCTCCTCCAAATCTGGAAACAAACCCTATTTTTAAGGAAAACAGGTCCTTATCTTCAACGAATGTTTTGGCTGATGAGTTGTCTTCATCTCATGGTATTAAAGTCTCGATGAATACTAAAATAGTCCTTTGACCATTTTAAAGTATCCACCTATCCAAAATTTCCCAAAAACCTTCTCATAAACCTTCAAAAAAGAATGCTACGAATGTATGACAGTTTCGTAGCATACAAAAAATGACCTTTGCCATCAGAATTTTTGCTTCTTTTCCCTTGTATGGTCTTCATCATGCCGTGACACATCCTCCATATGATTTAATCCTCTTGGAAGCCTCCCAAATTTGGTTTAAATACAAAAACAAAGATACAGGTCGTTTCATAGCGTTTTCCTAGCTTCAAGCCTAGGAAACGCTACGAAACTGCTGAAAACTGTGTAATTTCTAGATTTATGCCTGTCTTCAAAAATGTATCTACCAGCTACAAAAAATTTTTTTCCAACATGTATTTTACCTTTCAAAACATAAACCATCTCAAAATAGGAGCCTTGAGGTGTTTTTTCTTCATTGATGATGAGTTGAGCTATTGGCTCCTCAACTATAATCATCTTTAAGCCCTTCTTCTCCAGCTCCACATGGATCAATTCTAACTGATCTTGGAGGTATTTTAATTGGTCTTAAACATGCCATGAACCCCTCTTCATGTTATGGACCTCATAAAACTAATGAGGAACACAATCAATCTCACCTTTCACATTTAAAACCTCTTTGTAGATTTTTCCTATTTTTTCTGAAAAATAGGTCTTAGAACAGAGCTTATATCTCGTACTCCATGATGTATTTTGAAATATGGGAGGAGTTTATTGTCAATATGACTATTATTAATAAAAACCTCTCTTGGTTGTTTGAAATACATCTCCATCTGTTCAGAACCTACATTTTAAAAACATGTGTAAAACAGGAAAACTCTGTTTTCTAAAAATATGGCTCAAAGAAATCCTTGTATATCCCAACTAATAGCACCTATGAGAAAATTAAGAGAGGTTATTTTTCCTTTTCCTATGATTGACAATAATGTCTCTCATTATTTTCAAATTAATCTCTGTTAATCCATAATTGTCTCTTTAAAAAAAATTCTCAAACAGTCCAAAAACACAACAATTTCCTTGTTACCTCCAACAGAAATTCAAACAACTTGAACTGATGTATGCTTCAACAAAGCTAAGGTCCTCCACGAATAGCTTAAGGTCCATGAGTTTCTATATTATCCACATAGCCTCCTTTTTGTGCTTTATTGTACATGACCATCTCCTTTTATAACCAAGTTGCCCTCTTAAAAAGGTGACACTTGTAAATCCAAATTGGACAGCAAGCTTCTTGATGTGATGAAGAAACTCTCAAAAAGTGACATTGAGATGTTTCACATCAAAGAATGAATGTTGAGTGACAAATAGTAGCTTAGGATAAGGTTTTGTGTTCACACATACCAAAAGGGTAATGATGACCTCATACATGGTTATGTACATTTGAATTAACCATAAAAGACTTAAATAACGTCCACCCTATCTCCTCTAATCATGAACTGACACCTAAAAACTGTTTTGACAAGACAAACATGAATCCTTACTTTCATAGTGTGCTTAGTGTAATTTTGGGCATTTTCGCTATGAAAGTATTAGCAAATTTGTAGCGAAAAGTGCATTTCTCTGTGTATTTCGCTACGAAAGTGTGGATTCCTGGCTAAAATGATTTTTTCGATGTTATAAACTTGGGAAATGAAAAATTTCAGAAAATAATGACTGATGTGACATGGAAGGATTTGAATGAGGGTGAGTTTAGGCCTTAGGATAGGCTAAATAAGAAAAATTGAAAATTTTCCTTGACCAAGTAATGAAAAATGAATTTTATGACCCTAAATTTGACGCATGAACCTCTGAAACTTTGTAAAATGATGTTTCAAAAATTATGAGTGATAATAGTGGCTCCACTTGGGATGGTGTGCCCCTATGGCACACCAAATAACCTTTAGTTCCAGTTCCATCCATCTTCTTCGAAATAAAAACCCTGAAATTTTCCAAGCTTCATTCAAACTCTAATGGCCTTCACCTCAAGCTCAAGATTGATGATTACTATTAAAAAACCAAATTTGTACCTACTAAAGAGATGCTCAATCTACTTGAGCTTATTCACACACACTCCTACCTACCCTAACAACTGCAATATTCATGTCTGATTCAAGAAACATGAAACTTCCAATGAAGCCAGTCATTGATCTGATCTGACACTTGAACCTCTTGACTGCGTTTGAACCAAAAGTAAACATGATACCGAAATGACCAAGGCAACATAATATGTATATGATCTTCATAATGAAAAAATAACTGGAAATTTGGACTATATAATTCTTTCATGTAGTCAGCTATAGGATCATAGAAGACATAATTTGTTTGATAATTCTCAAGACATTCTGCAGTTTCAAACATCTCATATATGATTTCTTTAGCAACATAAGATTTCAGATGTGTGCTATCAAACTCATTTTCAAACTAATTTTCAAGAACAATTTTTTCTTCCTCAATCTCAAAAGAGAAAGGTAGCATCACCCTCTCTTTGTGTTCTGGCATGAAAAACTTTTGAAAATATTGATCTTGATCATGAATCGTATAAGATTTAATTTGACCTTATAAAAATTCAATGTCTTTCTCAATGTTCTTAGCAACTTCATCCAAAAATTGAATATTATATTCTAACTTGCACTCAAATGATTTTAGATAAGAAGATAAGGAAAAAGGAAAATTTTCATCTACTTCGTCATTAGTATGATCATCATTCCATTGTTTAAAACCTTGAATTGAAGGAGAGTCTACCACAAAATCTGTTCCGTCTATCCATTCTTCCAAAAACATAAGCCAAAAATTTGCAAATGATTTAATAGATCTGACAGGAAATATTTCAATCCACTATTTAAATTTCCCTTGAAATGAATCATAGAACAATATGATGAAAACATCTTCATGTTTGACACTAAGAAGCTAAGTAAAGTCACAAAAATCTGATATATGCTTCAAGGTCAAACTCAAATATTATCCATTTAATTTTGGACCATTACATAAAAAAGATGTATCTTTGGGAAAAGGATTTGGGAAGCCATAAATTTTTGAAAAATATATACATTCATAACTTGAAACAAGAATGGAAGCATCTGAGTTCTTCATAAGTCCAGTGGAATCACCTTGAATCTACGAAATTTTTAATTCTTCAACAATGGAGTCACCAAGGTAGTTGCAGCCTTGAACATATTCTGACCTCCTGCTACCTCAAGAGTTCAACTTCAAAATTTTCAGGAGATGTATATCTTTAGACTCCCGGCAGACGCACCAAAATGTTATCAAAAAATTTCAACTGATAGGCTGCTAATCAGACAATCTTATGTAACTGTTTCAAACCAATCTTGTGACTGAAGCTTAGCCTCTTCAGTTTGAGAGGGCTCTCTCAAAGGGTTAATGATACTGAATAAAAATGTATTTAGATGGATAACTCTACCTGCAAAACAACTTGCTTATGATGAGTGTAGGTTGAAAATAGTATCAGTATACAAAAATTGGGCTTATGGAGTCAAGACTTTCAGTGATTCAGTAGTGAGTTCACTTGACATGGAAGCTGAGGCAGGTACAAGTTTTTAGCAGAAGTACACACACACATGAAACAGGAAAATACATAGTCAATTCATCTCTAAAGGAAGTCAGAGCATTACATGAATTATTTTTTAGTATCAAAGATGAAAACCACTGCAAATGATACACATAAAAGATATAGATAAGATAGGAATCCACTAAAAACTCAATTAGAATCTCAGGTTGGTCAAGAAACAAGTGTCTGTATTACTAAAACAGTCAAATTACATAAAGCTGTAGTTCTTCCAAAAAATCTCCACCCCTTTACCAATTCGAATATCTGCCTTTTAATATACTTGTTACATGAGAGATGATCTGCCTCTTTGCTATATGCATCAAAATTTTCCTAATGACACCTTGCATAACAAGAAAACATCTACTTTAATGAGAAATTGACAGCTATTCTATTAAACAGTCATTTTCCGAATATGACTCAAACAACTAGTTATTACACCAACTACCTTATCTCTTGAAACAGTTATACATCAGACAAATAATGATTCACATGTTCGAATGAGCTATTATGTAGCTCATCACTACTTGACATCTTGATTACCGTTCTCCAAATCTGGAAACAAACCCTATTTTTAAGGAAAACATGTCCTTATCTTCAACGAATGGTTTGGCTGATGAGTTGTCTTCATCTCATGGTCTTCAAGTCTTGGATGACTGTTGACATAGTCCTTTGACCCTTTTAAAGTATCAACCTATCCAAAATTTCCCAAAAACCTACTCATAAACCTTCATCAAAGCACACTATGAAAGTATGATAGTTTCATAGTGCACTTTCATAGCATACAAAAAATGACCTCTGCCATCAGAATTTTTGCTTCTTTTCTCTTCCATGGTCTTCATCATGCCCTGACACATCCTCCATATCATTTCATCCTCTTGGAATCTTCCCAAAGTGGTTTTAAATACAAAAAGAAAGCTACAGGTGGTTTCGTAGAGTTTTCCTGGCTTCAAGCCTAGGAAATGCTATGAAACTGCTGAAAACTATGTAATTTCCAGATTTATCCCTGTCTTGAAAAATGCACCTACCAGTTGCAAAAAAAAAAAAATCCAGCATGCCTTTGACTTTTCAAAACATAAACCAGCTCAAACTAGGAGTCTTGAGGTGTTTCTTCTTCATTGATGATGAGTTGAGCTATTGGCTCCTCAACTACAATCATCTTTAAGCCCTTCTTCTCCAGCTCCTAATGGATCAATTATAACTACTCTTGGAGGTCTTTGACTTGGAATTTAACATGCCATGAAACCCTTTGCATGTTATAGACCTCATCAAACTAATGAGGAACACAATCAATCTCACCTTTCATATTTAAAACCTCTTTGCAGATTTTTCTTGTTTTTTCTGAAAAATAAGTCTTAGAAAAGAGCTTATATCTTGGAATCCATGATTTATTTTTCAAAAAGGGAGGATTTTTTTTCAATAAGCATGTTATGAATAAAAACCTCTCTTGTTTTTTTGAAACCCATCTTCAGCTTTCTAGAACCTGCATTTGAAAAACATGTGTAAAACGGGAAAGCTTTGTTTTTTGAAAATAGGGCTCAAAGAAATCCTTGTATCTCCCAAATGATAGCACCTGTGAGAAAAGTGAGAGGGGTTATTTTTCCTTTTCCTATGCTTGAAAATAAAATCTCTTATTATTTCCAAATTAATCTTTTGTCATCCATAATATTCTCTTTAAACTTACTTCTCAAACAGTCCAAAAACACAACAATTTCCTTGTTAGCTCTAGCAGAAATTCAAACAACTTGAACTAATGTGCTTTAGCAAAGCTAAGGTCCTCCACGAATAGCTTAAGGTCTATCTTATCCATAGAGCCTCCTTTGTGTGCTTTATTGTACATGACCATCTCCTTTTATAATCAAGCTGCCCTCTTAAAAAGGTGACACTTGTACAACCAAATTGGACAGCAAGCTACTTGATGTGATGAAGCAGCTCTTAAAAAGTGACATTGAGATGTTTCACATGCAAGAATGAATTTTGAGTGAAAAATAGCATCTTAGGATAAGGTTTTGTTTTTTAAATGACATCTCATGCTTAAATCATGACACACACATACCAAAATGGTAATGATGACCTCATACACGATTATGTACCTTTGAATTAACCATAAAAGACTTGAATAACCTCCACCCTATCTCCTCTCATCATGAACTGACACCTAGTAGCTGTTTTGACAAGACATACATGAATCCTTACTTTCGTAGCATGCTTAGTATAATTATGGGCATTTTCACTACAAAAGTATTAGCATTTTCGTAGCGAAAAGTGAATTTTCTCTGTGTATTTTGCTACGAAAGTGTGGATTCTTGGCTAAAATGAATTTTTCGTTGTTATAAACTTGGGAAATGAAAAATATTAGAAAATAGTGAGTGATGTGACATGGAAGGATTTGAATGAGGGTGAGTTTAGACCTTAGAAGGCTAAATAAGAAAAATTAAAAATTATCCTTGACCAAGTAATGAAAAATGAATTCTATGACCCTACCTTTGACACATGAACCTCTGAAACTTTGTCAAATGATGTTTCAAAAATTATGAGTGATAACAGACTCGAGTTCTTGTTTTTCCTTTGTGGTTTATTATTGGTCTATCCTTGGTTAAGGTTCTAGTTGGGGTTCCCCCCAACTAGTACCTGCGAGGGTTATTGCTAATTGTTGCACCCTCGCTCAAGCTCTGCCTTAGGCTTGTTCTTTCCTTTCTTAATAGTAGCATTGGGGGGGATTAGGTGTGTTTGGTCATTTAAATAACTGTTTCTGTTGAGGGAGAGAAGGTTTTTTTTATCGGTAAAAAACATTCATTATATTATCATAGCATAAGTGTCAACAAAATACATCACCACTGCATCAAAATACAACAAAAAAGGCTTAAGAGATAGCCCACGCCTTTCTCTAAAAAAAAGAAGCCTGAAGAGGAGCCAATAAAACTAGTGTCTTTGGTTATTGCTGGCCCAAAAATAGAAAAATGACATGTCTCATAATTAAACATTAAGGAGGTGGATTGGGAGGGAATGCGGGAGGTGCAGCAAAGAGAGAAGCACATTCATTCATATGGTAATCAATATGTTCCACCCGAATCTCCAGGTCTCAGATATGGTCATTTGTGAAATGTTGCTGACACTATAGTCCTTCCATAGGGTCCAGGGTCTTATTATGCATATGATGGAGGTCATTGATATAGGCAGTCGATTCCTTCCTATCCTCATACCTTTGTTGCCTCAGTGTATCAATATTGAGTTGTATGTGATCTAGTTGGGTCACAATGGACTCTAAGGTGACCAAAGATTCTATGTGGCCTAGGGAGTGGGCTGGACACAGGGTTATATCAGTAGTGTAGTGGCGGCTCTCAGTCAACTCTGATGTCAAGCTAGGCTCCCCATGTTGTTGGTGTTCATCCATACGTGGGCCAAAGCCCCCCCATGCGAGCATGCCCGCACTGTTGAGGCATACTACCAACTCCACCACCACCACCCACACCACCACAGGAAGTGTACTACCTGACCAAATAAACAATCCACAAGATGCTAAATGAAAATAATGAAATAAAACACCACTTACAGAACTAGAATCATTGAACAACAATATCCAACTAGGAAATATCTCGAAGTCCTGAGCACCGACACCACAACCACGAACAATAAAGAAGTAGGAAGACATGTCACGGGCCCCACGGTTTGCAAATCTCATACACCCCCATGAAAGGCACTTGAAGTCATTCCTCCAGTAGATTGATAATCCAATGAAGCTTGCACAAACCAAAGATAGAGTCGGGCTGAGGAAAACTCTATGTATACTCCCGACCTACGCACACCATGCCAGAGACAAAATAATTCATTACGTCGGATAGAGAAATATTTCCCCGAATCCCATGGAGATGCTTGGTGCAGGTTTCAATCCCCCCCCCCCCCCATCTGTAATAATAGTCGCAACCTGTTATGTTGCCCCAAGCCATAGCTTGAGCCAAGAAACAAACAAACCACACCTCAGTCTCTCCCGACACTCTCTCCTCATCACCCAATGCTTGTGAATGACCTCTTGCTTGTCCCTATGCATAATTAAACACATATCATGGGGAGAAGGGTGCGAGTTCCACTGACTATTCATTGCATTTGTGTTTTGCATGGAGGCCCCTCTGGCTCCATGATCGAAGGAACCACCAACTGTCCCCTTAAATGATCACCCACATCGGGGACTTCTAGGTCAGCCTTTAATAGTGATTGTAGGGTATAAATTTCTCCGAGGTCCAGAACAACGTTTGATTTAATATTCACCCAGGTAATCCTGAATTCTCTTTATGGAGTGGTTGTGCCATGACTAGCCAACCAATTTGATACTTTATTACCCTCCCATAGCACGTGGCTAGTAGTGACATACTCAAAAGAGGTTAGGGTTTGCTGGATGCAGGAGAGTTGAGATTCTAGGCACCAGCGTTTAGCCACTTTCTAGTGGGTGGGTACCATTGATAATTCTCTAGACTATATCAATAATAAGGCACAATTATCCCACTATTCTGATCCTCCCACAATGAATGTGAGAGGCAAGGGTAATTCTCATATCGAGTCTAGTCATTTCTGCCACATTTTTCGTCGTTACACCACATGAAGTAGAGTAAATTGCACAAGGGGAGTTGGAGGAGTCCCAAACGGTACCTCCAAAACCAGTTAGGTCGAGGTTTCCCTTAGAAGCCCCATCAAAAAATAAGCTAGATAAAACCATTTGAGGGTGGGATGAAGTTGGAGGGGGAATGCACAGGGGAAGGTATAGAAGTAGGATCCCCGAGATAAACCAAGTTAAATGAGAGATTCAACATAGATATAATCCTAGCATCAGGAGGTCCTGCCTCCCAATCTCTTGGATCCCATTTTTCTGCTAGTATGGTTTCTCAGATGTTGGAATTCGTCTGGCTCCAAACATGAGCTTTGGTTGGCATTTATGCTTCAAAAATGGCTTGATTTCTCTCTTTCTAGGTATTCCATAGAAGTAGCCCTAGAGTGAGCCACCAAGCTTGACTCACCAGAGTTTTGGAAAACCGATGAGTTGGCCAACCTTCAAGAATATCTAAGATATATTTAGGGTGATGATTTTTTGGGTAGAAGAGAATAGGCCTGATCCCATACTTCACGTGTGATGATACATCCCTTGAAGAGATGGAGCAGTGATTATTCCGCCTGCTTACATAGAGGACACATCAACAAGATGACAAAGACACACTTGTGGAGTCTATCCCAGGTAAGTACACGCTTGTGTCCAAATCCAAAGAAAGTGTGCTACCTTTGGCCTCAAATAAATGCTCCATATTTGTTGCCAGAAGGGGATATCTGACCAAATCATTGCATTAGCCCTAATGAAGCAGGCCTATGTTACAGAGAAAAATATTGAAGTAGAGAGGCCCCATTTGAGCTTATCTGGCTCTAGAGATGTGTGGATATGCCACAGAGAAAAATGGGCACCCAATCACTCATAGGCCCCCTGAGGAATATCCGGCGGCCAATTTGCATCTGATTTCCATCTCCACCATCCCTGATCTTCGACATCTTTTCTCTAGTAGTCTTACACTTGAGTGGTCGAGATCGAGTGGAAAAGGAGAAACATATTTGAAAGGTATTAATCCTGATCGAGATGAGGGAACTTCTTCCAGGAGTCCTGCCAAAAGAAGGATGAATTCCCATTCTTGAATTGCAAAAATAAATGGTTGCTTGATTATATCACTATTACTATTGGAAAGATTCTAAATTGTCGAACCTGTACTTGGAAGAGGTTCGCGGATGATGGCTTCCTGGGATTTCCCCTGACTGTATTTTGGGTCCATACTATTTTCCAAATATCATCTCCCCCTTGGATCCATTTCTGCCATATATTGGCCCCAAGGGTGGCATTGAGTACTACAGGGTCCCTCAAACTGAGGCCTCCCAGAGCCTTGGGGAGGCATAACTTATGCGAGGAAACAAGCGGCCATTTCTTGTCCATGGAGGATTTTCTCCACCGGAATCATCTGAATATTTCAATAAGATCCGAGTATATTCATTTGAGGATAGGGAGGTTGAAAAATTGATGCAACAACATGGCTTACAATACAAATTTCAAAAGGGTTTATCTTCTAGCCAGGTTGAGGACTCGAAAGGTCGAGTTTGACAACTTCCTGGTTATCTTGGAGCATAGGTATTTCCAGGGAGTAATGCAGAGGGGGGGTAAATTTTACGGTGAAGCTCAAAAATCAGGCCAGGAAAGATTGAACAGACCAGGGATTATAAAATAAATAGATACTCGATTTATCCTTGTTTAGGAGCATCCTGAAGCATCTTGGAATTCCACCAAAATTTAGCTCAACTAGGTCGCTTCCATGATAGTAGCCTTTCCAAATAGAATATTATCATCAATTCACTGTTGGTGTGTCATATGGACATTAGTTCCATGCAAATGAATGCCTTCCAACAAGTTCAAGTGCTTGGGGGCCTTGATCATTCTTCCTGTTAGCCCCCTAATTTGTTCTCTTTTTGCCAATTTCCCCTTCCTAAATCATAACCATTTACCTCTATTTTACCTCTTTTATGCACCCTCATCTTGCACTAGTCCAAGCACGGTGACATATTTCATATAAAATTTATTTTTCACATTTTTAATTCAACTTAGCATTAATTATTTATTTATTACATGATTTCTTACTTTTAATCACTCTTTGTAACTTATCGATATCTCCAATGTTTATTTAGTAGTTAGAGTACTTACCATGACCGTTGATCCTAATGCAGGATCGGATCTTGCACCGTTGCCAGCACAGCAAATCCTTGCAGCAGATCTGAACCTCCTTGATCACTGCCTTGTTTTGAGCAGCTTTAGCCACGACAGTAAGATCGATCCAAAGGTAGCTAAGACCGAATCTGTAAAGGACGAAAGCTGGAGATTGGCTACGACCAGTTTTTCTAAATATCTAATTTTGAAGGCCAAAAAGCTAAATTCTTCGTTTCGTTATGTAATCAGTTGAATGATCTATTTTGGCCTTTGGCCAAAGATCTATATAATGTAGAATGTAAATAGGACTAGAAAAGGAAGTTTTGATAGGAGAAGAGAACAGAGACACAGCCAGAGAGGCGGTAACAGGTTTCTGTATTTTGTTATCGCTTGAATCTGGGCTGGACATTATATTAATGTATGTACTTGCCTCAGTGAATTAATAAAAGGGAGCTCTGCCTCATGTTTCACAAATTGCGTTTCTGTATTTGAGCTGATGAATTGATTAAGGTACTGATCAGCATTCTTATTTAAAAGGGAAATGCGCTAGTTGGCTAGGGCCCAACCAACCTAGCACGTTTACCCCATTTCCCGTTTTCCTGTAATTTGTGTTTACATTGTCAAGTGTGATTTAATTTTAAGCACATGCATTCCTATTTGAGTGAAAGTGGATCCGTTGTGTGAAGTAGATAAATTTCCTTTTCCTGCAATTTTCTTTCCTGTACTTGATTTCATATTGGTTTTCCTCCGCCTGGCCCAAGCAGGAGAAATAACCCTGCACTAGTGCACGTTGGTGTGATATCTCCTTTTCTGCAATTCTGTTTGATTGGTTTTCCCTGCCTGGTCCAAGAAGGAGAAATGAACCTGCACCAGTGCACGTTGGTGTGATGCAGCAAGCCTTCTTAGTCTACTTCCCGCAATATTCTTTCTTTCATTAAATGCTTATGACAGGATAAATGTAAATTGATTGTTTCTTTATTCCTGCACATTGTTAAGATCAGAAACATTCACTTTTTATGTGTGAAATTTGATTTAACAGTGTAATAGAAATTGCAATAATTAAGCACTCATTTTAAGAATTAAATGCTAAGTGCGGGAAGCTTTGATCTAGTGCAAGAACTAGTTCCTTGCCATGCGATCTGAGTTCTTTGAACCTGGAAAATTTCAAGCCCTTGCATGAAGTAAAAAGCCTTTAGTAAAGACACCATTTATACTTTCTTCATAAATCTTTTTTCCTGCACTAGTGCAAGCAGACTGCGATAGTGCAGGACAGATTAGTGCAAGAAGGAAATCTCTAAAGGAGAAGGTTTAAGGGCCCATCTGATGAGACTAATAAGTGTCTCTGCTAAAGAAAAACACACACTTGGTAGTTAAACAATAATTAGCTAGAGCGATTGTCTTTTATCTTTAATTACCTCTTGCAAATGCATTCTTCCTTGTTCCAGTCTTAGATTATTTTTATGATTCAAGTTGCCTTTTTCTCTTTTTAATTTGATTCTACAATATTTCCTTTAAAGAAAGTATGGATTTATATTAGGAAGATTCATACCATCTCTGGCATTTCATGTGCTTCATCTCTAAGTTTACGGATCCCCCAGGTTGACAAATTAAGTGTTGAGGAGTTGCTTAAGTGTAATTCCTACACCCAACATTTTGGCGCCGTTGCCGGGTGTTGGGCTTTGGAAAAGGTATGAATTCACCATGTATTCCTTTATATTTTTCCTTTAAACATAACTCTTTTTATTATAGAAAGATGATATATTGAAGGATTATGATGGAATTGCAAAGATTAATGTTTATTGTGAAAATTGGCTAAATATTGTCTTTTATTCTCAATAGGAAACAAATGAAGTGGGAAACCGCCGTTCGAAAGGCAAAGCTAAAGTAGGAGTAATTGTTGTTCCTCCAGCAAAGGGATGTATCTAGACAAGAAGGATGAAATTAGAATGCACAGCTAAAGTCAGGCAGGGAACATCATGGCTACAGCCTAAGAAAACCAAGCGTTAGCTAAAAGAAGAAAAAGGAGCGAATCCCTCAGGATCTTTTGATCCTGAGGAATCACTTTTCAAAGTCTATCGTTGTTTCTTGTATTGTCCGCCGAATTGTTATAAAAGGCAGTGCCTGTAGAAATCAGGGGGACAAAATGATTATTTTTGAAACTCCTTTTGTAACTCTGTAATTTCTCATTGACTCTTGTGATCAGAGAGCGACTGTTGTAAACACTATTATTCCTGATTAATACATGATCTAGTTGTCGTTCCATTTCTTAACTCTGGAGTAGCTCAGCGGTGTTTCATTGGTGGCTAAGGGCCCGACCCTGGTGGATCCATCTGCTATTTGTATTATTATCTTTTAATTATCGTTGTGTGATGGTTTGCATTCATTTTCATTACAGCTTTCGAGTTTAAATAATTTACTGTTTAATTTCTTCATAATATTAATGTGTTACATTGGTGAACTACGTTTCCGTTCCTTTCTAATTTAACAAGAATATTAATCTCTGTATAACTTGTCTTGTTATGCTTTAACAGAGCTATGCTGTTCAAAAATTGTTGTTCTATTTCAGTTGTTGTTCCAATCCATTTGTTGTTCCATTCAGTTTGTTGTTCAATATGATTTGTCATTTAATAGAGTTTTGTTGTTTAATCCCATTAGATAGGAGTGTTGTTCAATTCCATTTTTTAGAGTTTTTTGTTCATTTCTATTGCTATTTAATTCCAGGTTTGTTGTTCATTTTAGTTAATTAGTTTACAGTCTATTTCATTCCTGCAAAGAGTTGGTGTTGCTTTTAAGAACTTGCCTAGTTTACTTTGATTAGCATCATTAGTGATTTAGTTCAATTTCCATTTCCATTTAATTGTTTTAATGCGAGATCATCAACTGTAAAGGACATCTGATTATTGATACCTTCATTCTCAGATTGATTATCTTGTTTTCATTTTATTTCAATTACATCAGTTGCTAAAGGAAAGAGTCATCATTACTCCATCCTTGATTGATGATTGCTAGGTGAATGATTGGATTTCATAGCATTCAAGTTCATGTCATTGAAGTTAGATTTCATTTCCAAGCATCCGTTTATTCGTGTATTTACAACACTGTACTACATATTGCAAAGCATTACTCTTAGATTAAATTGCAGCCTCAGATTGAGTACACTCTTGAAATAAAAAGTCATACCTGGATTGATAATTAATGTAGGATAAATAGGTGTTAAAAAGGCACCTTTTATACCTCAAAATTTTGGCGTCGTTGCCGGGGAGAGTGTATGCCATTTAGAAAGAGTGATGCATATTTGATTTTTTTCTTCTAGGGAAGAATTGGGTATTAAAAACGGAAGGTAAGAACCTACGTACCGAGCAAGGAACATACTTGTTAATTGGCCTGCTTCATAGCAGAATTGAGTAAAAATTTTTAGGTAGGAATGAATGCTTTGTTTTTTTTGAATGAATAGAAAATCTAAACAGAAAAAAATTCCTCCTAAACCCGAAAAACCTAAGGGACCGATGACCCTTGGGCGAACAACTTTCATCGACGAATCCTAAAGAAAGTCGAATCTCAGCCATCAATAGGACCTAGAAAAGTTACTTCTAGACAACCTACTAGTTCCCTTCAGACCACAGAGTCACCATCTGTAGCCTTTGCTGAGGTCCATAGCCAAACAGAAGAAATTGAGCAAGATCCCCAAGAAATTGAGAATTCTCGCCTAATTTCTCTACAAGAAGGGAAATCTAGTAATCTCCACGAAGGAGGAGGAGAAACAGGGGAAACAGAATCTCCTCTCAAAGTAATCCAAACAGTGAGCAGCCCAAATAAGGGAAGTGTTGTCAACGTCATTCAAAACAGAGCAGAAGGACCTGAATCTCCTCAAATAGTAGGTCAACAAGGAACACTCATTATTCCAGACCAAGGAAGTGTTGTCAAAGTCACTCCTATTCCTTCTACTCAGCCTAGGAATAATTCCCCAGAAATCCCAGAAGGATATTGGCATATATTTGATCAAATGGCCCACAACCAGCAACCACCCCAACAAACTTCCACACTGCAATATCCCATTGTGGACACTGCAGTTAATGCACCTATGAAGGCTATTCCTCTTCAGCATATTCCTACATTCCATGGCTTAACATTGGAAGATCCAGATGCATTTATGTTTGAATTCGATGTATTATGCAGGGCGTATGATTATACCACTGATCCCCAAAAATTAAAATTATTTCCCTCCACATTAAAAGGAGCAGCTTTACGATGGTTTATGGGGTTAGGTGGAGGTGTTATAAATTACTGGGATTAGATGAAAGCTATGTTTCTAAAGAAGTATCAGGATTATTGTAGGTCTAGGGAATTAAAAGATGAAATATTTCAGATGACAACAAAACCTAATGAAACACTCAAGGAATATGTAGGACGCTTTCAATACAACCTTCAGATATCACCCTATGCATCTTTGCCCTTGCATGATAATGTGTTAAAAACTGCATTACTTAAAGGGATGAAGGAACAATGGGTTGAAACATTAAACATTATGGGAAAAGGTGATATATATCAGGAAAATTTTGCTGACATTATTAATTTATGTATCAGGAGTTCGAGAGGTAGCACAAGGTTAAAGTCAGCAGAACGTGACATAATCACAAGAGATATTAAGACCTCCAGTGAAGGTATAACCCGTGCAGAGATTGGCAATCTACTAGAATATTTTAAAACTGATATTCTAGGGACTCTGACAATGCACTTTGACATCATGCAAGCTAAAAAAAAAGCAAGCAGAAGCAGAACAAAATTTGGCAATATTCTACCCTAAATGCAGAAAGAAACATAGCCATAAAGAGTGCTCGCTGGATATAGTCAAAGTCTATGCCATCTGCACAAAATATCACTCCACAGAAGGTTTCCCCTCACTCCCTAGATTGAAAGAAGTCTACAAAGAGGTGGAAGAAGAATCAGAAATGGTATGCTTACTCAATCAGCGCCGAAAATGGGAGCCACGACAAACAGGTATGCCAATTGACCCATCCTCTTCTTTTCAGTCTCCTCAGTATAATGCTCAGCAATATAATGGAATGTGGAAAAATCAGCCACCTTTCCCCAATTGGTCACAACAACAATTTCTTACATCACCATGGCCAAATCAAACAAATCAAAAAAATTGGCCAAACTTTCCTTATTGTCCACCATTTTGGAAAAATAATACTTATCCAACACAATGGTCCCCCTCCACCTCACAGAGTCAGACCTGGTAGTCGAACTAGAAAAGGCCTACAAATCATCCAGCAGGAACGATCCCTCTCCCTCAACCTATACTACTAGCACCTTATACATTGCCACAAAATCCCTAGACCAACTTGAGATTGCAACTCCCAGCCCAACCCAACCCAAACCCTAATAATAGGCCGGTTCAGTCTGTTCAAATAATGGAACCACCAGAACTAGAAACTGAATTAAGGGAGTGCAACAACCTTCAACTGAGATCTGGGCACATAATAGAAATAGAGGGAGACAAAAATGTTCAAGTTGAAGACCCGTTACCTGTAGAACAAACAGTACACAAGGAGAATGTGGCTAAACAGAATGATTAATCATACCTCACCCAATAGAATATCCTGATTTTGATCTTATGGGAGAACTAAAAAATTTGTGTATAAAAATCCCTCTCCTCCAAGCTATCCAAGACATCCCTATTTATGCAAAAACCATCAAAGAACTATGTATAAAGAAACCAAAGAGGAGAACAACAACTAACCCAACTGTCCAAGTAGTCGGCACTCTATCTGACTTATTATCAGGAATGGAAGCACCTATAAAATATGAGGACCTAGGAAATCCTATAGTGACGGTGAAAATCAATGGAAAATCATTTCCAAATGCCTTAGTTGATTTGGGAGCTGCAATTAATATCCTAACAACCACCACTTGTCAAAAACTTGGCATTACATCATTAGATCCAACAACAACCTTATTGGAATTGGTTGACAGATCGATAGTCAAGCCAGAAGGCACACTACATGATGTAATGTTATCTGTAGACTCCTGGGAGTACCCTGCTGACTTCCTAATTATCAACCCCAAAAACTGGCTAGATGGACACCCGTTGATCCTAGGTAGACCTTGGCTGGCAACTGCTGATGCTTACATTGGCTGCCGACAAGGCAACATGACTATAACTAGAGGGAACTATGTCAAGAATTTAGCTTTATATCCCCCAGCCCAGTCAAGCCTATCAATAATAAAAACAAGGAAACAACCTGTATCATACCTCATGGAAAACATTAGATCACCATTAACCATAGAAGATGCCCTCAATTTTAAAGACCAAACAGAGGATGACATTATTAACAGTTTCATCAATAAACCAAAAATAAGATCCCATTTGCAATGTCACATGATCAAGGCAGCATTTTATAATGAAGAATATCCCCTGAAAGACATTCATGATCAATCAATACCCACCAATTTTGTTTACAATAGAAAATTTATAGAAATTGAGCCAGGAAAAACCCTAAACATTAACAAAAACCTGATTTCTCAACAAGAAAAAAAGACAGTCCAACTACTAAAAAAATATACGGGAGCTTTTGCATGGAATTATCCAGACATGAAAAGAATTGACCCCTAGTTGTGTACGCACCACATTTATACAGAAAAAGATGCTAGACCCATTCGCCAACCCCAACGAAGATTAAACCCTCATCTTAAAGATATTGTGAAAGTTGAATTACAAAAATGTTGGATGTCAACATTATTTATCCAATATCTGACAGCAAATGGGTCTCTCCATTAGTAGTGGTGCCAAAGAAGAACGAAAAGTGGAGAATATGTGTAGACTACATAGAACTAAACAAATCAACCCAGAAAGACCACTTTCCCCTTCCTTTCATTGACCAGGTATTAGATACATTAGCAGGGAAGAAATTCTTCTCTTTCTTAGATGGCTTCAGTGGATACAATCAGATTCAGATTGCCCCTGAAGACCAAGACAAAACTAATTTTACTTGTCCTTCGGGGACATTTGCTTACAGAGTTTTACCCTTTGGCCTATGCAATGCCCCTGCTACATTTCAGAGGGCCATTTTCAGCATCTTTTCAGATTTAATAAATGAAGGGCTCGAAGTATATATGGATGATTTCACACCTTACGAAGATGATTTTGAGCCAGCATTAGAAACTTTGGAAAAGGTGTTACAAAGATGCATTGACACCAGGCTCTGATTA
This sequence comes from Pinus albicaulis, assembly GCA_034641835.2. Classification (NCBI taxonomy): domain Eukaryota; kingdom Viridiplantae; phylum Streptophyta; class Pinopsida; order Pinales; family Pinaceae; genus Pinus; species Pinus albicaulis. Next base: position 560,485,899 of record CM076576.1, on the reverse strand, counting down.
AGCCATGAAAAGTGTCACATGATGATGACCGAGGGACTCATCTTAGGTCATTATATCTCAGCAGCTAGAATACAGGTAGATCTAGCTGAAATTTAGATAATTTTGTTAATACCTACTCCTACCAGACAAACAAAGGTACGTAGATTTCTTGGATTTTCTAGTTATTATAGAAGATTTATAGAGCATTATTCTCGAGTAGCTGCACTTTTATATGCATTAACAGGGAATGTTGATTTTATTTGGACAAATAAATGCGACCATGCTTTTGAGGATCTGAAAAAGCTTCTATCAACAACCCCAGTGCTAAGGGGTCCAAATTGGGATTTTCCATTTCAAATTTCATCTGATGCCTCAAAAACAGCTATTGGAGCAGTCCTTGGGTAGGAAGAGGATAAAAAACCATATGCAATTTATTATATTAACAAAAATCTATCTCCTACTGAATTAAACTATACTGTGACTGAAAAAGAATTTTTAGCCGTAATACATGCTGTAAATAAATTTAGACATTATGTAACTGGGTATCCTGTAGTTTTATATATAGATCACTCTGCCATAAAATTTTTAGCAAATAAACCTGTTACAAATGGTAGAGTAACAAGATGGTTGATTCTATTGTAGGAGTTCGATATCACAATAAAGGATCGACCTGGAAAGGAGAACCTTGTAGCTGATTTTCTATCACGAATGCCAAAACCAACAAATGCAGTAGTAATCGAGGATCACTTCCCAGATGAACATTTGTTTTCTATTACTACTAGAACCCCATGGTATGCTGATGTTGCAAATTATTTAGAAGTAGGTAAATTACCTAAGCATCTAACGCCCAATGAACGAAAACATATAGTATAGCGTAGTACCTGATTCTCTTGGATTGGGGGCTACCTGTTTCATACAGGAGTGGATATGCACATCAGGAGATGTGTCCGAGAGGACGAAATATTTGATATTCTGAAAGCATGCCACGATGGGCCATGTGGCGGACATTTTGGAGATCGCAGGACTGGTCACAAGGTTTTACAAACAGGCTATTACTGGCCTACAATTTTTAAAGATGCTAAAAAGTTTGTACAAGCCTGCGATAGTTTCCAAAGGGCGGGTCTCCCTATACAGTCCGATGAAATGCCTTTGAATCCACAGTTAGTAATCGAGCCATTTGGTTGGTCCTATTAACCCACCATCAAATCAGAAAACATACATACTAGTTGCAACATAGTATGTTACAAAATGGGTTGAAGCAGAGGCACTTTCAAGAGCTACAGAGGACTCTGTAATATAGTTCCTTTTCTAAATATTTGTGTGATACAGTCTCCCAAGGGATGTAATTACAGATGGAGGACCGCAATTTGTAGGTAACAAAATCGCTGCAACATTAGAAAATTACCACATTCAGCACAAAATCACAACCCCATACCACCCAAAGGCAATTGGCCAGGTAGAGAGCATGAATAAGGTGATAGAATCCATACTTACAAAAATAGTTGCATCACACAGACGTGACTAGGCTTATAGATTGTTGGAATCCTTGTGGGCGTACCGAACAACATGGAGAAATACCACTGGGTATTAACCATATCAATTGGTATTTGGAAAAGAACCCATATTTCCAATATAATTTGAAATTCAGACATTAAGAACAGCTCAGGAGGTGGGTTTAGAGTTAAATGAAGCCCAGGTCAGAAGATTACAACAAATCAATGAGTTAGATGAAATTAGGCTCTCTGCTCTTCAGCACACTGCATTAATTCAACAACAGAGAACAAAATGGCACGATGCCCTCATTAAAGAGAAAATATTCCATGAAGGAGATTGGGCACTCCTATATGACTCCAGGTTTCAGGATTTCCCAGGAAAACTATAGACATGATGGCTTGGACCCTATGAGATACAAAAAGTGCATGACAATGGCACCATCACATTAACTACCATTGATGGATCTGGACACTCTTTCAAAGTAAACGGTCATCGAGTACAACTTCACCATAAACCGCTTAATCGGGAATCCTTTTACCAGCAATTATGGGAAGATTCTACCATGCAAATCTTGCTGAGGGAGATAACTCCTCCTCAGCACCCATTCACTGAATAATTCCTTTATTTTGAAACTTGTACATAAGATTTTCTTTTGATTTTGCTTGTTTTTTTTTTGTATATATTATATTTTTCAAGCTGTTCCTTTCAAGGAACAAGTGTTGTCCCTCTTAAGGAACAACAACAGTTCCTCTTAAGAAACAACGCGTTTTTATGTTTCTTTTTGTTGTTCCTTTCAAAAGGAACATCATTTCCATTGATTATTTTTGTTGTTTCTTTCAAAAGGAACAACACTTTTGCCACGTGTTTTTGTTGTTCCTTTCCAAAGGAACAACAGTTTTTTGCTATTCCTTTCAAAATGAACAACAATTTTTGCCGCTTGTTTTTGCTATTCCTTTCCAAAGGAACAACAGTTTTTTGTTGTTCCTTTCAAAAGGAACAACAATTTTTGTCGATTTTTTTTGCTGTTCCTTTCGAAAGGAACAACATTTTCGCTGATTGTTTTTGTTGTTCCTTTTGAAAGGAATAGCATTTTCGCTGATTGTTTTTGTTGTTCCTTTCGAAAGGAACAACATTTTTGCAGATTTTTTTTGCTATTCCTTTTAAGGAACAACAACTGTTCCAGCTAAGGAACAACACTTTTTGAGTGCATTTTTCTTGTTTTAGAACAACATTTTGAGGATTTTTGTGAATTCTTCATTATTTGTTTTAAGGAAAACATACAAATTATGCAAAAACACACAAATTAGAGGTTACTGGAATCAACAAATCAAGAGAAATTGTCATTTTTAAGAAATTGTTTTGTAGTGATAAGAAAAAAGGAAAGGACACAACCATCTATATCACTTTGTTGTCTTTATTTTCACTAAAATTAATATGATCGGTTATCTTTATCATGTTGGTTCTTCCCTAAATCTTCATAACTCTCTTTGATTTTTATTTATTGAATAAGAATAAGGGCATATTTTCTCTATTAAGATGTTCAGACTTCTTCCACCATCCCTACTCTTAAGGAGTGTTGAGCCATCCTCTATATATAAGTAGGGAAGTGCTATAAAAAAAGAAAGAAAAGAAAAATCTCTATATATGATTACCAACAATACTATCATATGGCAGATGGAGGATAGGGGGTCTCATCAAGAGCCAGCCTACCATGATCATAAAGAAGCAGTGAAGTGGCATTCCCACTATGGCCACCACACCAGGGATATGATCCAATGGACAGCTCAAAAAAAATAAAAAGTCCTTGGAATAGGAGGTCTCATCATGAGCCGGCCTGCCCACCTTTCACTCCTTCTCGGTGAATGGCATTTTGATTCATCTGGTTTCCAAGCCAGCACAGTGGCCTCCATCATGACATCACACAGCACTTCCCTAAGCATAAATAAAGGATAATGGTTCCAAGGGTGAAAAAGAAACTTTGTCAAGGTTATAGACACCTGTGGGCAATAGAGCTTTGCTGATGGTATTGGAGTCATATTTTCCACAAATCAATAGTAATGATAAAACCTTTTCTTATATCTTTATCTAATATCAAATGAAAGTATGCTCCTAAACCCTTTGTTTGGAACTTATTATGCATGAAATTTATTTATAAATCGATCATAATAGTTTATGTGAATAATGACCGCATAATTACTTTTTTTCACATTAGCTGTCATTTTCCCTTATGTTTGAAATCATTACATAACATTTCCATATCTATTCACAATTTAATAATATGCATCAATTTCAGTAATGTGATAATTTGTTGATCATATCATAAGTATGTATGCCTTTCAATGCTGTACCATTACTGTGCAGTATGCTGCTCTTCTATTCGACGGTCAAGGATGACCTATTATCTTTTAGGGGGGGCGCAGATTCCTTTTAATGCCTGCATGCGATTTGAATCCCTATGTTCATAAAATTATTGGAAACAACAAGAGTTTAACGGTATTATGCTAATATACACAAGGTGTTGTTCCATTACATTTCTATGTATTTGCGAAGAATTAACAGTGCGCAGACAAAATGGGAGGACGAGAAATACATAGTGAGCCACAGGTGCTAGCAGTTTCCAATGCTGCACGGGAAATTCTAGAAAGAGTAGGATGGATTACCTACCTCAAACGACTACAACAACTGCATGAAACTGTAGCCATTGAATTTTTGCAGAACCTGCAGGAAGGCTATTCCATGGTTAGAGGTAGGAAAATAGCAGTAACAGACACAGTAATCACTGAGTTATCTGGTCTGCCAGTGGAAGGACCCATATGGACCCATAAAAAATTAAAACTTCAAGAAGCCATGAATCTTTTTCGAGACAAAGGGAAAACCTTGGTCCTCAAAGGGAAAGGAGTTCAGCTGGAAACTTTGGGAGAACCAAGGACAGAACTGGTGAAAGTAGTACAGAGATACATCGCATGCGATGGAAGAAAGGATGTGGTAAGACCACACCACCTTAAGTTATTAGCAGTATTAAAGCAAAAATGCAGTGTAAACCTGCCTGCAGATTTAAATTTCTTATTGCATGATGCTGTCAGGAGCATAAGAAAGTCTCGTCATATAGCGACGGTGGTAAGCCATCATTTTTTAATCCAATTGATAGTGAGTTACAATATTTCCCAGCAGCAGACTAGTTGGGAAGAATTGATATTCTCAATTGACGGAGGAATAGCTCTACCTGCCCCAAAATGTAAAAGAGTTACTAGCATAGAAACAAAACCTTTAAAGTGCAGACAATCCTACAGGATTAGGAGAAGTATGGGAATGATAGGAATTCTTTAGGGTAGCAGTAGCGAAACCTTAGAATTTCTCATTTCGAAAGATGAACAACCCCTATAGCTCGAAGAAGGAAGTCACCACACTGGTGAAGAAGAAGGAAATCAGGAAGAAGAAGAAAGTCACCACACTAGTGGAGAAGAAGAAAGTCACCACACTAGTGGAGAAGAAGGAAGTCACTATACCAGTGTAGAAGAATGAAGTCACCACACCAATTAAGAGGAAGAAAGTAATTAAGATGAAAGAGAGGGAGCAAAACCTCCCGAAACCGCCATTGCAAGTTCACCACAGAGCCCATTGCACGAGGACGAATTGGCCCAAATTTTCGCCAATATGAGTGAATATATACAACCTCACAGTATGATTAACCTCAACATTGAGATAGACCAATTGCAGGAACAAGTTGTTATCAACAAAGATACGGCCGAAGAAATGCCTGACGAAGAAAACCCTCAGGGAATAGCAGAACCAACTAGGGTTAATTCCCTTGAGAAATGCGGCCAGGAGAATGTGAACACTGAAGAAGTGTTCCAAACATAAAACCCTCAGGGAACAGCAGAACCAACTAGGGCTACTTCCCCTGAGGAATGTGGCTAGGAGCATGTGAACACTGAAGAAGTGTTCTAAGCAAAAAGCATAGAAGCAAGCGTGGGCGAAGGCACGGCCGTTGAAAAACAAACCCTAGATGAGAAATTAAGTATAGAGAAGGGAACAGTCATTCCTCCCAGAAGGAAAAATAAAATAAACGAACTTGAGAAGTTGCGGAGGGAATGGCAAAGACTCCAAAAACTACTAAAAAAACTCAGGCAGAGGATTAGGGTGCTAAGGCAGGGAAAATCTCTAAAACAACCCTGAAATCGAAGAATGTAGCTATCCAAATGGAACCCCATAATACAAGGTCCATGGAGACTCAAACTGAGCCCACATTCATTCAAGATAACAAGGAACAGTAGGCAGTTGCTATGGACGCAGTTGCCCAAACTGAAAATGCACAGGTCTGTGAAAAAGATGTTCAGATCGAGGCACTGTCCTCTAGCAATATGGCCAACAAAGAGACACAGAATGTAGGCACTCGACATTGTAATAAGAACACCTAGGTATATTTTCAACCCAAAAACGTTTTGATAAAAGACCCTGGTATAGAAAAACTCCAAGAGGATCTCACACAGGCTCAGAGGGCTAGAGAAAAGCTCGAAGAAGAGACTGTTCCCAAAAAGAAATACCAATAGTTACAGCAGAAATTAAAGGACATCAGTGCATCAGAGGCAGAAGCTTTCGATAGATGTTGAAAGGAATAATAGAAATTTGAAGACGTAAGGAATAGATTAAAAATAATCCGGAATCAAATGGATACTCTCTGCTCCTTATACACAGATGTTCTAGCATGTAGGTGCCCTGCCAAAAATTATGCTTTGTTTTTATTAGAAAGACATTTGCAGCTAAAAATCAAGGCTATTAAGGTAGGAAAACCTATAGAATTAGAAACTGTAGGTGATTTTATAAGCTGCTGTAAACTTTATGGAGTAAAAATCCAGAGTCTACTCTGTGAATTTTATTTGCACAATTTTATATTAGTTGGGGAAATGGAGACAAAGCCCAGTGCTTTTTTGGGTGATATCCAATATCAAGCATTTATTTCATTTTTTGTTAACCAGTTGAAATTTCTTAAGGCCTATAATACTTTTCAGAGGCAAGAAAATGGGTTAGACCTTTGGGTTAGGGGTGAACCGAGACACCCATTACAACTATGGGCTAGGCAGAGGAGTCTAATGACAAAGGAGGGTGTGATCCAGAATTTTGGACCAGTCCACAAAGTAATTGTCTTGGATGGGATAGAATATTTTCTATCTATCAGAGACTAGGCCTATATAGCAGCTAAAGTCCGATGGGATATTTCCAATCGGAATATTCAAGACAGAGAACCATTTAATTATAGAAATTTTGGATTGGGTGCTGACCGCCTGGTTCTCTATAGTAGCCTCATCTTGAGGGAAGGCCCAAACTGGATAGGTTGTAGGTTTCGAAGTTCCATTATATGGTATCCTGTAACAGACTATAAATCCAAATATGAATTACCTGAAGGATAGACAGGGCACATCTTTGAAGCTTTAGCTGCAAATCATGGTTTTAGACCTCTTAATGAAAAACCCTCTCCAGTCTATTCTCTAATTTCTTTACATGTAAACTATGGTTTTCATGAGGGCATGAAAAAGGGTAAGCAGGGGGGTGCGTTGGGCTTTGGAAAATGTATGAATTAACCATGTATTCCTTTATCTTTTTCCTTTAAACATAACTCGTTTTATTCTAGAAAGATGATATATTGAAGGATTATGATAAAATTGCAAAGATTAATGTTTATTGTGAAAATTGGATAAAGATTGTCTTTTATTCTCAATAGGAAACAAATGAAGTGGGAAACCACCATTCGAAAGGAAAAGCTAAAGCAGGAGTAACTGTTGTTCCTCCAAAAAAGTGTCGTATCCAGACAAGAAGGATGAAATCAGAACGCACAACTAAAGTAAGGCAGGGAATAGCATAGCTACAGCCTAAGAAAACCAAGCATTAGCTAAAATAAGAAAAAGGAGCGAATCCCTCAGGATCTTTAGATCCTGAGGAATCACTGTTCAAATTCTATCATTGTTTCTTGTATTTTCCACTGAATTGTTATAAAAGGTAGTGCCTGTAGAAATCGGGGGGACAAAATGATTATTATTGAAAATCCTTTTGTAACTCTATAATTTCTCATTGACTTTTGTGATCAGAGAGCGACTGTTGTAAATGCTATTATTCCTAATTAATACATGATCTAGTTTCCGTTCCATTTCTTGACTCTGGAGTAGCTCAGCGGTGTTTCACTGGTGGCCAAGCGCCAGGCCCTGGTGGATCCATCTATTGTTTGTATTATTATCTTTCAATTATCGTTGTGTGACATTTTGCATTCGTTTTCATTATAGCTTTCGAGTTTAAATAGTTTACTGCTTAATTGCTTCATAATATTGGTGTGTTACATTGGTGAACTGCGTTGCCATTCCTTTCTAATTTAACAAGAATCTTAATCTCTGTATAACTTGTCTTGTTATTCTTTAACCGAGCTACGTTGTTCAACAGTTGCTGTTCTATTTCAGTTGATGTTCCAATCCATTTTCTATTCCGTTCAGTTTGTTGTTCAATAGGATTTTCCATTTAATAGAGTTTTGTTGTTTAATCCCATTAGATAGGAGTGTTGTTCAATTCCATTTGTTAGATTTTGCTGTTTATTTCTATTGTTGTTCAATTCCAAGTTTGTTGTTCATTTCAGTTAATTAGTTTACAGTCTATTTCATTCCTGCAAAGAGTTGGTGTTGCTTTTGAGAACTTTCCTAGTTTACTTTGATTAGCAGCATTAGTGATTTAGTTCAATTTCCATTTGCATTTAATTGTTTTAATGCGATATCATCAACTGTAAAGGGCATCTATTTATTGCTACCTTCATTCTCAGATTGATTATCTTGTTTTCATTTGATTTAAATTACATCAGTTGCTAAAGGAAAGAGTTATCATTACTGCATCCTTGACTGATGATTGCTGGGTGAATGATTGGATTTCAAAGAATTCAAGTTCATGTCATTGTAGTTAGATTTCATTTCCAAGCATCAGTTTACTCTTGTATTTACAACACTGTACTACATATTTCAAAGCATTACTCTTAGATTAAATTGCAGCCTCAGATTGAGTACAATCTTGAAATAAAAAGTCGTACCTGGATTGATGATTAATGTAGGATAAATAGGCGTTAAAAGGGCACCTTTTATACCTCAAAAATGGGGAGGTGATTTTATTTGGTAAGAATTTTCTGATTATACAATAGAGGTAATTTTCCCTTTATTTTTGCAGTATTGTTTGGAAAATATTATTTGAAGGAATTTTACTAGTGTTAATTGATTTCTGACAACATTTTTTACTAGAAGTTGTTTGTTATTTTTCTTTCTTTTTTTGAAATGAATTCCTAGAAAAGGTAAGGGTTTGAAGCCCACTAAGGGAAAAAAGAATTCTGAAAGCAATTCTCATATTGGGTCTCCTCTCAGAAGCAGGAAGTCCAATCCATTCAAAACCCATCAAGCAGAAAATCCACCCGGGATTCTCGTGACAATAGCCTGTGTGTGGATCAGCCTCGTTGAGAGTGGTACAAGTAAAAGGGAAACAATGGTGGACCATGAAGATCATTTGGAAGGGACCGGTGAAAACGGTAAGTGGAGAACAATCCACTTTTGTGTTTCCAATTGTGGATCCCGATACTATGGCGCAAATGAAGAATATTCCACCATCAGCCTCTCCCTCGTTTCCATGGTAAAGTTCATGAAGATCCTAACTCTTTTATATTCGATTTTGATATTCCGTGTAGAAGTTATGATTATTCCAACTAATGCTCGAAGTTAAGATTATTTCCCGTTACTCTCAAGGACTCAACTCTACGCCGGTTTATGGGGTTAGGAGGAAACACTATAACCTCTTGGGATCGATGAAGAGAGTGTTTTTGTCTAAAATATCAAGAATATTGCAAAATCCCGAGACATGCAGATGAGATTTTTACAATCATATAGGATGATGATGAAACTCTGAAGATTACCTAGAAATATTTCTCAGATATTTTACAAAGGTCGAAACTTAAGTTTGATCCCAATACTATTAGAACCTTTTTCTTAAGAGGGACTTACCGATAATGCTAGAAATAATTTAAATCTCGTTAGACAAGGTGATATTTCTCGCAAAATTTGAAAAAATTTCATGGAACTATGTAGGAAATTTTCAAGAAATCGCATAGATCCCAGAGGAGGAACTCAAAATAGGAATAGAAAAACTGAATCTATTGATGCTATGATTATTAGACTAGAAAATAAAATGGAAAACATGAAAATTGATATAATGAATACTGTTACCAAAAAGTTAGACTCTTTAAAATTTCAACAAAAACTCATGAAGGAACAAGAGTAATTATGTATTTTTTGTCCTAAATGTAGATACAAGCATCCTCCTAAAGAGTGTCCTCTTAATTTGAAAGAAACTAATAAGTGTGCTATTTGTGCAGAAGACCATGTCACAGAAAAATGTCCCTCTATACCAGGACTTAAATTTGTATTTACAGGGGGACAAACTGAAGCTGAATACTTGTATGCTATGGGAGAAAGAAGGAATTGGCCTTAAGTAGGTACAGGTATGGCTCCTGAATTTTCTCCACACTATTTTGGTTATAATTCACATGCATATTCTTATCCTAACACTAATCAGCAGTGGAAATATGGGAATCAATATCAGCATGGGCAACCTTCTCAACCATGGCAACAAGGTTGGAGAGGGCCAACTCATTCTCCATATTACTATTAGCCACCTATGCATTCATATCCATCTACGCATACACCTTATTCAATGCCTCAACTTCCGAGTCAGTCTACTCCACCATTGTCTTTACCTCCACCCTTTTGACCTCCCCGCCTGCATGCCCAACCTATGCCCAATCCTAACAATAATAAAGCAAAGGTGCAAATGATCTATGTAAAAAACCCACCTTTACCATTCTAGTACCAATCTATTCCAAATTCCTGAGGTTCATGATATTCAATTAAGATTGGGAAGGATCAACATCAGAAAATCAGAAGCAACCTATAGTGATTGTTGAAGAGAAAGGAGAAAAGGAAACCCTTAACCATTCTCCGAAAGCTATCACTAAGCATCCCTTACCCTCTGAATCCTTACCATCTTCTTCCAACCAGCCTCCCTTCCCAAAGAGGCTAGTAATGGAAAGAAGTGAGCCTATTTCTAGACTAATGGCATCCGAGGCTTTGGAATATTTTCATTAAGACAACTTTGCTTCAAGCCATTAAATATATCCCCATTTGTACTCAAGATTATTAAGGAACTCACCCCCAAGAAACCTCTAGAGGAAGAGAGTGAACCCAAAACCATTCAATTTTTGGTAGGGTAGCGGTGAGTTGATGACGAGATGTGTGTCTCTGTGGAAAAACATACCGATCCCGCAAACCCCGTTGTCTTAGTTCGCATTGGTAATGTCCCGGTCTCTAATGTTCTTATAGACCCGGCGCCTCATTAATTTCATGACTAAGCAAACCATGGATCGACTTTGGTTATCTCATCTTCACCCTACTCCCACTGTGCTTGAATTAGCAGATAGATCTAAAATTAAGCCAAAAGGAGTATTGGACGATGTGATCGTATCATTAGATTCTTGGGAATATCTTGATGATTTCATTGTGATTCAGCCAAATAACTAAGTACGAGGACATCCCTTGATCTTGGGACGACCATGGATTGCTACGGCTGATGCATATATTGGATGTCGTTTCAGTGATATGTATATTTCGCATGGAGATTCTAGGAAGAAATTTACTTTATACCCCCCTACCAGATCCACTCAGGACCTTCGAGATAATTTATGGCTGGATAAAATTAGTGATGAGGAGACTCAACCCATTTCCCTTATCCATCATTATATTGGGTCTTCACAAGAAGATGAGATTCAAGATTTCCTGAATAATCGTACACTATGCCTAATTTTGAGTCATTGAGCGATTTTCAGCCTATATTTTCAAGATAATCATGATTCTCATTCTTCCGTACCGCCGCATTCGACCAATTTCGAGTAATTTTGAGCCCGATACTACTCTTGTTGAGATTAGCCCCGGTAAATCCTTGCATATTAGTTCAAATTTGGACTCATGTCAATGAGCAAATTTTGTGAATTTGTTGCAAAACCATCTTAGTGCCTTTTCATGGGGCTATGAAGATATGAAGGGTATTCCTCCTGAAATTTGTACACATCATATCTATATTCAGGAAGGAATTCGACCTATCCAACAACCCCAAAGGCAAATGAATCGAGCTCTAAGAGATATTGTGAAGGAAGAAGTACAGAAACTCTTGGATGTCGGTTTTATCTATCCCATTTCCAACAGTCAGTGGGTCTCTCCATTAGTGCTAGTACCTAAGAAATATGGAAGATGGCGTATTTGTATCGATTATCGAGAATTAAACAAAGCCACTCTCAAAGATTACTTCCTCTCCCTTTCATTGACCAGTGTTTCCGATACCCTCAAGTAGAAAGAAATATTTTTCCTTTTTTGGATGGCTTCGTGGCTAGTAACCAAATACAGATTGCACCCAAAGATCAAGATAAAACTACTTTTTACATGTCCATCGGGGTAAATTTGGTTATAAAGTGCTTCCCTTTGGTTTAGTAATGCCGCGGCTACCTTTCAAAGGGTAGTCCCGCCATTTTTTCTCTGATCTATAATTTGTATAAATTTATGTGGATGACATTTTTTTGTTTGGTGATTCTTTTCAGGAAGCTCTCAAAAATCTGGAGAAATTACTTCTCCATTGTCAAGAAGCCCATCTTACCTTGAGTGACAAGAAATGTAGATTAATGTGCAAAGCGGGAGTGGTACTTGGCCATTTGATTTTTGGTAAAGGTATCCAGGTTGATCCAACAAATATTGAAATCTTTCTGCATCTTCCTGCACCCAAAACTCAAAGGGAAGTAAGAGGTTTTTTAGGACATGTTGGTTGCTATAGAAGATTCATTGAGAATTTTTTTAGATAGATGCCCCTCTTTTTCGACTTCTAGCTAAGCATAGTGAATTTTCTTGGTCCATAGCTTGCCAACAGTATTTTGAAACATTGAAGGAAAATTTGATACAGGCACTAGGTTTGAGAGGTCCTAACTGGTCCCTACCTTTTCACATTTCCTCTGATGCTTCAGATTTGGCTATTGGCACAACTTTAGGACAAGAGGAAAATAAGCAATCCTATGCTATTTATTAAATTAGTAAGAATTTGTCTTCTGCTGAATTAAATTATACAATTACAAAGAAAGAGTTTTTAGCTATAATTTTTGCAATTAATAAGTTCAGGCACTATATTATAGGATATGAAGTATTTGTACATACTAATCGTTTCGTGATTAAATATTTGATGAAAAACCATTGACTAGCTAAATAGAGTGGTGGTTGCTATTTTTATAGAATTTAATGTTACTATTGTTGATAGACCAGAAAATCTAATGTTGTAGTAGATTTTCTTTTCTGGGGATTAGATAACTCGGTGAAGCAACTCCTATTAATGATGATTTTCAGATGAACATATTTTTTCTATGTCACCGCATTCTCTATGGTTTGCCGACATTGCTAATTACTTGGTTACCGGGAAAACACCACCCCACTTGTCCGCTCATGAAAAGCGGAATATTATTCGTAAAAGTGTTGCATACTCCTCGGATTCAAGGAGATCTCTTTTACACTAGTCCAGACTCGATTATCTGTGACGTGTAAGAGAGGAGGAAGTCTTTGACATATTGAAATCTTCTCATGATGAACCTTGTGGAGGCCACTTCGTTGATAAGTGGATCGCATATAAAGTATCACAGGCCGGGTTACTTTTGGCCTTCCTTGTTTAAGGATGCTAAACAATATGTCAGGCGATGTGATAACTGTCAACGAGTGGGCCAGCCTAATCAAACCAATGAAATGCCTTTATGCCCCCAATTTATGATTGAGCCATTTGAAAAATGGGCTATTTATTTTATAGGGCCAATAAATCCAACGTCATTAAGTAAAAAGTATATTTTTGTTTGTACAGATTTTGTTACAAAATGGGTAGAAGATAAAGCTATTTCCTTTTCTATAGAAAAAGTTGTTGTTTATTTTCCTTTTACTAAAATCTTTACTAGATTTGGTGTGCCTAGAGAAATTGTTTTTGACAATGGTCCGCAGTTTATTTCTAATCTGGTACAGGGTGTGATGGACCAATACAAGTTCCGGCACAGGAAATCCACGTTGTATCACCCGCAAGAAAATGGCCAGGTGGAATCCAAAAACAAAGTGATCAAGTCCATCCTTAAAAAGATAGTAAATATGCATCGGAAATACTGGGCTGAAAGATTTCCAGAAGCTTTGTGGGCATATAGAACCACTTGGAGAAATAGCACGGGACATACACCATATGAGCTGGTATATGGCAAACAGGTTCGTTTACCAATTGAATTCCGCATCAAAACTTTCGTGAATCGTTAAATTTAGGACTAGATCTCTCTGAGGCACAAAAACAACGTCTTCTCCAATTAAATGATTTAGATGAATTTCGTAGGGATGATGTTCAGCAGGAATGCAAAAGGTGTCATAACAAGTCTATTCAGAAAAAGCAATTCCAACCAGGTGATTGGGTGCTCCTTTATGATTCTAGATTTAAAATTTTTAAAGGGAAGTTCCATACACGTTGGATGGGACCTTATGAAGTGATCTGAGTATTCGAGAATGGAGTGCGTAGAAGTTAAAAATATTGATGGACAAAATTCAGTGTTCTTGCTAAATGGACGCATATTAAAGAAGTATTTTCAGCCACTTTCCAGGAAAGATTTTACACAACAAGTCCAACAGCAATTTGGGACTGTAGTGTTGAATGGTAATACCAACCTTTTGAAAACATGAATTCTTGTTCTTAAAAAAAAAATTTAAAATACAATTTTTTTTAAAATAAAAATTAAAGAAAAAAATATTTTCCTATCATTATGAAAATCAGTTCGCTGACATGATTGCAGAAGGATCAACCTAAAAACCACAAATTTCAAGTGTGAAGATAAAAAATTTAATAAAAAGAGAATGTTGCTTGATATTTAGATATGCTAGCGACCACCAAGTGTGCTGTGTTCACAGAACTAACCTTTATACAATCGGGGGGGTAATTGAAGATGGATATTTTATTCAAGTAACGCTAATTTCGCTATAGTTATTTTTCTTGCACCAAAGGCAGTAGACCGTTGTGTAACCAAACCTCCAAAGAGAGAAGAAAAGAGATATTCACGCCTTAGAAATGAGCCACTTCGAGGGGGCAACCTCCAATACATTACATAAATGAACAATTCTTGGATGATACAAATGAACAAAACCTCCTTCTCTATATAGGAGTCCATGGGGCCAATATAATCCTAGTGGGGCCACAATGTATCCCTAGCCGACCTAACAATAATAATGTAAGGGCACAATAATAACAATATGGGGGTTACTATGGGTACAATAATAACAATAAGGGGGGCTACACTAACATAATAAGGGGCTACACTATTAATATAGGGATTCTAATAACATGCCCCTCTCTCCTTCAAAAAAGTGTTGTCCTCAACGCTTGAGTAGCTCTCGGGTGCTTCGTATAAAATTCTCATCCTCCCATGTAGAATCTTCAAGTGGGTAAGTTCTTCCACTTGATGAGATACTCAAATTGATCGATTCCGTAGTTGTCGAGTTCTTGTTTCCATGACCGCTTCGGTTCCAATATGATTTTTCCTTCCTCATCAAGTTCGGGAAATATTGTTTGAACTGAAGATTTTCTCCTATAACCTTCTTTAAGCATGAAACATGGAAAACTCGGATGTACTCGCGAAGAAATAGGAAGCTCCAATTTGTATGCCATAGTACCAATCTTTGCAACACCTTGTAAGGACCATAGTACTTTGGCGATAATTTATTATCCTTCTTAGCTTGCTTCGAGGGACATTTGTTTATATGGTTGTAGCCGTAAAAATACCCAATCTCCTATATCAAAACTTCTCTCGCTACGATGTTGATTCAGCTCGTTGTTTCATTCGATTTTGTGCCAAATTCAAAGTTATCCTTTAAGAGTTGGAGAACTTCTTGCCGATGCTCGACGTGATATTCCACCGTTGAACCTTCGAATTTTCCTTTAAAGATGATGTGATCGATGGTGGATGATATCCATAAAGTGCCATAAATGGGGTCATTTTTGCCGTAGCATGGAAGGAAGTGTTATACCACCATTCAAATGAGGTAACCACTTGACCCATTGTGTTTGTTTATCGTATACAAAACAACGAAGATATCCTTCCAAACATTTATTTACTATCCTTGGGCTTGACCATCAACAACAGGATGATAAGATGAGCTATGAGCTAATTTAGTACCCAAAGAAGAAAATAACTCGTCCAAAAATTTCCCGTAAAAATGGGACTTCGTCGCTCACAATAACCCTTGGGCTTCCATGTATGGAATTTCGTCCACAAATGTAGTAGCAACTCGTACTTCGTTTTTAAATGGATGAGATAATGCACAAAAAGTGTGCATACTTGGTAAGTCTATCAACTACCATGATGACATTCTTTCCTTCGTACTTAGGTAAACCCGTGATAAAATCCATTGAAATCTCCTCCCAACGCCGACTTGGAATGGATAAAGGTTGTAGAAGTCCCGGGTCTTAATTGTCTCCACTTTATCTCCGCTCGGCAAACCAAACATTCCGCCACAAACTTTGAATATCGATTTAAGGCCATCCCAAAAAAAATCTTTCTTCACCCCGTGGGTACTTTTTAAAAATCCCGAGTGTCCTCCTAAAGGAGAAGTATGCAATTCCGTAAGAATCTTTGTTTTAGTTGGGAATTCTTACAAAGATATAAGCGATCTTTGTACCATAAGGAATCATTTTTGCAACTAAATGTAATTGTACTAGATCTTGCCGCAACTTTTGAATGAGGTCTATACATCTTTGTCCTTCTTCCATTCATCTCTTTGCTTCGTTTATCCAATCAAGTTGGATAATAGAAATGGCACAAAGCAATGCTTCCACCTCTTCATTCTTTCTTGAGAGTGCATCCGCAACAACATTGCTTCTCTTCTTTGTAGATTATTTCAAAGTCATAACCCAACATCTTTGTGACCCATTTTTGCCGTTTCCTTCAAGATAGTCTTTGTTCCAAAAAGTGTTTCGTACCATCATGATCGCCTTTACCTTGAAGTGTCTTCCCATTAGGTAAGTTCTCCATTTCTTTAGTGCATGCAAGATTGCTAACATTTCCTTCTCATAAATAGGTTTCGTAAATACTTTCCTTTGATTGGACGACTTTCAAAAGCAATGGGTCTTCCTTCCGCATTAAACCGCACCAATTCCATTTCCCGAGGCATCACATTCCACAATAAAGGTTTTTGTGAAGTCTCGGCGTAGCTAAGACCTGCTAGTACATTGCCTCTTTAAGATGTTCAAAGGCCTTAGTTGCTTCAGGAGTCCATGAAAATGCATCTTTCTTCAATAATGTTGTTAGAGTGTGCCGGCGATTCTTCCATAATTCTTAACAAACTTACGATAATAGCCTCGTTAACCCGAGAAATCCTCGTAAATCGCTTTATTGTCTTAGGGACTTTCCATTCCTTAATGGCTTTAATTTTGTTAGGTCTACTTTAGCACCCTCGTGGGATATAATATGACCCAGATATTCCACCTCTTGTACTCCAAAGAAAAATTTGGATGCTTTTGCATATAATTGTTTCTCTTGGCAATAGTTTGAGCACCCCGTCAACATGCTCAACATGATCCTTCCAAGACTTGCTATAGATTAGTATATCATCAAAAAATACTAGCACAAATTTTTCAAGGAAGGGTTTGAAAAATGGAATTCATCAACCCTTGAAATGTAGAAGGTGCATTGGTAAGGCCAAAAGGCATGACCAAAAAATTCATAAATGACCCTCATGAGTTCAAATGTTGTTTTTGGAATATCTTCAAGCCTTTCATTCCCTATTTGATGATATCCCGAACGAAGATCCAACTTGGTAAAATAAATTGCTCCATGTAATTCATCCAATAATTCATCAATCACAGGAATGGGAAATTTATCTTTAATGGTGAGCTTATTGAGCTCCCTATAATCCCACACATTCGCCATGATCCATCCTTCTTGTGTACCAATACCACAGAGCAGAGAAAGAACTTTGACTAGGTTGAATTATACCTCTAACATTTTCGCAATCATGCTGCTCAATTTCGCTCTTTTGGAAGTAAGGATATCTACAAGGCCGGATGTTTGGAGGAACACTCTCGGAATCAAATGAATAGCATGATCATGATCACGAATAGGTGGGAGTCCTTTGGGAGTTTCAAACACCTTTGGAATGATCATTCAAGACCTTGTTGGAGATCCGTTAAATAGATGATTTTGATGTTGGAACTTCTAGTGAGCATAATTGTGCAATTAGCCGCCGTTGTTCTTTCTTTAGAAGCTTACTATGCCATTAGAGCTTATTATCCTTCCCCCGCTTCCTTCAATACCCCGTAATTCGACTTCCTCTTCCTTCGAAAAGAATTTCAAGAAAAGTTCGAAAATTAAAAGCTACCGTCCGCAAAGATTGTAACCATTGTACTTCCTAGTACAACATCGCACCTCCCATAGGAATGGGAAAGCATCGTGGACTAGTCAACACATATTCCCCCATGGTTAGCTTGATGTTATTGCATTTTCCAGAGCAATTTATAGTTCCTCCATTTGCAACCATCACTTGACATTCTCGGTGTCAAGAAGGAACAATTTAATTCCTTGGCTACCTTACAATGAATAAAATTATGGGTGCTACCCGAATCAATCAACACTATTACCTTTCTCTTCTTGATTTGTCCTTTTATCTTGAGAGTTTGAGGAGTGGTAATTCTCAAGCAAGCAGCATTACACGATATGGTTGGATTCATTTCTTCCTTCGGGGCCGGTTCTCGGTGTATATCCTCTTCTTGTTCATTTTCTTCTTCCTTCACAATCTATGTAAAATAATTTCTTCTCAAAGACACTTATGACCTTTAGTGTATTTGCTATCACAACCGTAGCAAAGCCCTTTGCCTTTTTTCTTCCAATTGTTGTGGTGTCAACCTCAGAGGGTTGTGGAAATCTAGATGTAGCCACACTTCCTTCTTTATAGAATTGAGTAGTAGACTTCCTTTGTTGCCATAATTTTACATTCAACTTTTCTTGCCAACCCGAATGCCTTTCTAATGAATCAAAGTTCCGTAACACGAACTTCATGTTGAATGTTATCCTTTAAACCGCCCAAGAAGAGATCAACTCGTGGTCCTCCGAAATATCGCTTACCCTTATACTCAATTTTTTGGAAGTCCTCAATGTGCCGCCCCACTAAACCCTTTGTTTGAGATTTATCAATTGGGTAAAGAAGGTGTTGCTCTTTGTATCCTCATAATGTGCTATCATTTCCTCCGTAAAAATTGACCAAGTGACAATTTTTTACTGGGAACAAAGCCATCGATACCATACAAATGTATTTTGTTCTAAATGTAAAGTTGCAATGCGTACCTTTTGTGTGTTTTACACATTATGGAGATCAAAATATTTGCTCCATCTAGTAGTATCCATGTTACGATCCTTTCCATCAAACTTCCTCATATCCATTTTTGGAATATGGTGGTTCTTCCCACCAACATTCGAGTTTATGAAATCACGATTAACATTTATTTTGTTCTCATCATGAGGTTCTTCTCCTATATTTCCGCCATTAGGAATCATTTCTGGTTTTAAGCTTGTCATCAAGCCTTCCATGTATGCTTTTAGATCATTCTTCATGTTTTCCATGTTGTCTTTCATGTCATCCATCTTAGCTTCCATGCCCACTTCCATGCCATCCATCTTAGCTTCCATGCCATTCATCTTAGCTTGCACACCATCCATCTTAGCTTCCATGCCTTTCTTCAAACCATCCATCTTCACTTCCACACCTTTATTCAAAACTTCCATTTCATTTTTTGTCAGTTTTTGCGAGAGTGAAATTTGTTGCACTTGTTCTTGTAATTTTGATAGATCATGTTGCAATTCTTCATCTTCATGAGTCATGGTAGAGCCTTCGAAGGCTTGATGGGTGTTGAATTATTTTTAGGGGCCATTTTAGAATTCAATATTGATATCTATTCTACAATATGCCCTGGAATCAATTCAACTTGATTCTTCAAAACAAGACTTATGCAATTCGGGAAAAAAATACACACCTTACTAGCTTTTAGGAGCTCGATATTGAAATTGAATTATCTCCGTATTTGAAAATCCTCAATACCCGAAATTCAAATTTCCGTAGTAGATCTCCGAAGCTTCTTTCAAATGCCACAGTTCAATTCGATTTGGATTCTTCCAAGACAAATTTGTGTCCAATCTCCCACAATGACCTAATTCTGGACTCGGTTCAAAAGAGGAGCGAACTTGTACGACTTGCCACGTGTCATCGTTTTGTCCTTTGTCTCTTGAAATTGATAGCTCGAAACTTCAGTCCGTGTACTTGCGACCACCCTTACTTGGCATCAATCCAATGCCCAGAGAGTTATTGAAGTTTTCCCACGATCACCTCTTTTGAGATGCAATTCAGAGCCCGAAAAGCACTACCTTCCACAAACATCATATCTCTCCAAAATATTGCGAACCAAGCTCGAAATTTTTTGACGAATTTCCCCGACGATTTCAGCTTCTGCACCATATGAATTTCGACTCCGAACCTTCGTACAAAAAAAATTATAGCGCAAATTCCACGATGACTCGTTTATGACCCCCGAAAAATACCTAACTTCCACGATGATATCTCCTCAAATATTGCGAACCAAGATCCGAAATTTTTAGAAAACCTTCTCAAGATTTCGAAATTTTCTGCACCCTTGAAATTTCAGCTTCCTGCTTCGTAGAAAAAAAATTTATAGCGAAAATGCCACGATGACCCGTTTGGAGCAAATTAAACCCTAGAATCCCAAAGCTCATACCAAATGTTGTGTAACCAGCTCCAAAGAGAGAAGAAAAGAGATATTCACGCCTTAGAAATGAGCCACTTCGAGGGGGAAACCTCCAATACATTACATAAATGAACAATTCTTGGATGATACAAATGAACAAAACCTCCTTCTATATATAGGAGTCCATGGGGCCATAATATAATCCTAGTGGGGCCACAATGTAATCCTAGCCGACCTAACAATAATAATGTAAGGGCACAATAATAACAATATAAGCCACAGGGGTACATAATAATAAGGGGGCTACACTAACATAATAAGGGGCTACACTATTAATATAGGGACTTAACATAGACCTTCAAGAAAATTTTCTGCCTTTCTTCATATTCCACTTTTGTAATATTCCCTCAGTTTTATTCTTCAATCCCAGAATGATTAACCTTCCCATATTATTCTGAATTTACCCTATCCATTTTGTAAAAACCCCACTTTACCCTTGAATTTTTTTCCCTATCCCACTTTTGTTTATCCCCTCTTGTGGTACTATTCCCCGGAATCCCCGTAAATGTTAATTCTTTCCCATTCTAAAATTTCCCTTTTTCCCACTTCACCTCATGAATTCATTGCAAGATCTTGCACACAAAGAGCAAAAGGATAGCAGAAGCATCAAGAAAGGGCGAATCAAATTTCCGTATAAGTTGAGGAAGCCATGTTGGAAGTCCAAATATATTTTACTTAAATTCTCGTTATTTTTCGTATATTATGCTTGCACTAGTGCAAGCATGTCGTCCTATATAATAATGCAAGTGTACGGTACCAAAGAGAATAGCATAGTTTAAGCTTAAAGGCATCGCAAGCATGCACCCTGTCAGAAACATAGTACAATTTGTTCTTTTCATAGCATACATCATAAGAAAGTGGTCATCATGAAAGTTTATAAGAAGTTCTTTCACTTAGTCGATGATTACTTGTGCTATCATATTAACTAGAAGAAAATTATTTAAAGTACAAAGTGTTTTTAAGTTAAGAATCATGATCATTTTTTAATGAATGCTAAAGTTCTTTTTTGAATTATGAAGGAGTGCAGAAGTGTTTAATCTTGCCTGGATATAATTTCCCCTTTCCGCCATAATCCTAGATGTCATTCACTCGTAATGATTACCTCACCTAGCCGTTAAAACACCGCCGCAAGCACCATTCCGGTACGATCTCGAAGATGTTGCGCATCCACGGCTATTTCAGTGGAATGAATGGGTGATAATATGGAAGGGATGGTGGACGGTTGGATCCCTATCTATAAGAACCAATTTTCCTAGTGTTGCATGTAAATTCTTGACTGTTCATAACCGTTAAGAAGCGATGCCGCCTGTTCGAGGCGAACCTTCGTCTCTCAATAGGGTAGAACAGACTACTGAGTATCGCAATAGTCTTGCACTATTGTGAGGCTCGTGCTTTCTTCACTCCTTGCAAAATTTTGACAGGCACAATAGTGAAGTAGCCCTAAAATTTGTCAAGTTTAAAAATGGCCGAGTAAAAATTGGGCCTCTAAAATTTGAGGTTAATGAGGAGTTTATAGCAAGAATGGGATGTGCTTGGAAAAATACTAGTGAGCAGTGGTTTAAAAATCAGAAACTAGAAAGGAAGCGATGGTAGAATTTCGTCATCTATAAGAACATGAAGGTAGATTGGAAGAAATGAATCGTGGCAAAGGCCCTCGTTGGGACAAAGGTATGACTCCTTTCATCCTACAAAAATTCGTAACCTATGAGGGAAGGTCCTCCCTCACTTTTGTGTACCATTTTAGGATGTTCCAGCATTTCGAAGCTGGTTGGCATGTCCGGTGGAGGATTGATTTCCCCCATTTTTCGCTTAAGAGCTTGGAAAAAATGGCCAAGGGTGTCCGGGACGGACGGGCAGACCAAGATAACAAAAAGTTATATCACCACGGCTTGATAAATATTTTGGTCCAGATTTTAAACAATTAGAAATTAAAGGCATGACCAGAGGCGTTGTTAAAACAAAGCCTACATAAAAAGACAAATACGGGGAGGAGATAGAGGACCCCGCTAGCACAAGCAAGGGTCCGAGTAATAATGTAAAGGGGGGTCCTTCTTGCACCAGTGAAAAAATAAAACGACCTAAAAAATCAATAGAAGAAAGGGCCCCATATCCAAATAATAAGATAGTAACTCCGTTGAAGAACCGGCTTACGATACACCATTACGTACGTACCCCGAAGAAAACAACCTGTGAGTCCTTGTGGACGCAGTAAAATTTCTAGAGGTTGGAGATGACACTTTGTTGGCCGATTTAATTAAAAGGGCCCGGAAAAATAATGAAGAATGTAGTGCAGGCAAAGAACCACAGTCCACATAGGACATTGAATCCCCTTCTGCACCAGTGCAAGAAGAAGAACCAGAAGAAGAAGAAGAAGAAGAGGAAGAAGTGTTTGCTGAAACCCCGAGGGATACTGAGGTCCCTAAAGAAGATACTACCCCTGTCGAGACAAAAGAAGAATAATTTCTTGATGTAACCATGAGGGATACTGAGGTCCCTGAGGAAGACACAACCCCTGTCGAGACAGAAGAAGAAGAATATTTGGTAACTCCTACTGCTCGGATAGTTGAACTAGAGCTTCAAGTGAAGAACTTAGAACATCTCATAGCTAAAGCAGAGGAGGATAAAGAACAAAGTAAAGAAGAATTAACTATGGAGATCCAGAAAAAGAAAGGAGAAGTTAGAGTTTGGAAGTACCAATTTGTGCAATGTTTCAAGCGACTTAGAAAGGTGACAAAGGAACTAAAGAACATCAGAAAGAAGAAGTCTAAAACATTACAGGCTGATGTCAGTATGTCAAAGTAGGATTGAGCTAGAATGCTCAAAGTTTTGAAGGTATTTTGCAAAGGTAAAGAGTTGTGTGAGGACACACAACAGCTTAGGGATGGGAGGATGAAATTTCACTCGCTCTCTTTTTTCCATTTTCTCCTTCCTAAATCATAACCATTTACCTCTGTTTTACCTCTTTTATGCACCCTCATCTTGCACTAGTCCAAGCACGGTGACATATTTCGTATAAAAATTATTTTCATATTTTTAATTCAACTTAGCATCAATTAATTATTTATTATATGATTTATTACTTTTAATAACTCTTTGTAACTTATCGATATCTCCCATGTTTATTTGGTAGTTAGAGTACTTACCATGACCGTTGATCCTAGTGTAAGATCGGATCTTTCACCATTGCCAGCACAGCAAATCCTTGCAGCAGATCCAAACCTCCTTGATCACCGCCTCATTTTGAGCAGCTTCAGCCATGACAACAAGATCGATCTAAAGGCAACCGATACCGAAATTGTGAAGGACGAAAGCTGGAGATTGGCTACGGCCAGTTTTTCTAACTGTCTAATTTTGAAGGCCTAAAAGCTAAATTTTACGTTTGGTTATGTAATCGGTTGAATGATCTATTTTGGCCTTTGGCCAAAGATCTATATAATGTAGAATGTAAATAGGACTAGAAAAGGAAGTTTTGATAGGAGAAGAGAACGTAGACAATGCTAAAGAGGCGGTGAATAGTTGTTGTATTTTGTTATCACCCGAATCTAGGCCGGACGATGTATTAATGTAATTCGCTTGCCCTGAATTAATAAAAGGGAGCTCCGCCTCATGTTTCAAAAAATTGCGTTTCTATATTTGAGCCGATGAATTGATTAAGGTACCGAGAAGCATTCTTATTTAAAAGGTAGTCGCACTGGTTGGCTAGGGCCTGAAATTTCCAACTCCAAAGACGTTTACCCCATTTCTCGTTTTCCCGTAATTTTTACATTGTCAAGTGTGATTTAATTTTAAGCACATGCATTCCCGTCCTCCGAGTGAGCGGATCCATTGTGTGAAGTAGATAAATTTCCTTTTCCTACAATATCCTTTCATGTACTTGATTTCATATTGGTTTTCCTCCACTGGTCCAAGTAGGAGAAATAACCCTGCACTGAAGGTACGTTGTGATATCTCCTTTCTCTCGTTACCCCGTTTGATTGGTTTTCCCTGCCTGGTCCAAGCAGGAGAAATGAACCTGCACTAGTGCACATTGGTGTGATGCAACAAGCCTTCTTAGTCTACTTCCCACAATCTTCTTTCTTTTATTAAAAGCTTATGACAGGATAAATGTATATTGATTGTTTCTTTATTCCTACACTCTGTTAAGATCAGAAACATTCACTTTTTATGTGCACAATTTGATTTAACAGTATAATAACACTTGCAATAATTAAGCACTCATTTTAAGAATTAAATGCTAAGTGAAAGAAGCTCTGATCTGCGCAAGAACTATTTTCTTGCCACGGATCCGAGTGCTTTGAACCTGGAAAAGTTCAAGCCCTTGCATGAAGTAAAAATCCTTTAGTAAAGACACCATTTATACCTTATTCATAAATCTCTATTCCTGCACTAGTGCAAGCAGACTGCGATAGTGTAGGATATATTAGTGCAAGAAGGAAATCTCTAAAGGAGCAGGTATAAGGGCCCATCTAATGAGACTGCTAAGTGTCTCTACTAAAGAAAATCACACACTCGGTAGTTAAACAATAATTATCTAGAGTGATTTCCTTTTATCTTTAATTCCCTCTTGCAAATGCATTCTTCCTTGTTCCAGCTTCTAGATTATTTTGATGGTTCAAGTTGCCTTTTTCTCTTTTTATTTTGATTCTGCAATCTTTCCTTTAAATAAAGTAGGGATTTATATTAGGAAGATTCATACCATCTCTGGCATTGCCTGTGCTTGGTCTCTAAGTTTATAGATCCCACAGGTTGACAGATTAAGGGTTGAGGAGTTGCTTAAGTGTAATTCTTGCACCCAACACTTCCCAAGACCATTGCTGCAATGATTAAGAATAATGGGTATATGGGGTCTCCTTGACATATTCCTCTAGAAGTTCTAAAGGTGGCTGAGGGGTATCCATTGATCAAAATTGAGAAGAAAGTGGTGGAGATTAGAGATCTAATCCAATGGATTCATTCTTCTGCAAATTTAAAAGCCTGGAGGATTACTAACAGGTAATACAAGTTTAGACAGACATAATATTTTGACAGATCTAGTTTCAGCAACATACCTCGTGTTTTGTGGACCTGTAGGGAATGTATGGTCCCTTGGGCCAAGACAAAGAGATCCAATATTTTGCGTCCTTCAACAAAGTTATATTTTTCCTAACTGATGATGTGATCGAGGATATGTTTCACGTGTTTGACTAGAATTTAGGAAAGGGTTTTATAGATAACATTGTAGAGGGCGATAAGTCTAAAATCATTGGGAGACAGGGTCTCCTGGGCTTTGGGTATGAGTGTGAGGAAGGTGAATTTAAGACCCGACCAAATCTGATGAAGATGACGAGATTCCTCCACCAAATCCCAAATTTCATGACTATGAAGGACCAACCAACTTTGAAGAATTCAGCGGCGAATCCATCAAGACCGGGGCCTTCATTTGAAGGCATGGCCTTGACCACTTATTCCACTTCTAAAACCATTATGGGACATAACAAGGTGTCATTATGAGCACGAGAGACAAGGGAAGGGATATGTTACATAATGGTATGGATGGCTTCTATCCTGTCATAGCCTTCATCCCATAATAAGGAGGAGAAGTAGGTCTTCAATTAATTCTCAATATATTCTTGGCATTCATATAAATTTCCAGTAGATCCTTGAAGTGGATTGATTCGGTTACGTTGGCGATGGTTGATCATGGATCTATGAAAATGTTTTTAGTTGTGATAAACCTCTTGCAGCCACTAAATGTGTGATTTTTGATGCTAGAGGATCTCTTCTTGATGTATTATTTCTTCTAACTCTCATATCAGGAGCCCCTCTTCCTCCACCTTCTCCAGGGAGTGTCCATCCCATATTATTTTCCACTCAAATTCCTACAAGAAAGCTTCCAACTTATGCTTATCCTCAAAATGTTGCCAAACTACTCACGGTTCTAGGATTTGATCTTAATTTTCAACCCTTGAAGTTTATTTTGAAATGATTGCATATTATTTCCTTAAGGATGTTCCATTAGGTTTCAAGCTTCTCTATAAATCCAGGGTGTCACAGCCAGAAGCTTTCAAAGAGAAATGGCTTTCTCCAAGGAGTGATCTCGGTGGTCATCTTTAGACTGATAAGCTAGTGGTCTGATCCAAGGGAGGGTAGGATCTCTATTTCAACATTTGGATCTTGAAATATAAGATGGTATGAAAGGAGAAATCAATCAAACATGTTAGCCACTTGGTTTTGTCCACCCTGTTTGTTGTTCCGTGTATGAAAGCCATGTTTAGGGAGAATGTCGACCAAGTGGAGATCTTATATGGAATCATTGAATACCAAGGAAGATGGATCCAATATCTGGACTCTGCCTCTCTTATCTTCAATATTTATGATCATATTAAGTTCCCCTCCAGTAATCAAATCCTCCATGGCTTAAGAGCGAATCAACCCTTGCAGCTGAAAGAGGAAAATGTCTTTATCACATGGGGTGGAGGGACCATAAAATGAAGTGAGACTCATACATCTTTCCGAGCCTATCAATCTAAAGAACATGGAAATGTAGAAACAAGATCCGACCCAAACTTTTAGCACAATTTTATCTATATCCCAAATAATTTCCAAGCCCCCTGTGGCCCCAATTTCTTCTATGGACATTGCTCTGTTGTTCTTCCAACAACGCTAGTTTTTCTCAATAATTTTGGCTTCATTCATGTTTGTTTCTTGTGAAAGGACAATTTATGGCTTGTACTTAATGATATTTTCCTTAAGGGATCATATCTTACCTAGGTTATTGAAGGAAAATGTTCCTGGAGTTGATATTCATGGGAAAGGGGGGACAACTCTGGGAAAATAATCCATCAATTGTCCCATTTTACCTGAATTCAATATTAACTAAGATGTTTCATGGATTAGGTCCTTTTCCGACTTCCTCCCCTTATTTCCTTTCTCCAAACCCCCTAGATCCATAATGGTGAGGGCCAATAAGTTGTTGTATTTTCATGTACCCCATATTTCAAGATTTGTTTTTCCTGATCTAGATGCCCATTGAGAGTAGATATTGCTGAATTGAAAAAATTGATTCCCTGTAATGTCTTTGACATCTAATTTGATCCAAGTTTTGAAGATATCCAACATTTTCTTCTCTTCTACTCCCAATATATTATTCTTCTCTTCCATTTCCAAGATTCTACTATTATGGGTGAGGATTTATTTGACCCAACGTTCATCCTACATATTCTCTGGATTTTTCCTCTTAGTGGCCACCTTATCCCCAGGGAGAGCGGGTTTCTTATCTACTTCCATGGATTGGATGATCTCCTTTAAGGAATAAGGGACTTCCATCGCATGCTCTAGATTTGGATCCAGGGTAGCTAAGGTAGAAAAATGGTTGTTGGAGGTGGGACTTGTCAAGGTTGTGTTGTACGGTACAACAACCCTCCCCATTTCAAAATTTTAGAATAAATTTTATTTTAGAAATAGGTCCCCTTTCTTTTATATAGAAATAAAAAAACTTTGAGAAAATCCGATTATCATAAAATAGAACAATAAAAAGATTCATTGTTTAAAAGTCATGCATTGCATATCGCATATATCAAATGCAAATGAACAAAAGTGACACTGAATTTATTCTGATCCAATCAACTATAAGTCTTATATCACATCGGAAGAAAGTATAAAAGTATTCATGTTAAAAATTCTGATGCAATATAAGTAAATCACAATAAAAAATCGGTAGAGTCTTAAGGTTTCACATTTGTTTTTCAAAACTCTAATGCGATGTAAATTATCACAATCACATTTCGAAAAGGTTATCCTTCATTCGGTCTATTTTATAAACTCCGATGCGATACAACATATCGCAATCGCATTTCGAAACAAGAAAATATTACTTGTTTTATAAAAGTTCTGATGCGATGGATCCCACCATCATCGCAATCGCATTTCAGTGAAAATCATGAACAACTCAATCCCTTTGGAAATATCCGATGCGATCTACCTTTATCACTAATCACAAGTTGACGGAAAATATGAGATGTATTTCATTTTCCATTCAAAAACTCTGATGCGATGAATTGTCAGTCTTTATTAATCGCTATTTTGTGCCATGCATATATTTATTGGTCAATCTCAATTGGAAAATTCAAAGGGAAAATTTTAGATTAACACTTCAATATCGCCGATCTTCGATTGTACGAGCATCATTAATTGGAAAATCAAACGAATTATGGTAATTGATTCTCATATCAATGCTTGAATGTGACTTTTATTTAAGGCATTCATTTTTAATACATAGTTAATCAATTTGGGATCATTAATAAAAATATTTTCGCATAGTTGTATACCTAACTTCATTTCTTCCCACGTCTAAAAGGTTTGTCTCATTTTCAGAGCTCTAGAACATCCAACCCTTTTGTTCGTCAAACTAGTGAAACGATACCAAATGAAGAAGATGTCTAAGAAGTTTAAGAAATCAAGAACTTCTGCAGCCTCAAAGATTGTTGCCACTACCACAATGCCAAAGAAAACCAAATTAAAATTAAGTCAAGTTACGTATTTTTGAGAAAAAATACCGAGAGGGGGGGGGGGTGGGTGAATCCCCGCATTTAGGCATACTAAAAAATTTTACTTTTTCTTTTCTCTAAACCTATTACGCTTACTTTATCGATCCCAACTGCGATATACATGCGTATCCTTCATACAACTCGCGTATACACAGAGATATTATTATGCATTTATTTCTTTACTTATCTTTGCAACATTCATTCATCCGATGTTTAGTTAACAAGAAGCATGTGTAGTAATAACAGAATAAACCATCACACATAAGCATCACATGAACACCAGGATTTAAGGTGGAAACCCAAGTCGAGAGAAAACCACCGCCGTCGTCGTCTCGCATTCAATATTTATTATATATAGAAAACATGTTGTAGTCCATGTACCGGCGTTGCACTCATACCAACACATGTGCACCCACCGTTGCAGGCTACAACCTTCTCTCATTTACTGTACTCGAAGGGAGCTGCCAACCCCCGCTCTGTTTACCGGCCTCTCCCCGGAAGGAGCTACGACCCCCCGCGCTTCCTCATTTACCGCCTCTCCCGGAAGGAGCTACAACCCCCGACCGAAGGCTACAACCCTCGCCACCACCATGGACCACGTTTCATCAATTTTCACACCGGATCCAACAAATTTTCCATACAACACATCTTGTAGGCCACTTTTTATCCTATTTTCAGACTGGACCCACTCCACACATTTAAGCTCAACATTCATCAAACTAAAACTTATAACCCCATTAATTCATTCATTGAATCATCAACTAATCAACCAACAACTTGATCTTCAATTAACATAATCAGCTAAAGACATTCATCATTCAAACAACCCAAGCCTGTATGAATACATCATTGACAGATAGCAAGAAAATAGCAACAACCGTATATTTCATACCACATACTTCAAGTAAAACCCTAGATTCCATATGCGCTTTCACTTCACCGAACCCGTTTATGTACGCGCTTCATGTAGACTAAGCCGCGTATACTTAAAGGTATTCTTCAGAAAATCCTTTCTCGCCCATACGCACTTTTCCTTAAGGTGCACCCGCGTATACACGTGCTTTTACCGAAGCGAACCCGCGTATACATCCGTAACTTTTAAGGACCGTAGGTAGCTTCTTCGCATCGATAAACAACTCATATTTCATCCTTCACTTCCGTAAAGTATTTCGCCTCATCTTAGATCTAAACATTCCATGAACAAACATCTAGGAAATACATATACATTTCAGATCTTAGAGATTCATCTTCATCATTTTCTTCTCCATAAAAGCATCATAGATTCAGATCTATCAATTAGAATAGAGTTCATCCATGCGTATATTCCTTAGAGAGATTTATTCATTCATAACCCTTTCTCATGCACCCTTGCACAATGATTTTCTTCTCCTTTATATAGATTTAGCCTTTGTCAATACCATGAGCCAAAACCACACTTCCGATGGTATTCTTGGACATGATCAAATAGACAAACCAACGCTCAATACAATGGGTCAATACAATGGTAATAGCCCCTGGTTTTACAAATTTGGAGCGCAATTAGGCATACGCAACTTAGCACGTACTTTTCCGCGTGCATACGCTACTTCTCCCAAACAAATCCGCGTATTCTTTGTGACACACACTTTTCATCATTGTTCTGCTCCCATCGATATTTCTTTCTCTGGTACTTCTAAGCTACTTGTAGAACATCAATTTTACATCATTAATAAACTCATCAAGCATCAAGAACAACTTCATTAAGTAGGTTTCCATCATCTTCATCAAGTGGGTTGCCATCAAGGACAACACTTTGCATCATATTGCCAACATTCTCCCCCTTTGGACTTGATGGCAACCACGATGGTTTTTGATCACGATCAATAGATAGATACATTAAGCATAATGATATTCTCCCCCTATTCAAGCATAATGATACTCTCCCCCTATTCAAACACCATGTCACTCTCCCCCTTTGACATCAAGGGCAAAGGGCGGATCAAAAACCAACACAAGGTTTTTCTCCTCATGTAGAAAGAAGAGCGTTGTAGATCTGATGTGCAATCGAAGTTACCATGCTCCCCCTGAGTTCATGCTGAATGTTCAAACATTTTTTTCAATGAATTACATGACTCTATGACCTTTCCTATCACCAAGGACTCATACTTACATCAATTATCCAACCAAGTGGATTTACATGTGTGACACAAGTACCCAACCAAGTGGGTTTACACATTTTTGACTCGGCTGCCCAACCAAGTGGGTTTATAAATTTGAACAATTCCTTACATGAATGAATATTAAAAATTTACATCATAGGTCTCAACATGACCTTTTTCATCAAATTACAAATATGACCTTTTGTAACAAATACCAAAAAGACATCAAGAGAGAGATCATGTTTCAGAATCATCATAATGCCAACAATGCATTATACCTACAGGCTAATGCTCCCCCCGAAACCGTGCATCCACACATCCTTTCCATATGACCAAGGCTCCTCCTTAGCTTCTTGTGCAACCTCAATACTTTCAATAGCAAGTCATCAACAACAATCTCTCGCATTTCTCATGATCTATCCGTATCTCCTCGAATCATAAGATCTCCATCTCATCCATGTGAAAGCAAGGAATACTCTTCAAAGAAAAAGAAAAAATGGCTCATCCATAAAACTCTATCATAATAAATCATGTATCATGTCATCATCATTTAGAATTGAGACATAAGCAGACATATAATGTCAATAATGCAAGTAAATTCATTAATAGTCATATCGATGTTCCCCCGAACTTGTGTTCCCGATCTTCGCCTATCATACTAATTTTCTTATCGAATGCATACACTACTGTCTTCCACCGACCCTATGTATACGCAACTTTACTTCATTAAACCCGCGTATTGAAAGTGAAATGATCGAAAATTTCACATTCCTTCTTCTCCCCCGAATTTGTACCACCCGTACCTCGTCTTCTTCACAACGTATGCACCGTCGTAAATAAACATAAATCCGAATTACCAAATCAATCATGAGAATCATCATACATTGCTCCCCCTGTGATGATACATTACTAATCTCTATGATGTATCTCACATCATTCCTGCAGTCATTATGATAAGTAAGCTTTAGAAGCAGATGATTAGAGTAGGGTCAATATTCCCTACGTTTCTGACCGGTCCTCCTTCTTTTTCCAGCTGTGCTTGAACTTTCTTATCATGTGCTGGAAATTGTCCAGTTTCTCAGATTTGTTCATCCTACATTCTTTTTCCACATGTCCTTACTTGTTACAAGCATAACATCTTATGTGACCAGAAAAATAAGCATAAGTATCATACTGTTCTTCATTCCTTCTTCTATTGCACCGGCCACTTTGACCAAACTTGTCGCATGAAACAATATCCCTTAAAGAAACCGTAGTACCTTCGTATAGAATCTCGTTTGTTTGTGACCGAAACACCCGTTTCCGTAATTTGCTGCAACATGCCCATAATTATGACATTTAAACCATTCAACATTATTGAATGATTTCCTTTGAGTGTTCATGATTGTTCCGTTGACTTCTTGTTTCTTTCAACTCTTCAGGTTTTGCATCGACATCCTTTGAGTCTTTAGCACTTCCTTGTGAACTAGATTCTCCTTTAACAGCTTCATGAAAACCAAGACCAAGTTTAATAAGATGAGATCTTTGATTACTAAGAATATTGTCCGTAATCTTAGTAATTATCTTGAAACCTCAAGAGTTTGTCCTTTTCTTCTAATTTACCTTTGAGAATGCTTTACCTCAACCTCCAATTTTTGGCATTGGCCTTCTTCATGCTTTCTTGACCCTTTTTCCTTCTTCTACTTGATCATTTAATTTTAAAATTTCTTCTCCTTCAACCAATTTTCTTGCTCTTCACATGTTTGTAATAACTCTTCATTCTTCTTATTTGATTTTTCCAAACATCTTCTTTGAGAGAGATGATTTCTCGCTTCAAGTCCTCTCAAATGATAGGGGTTCTTCATTCTTCTTATTTGATTTTTCCAGATCTTCTTTTGAGAGATGATTTCTCGCTTCAAATCTTTCACTTTGATTGGTTGCATAAATATATAACTTTTGATACTTGTTTATCCGTCCATTCAAATATTTCTTTCTCTCTGTTTCTATTCATTCTAGAGATCATATCTTTGTAGATAGATTCTCTCTCTTATGAAATTGATTCCAATCATTGCTTTCATCATTGATCTTGAGATTTGCTTCTAGACTTATACTCGTTACTTTCACTATCTTCACCATTGCATGCACAAGAAAGTGAATCACAAGAGCAACAATCAATACCCGTTTCATCTTCTCCATTACGTACATGTTTTCCCGAGGTATCTCCTTCTCCCCGAGTAGCCTTCTTCTTTTGCTTCTTTGCCATGAGCACTTGTAGATCTTGGTCGAATCTTCTTCTTCCTCATCATTCTCTTCTTCATTTGTATAATAACGCTTTCTCTTTTCAAATTGTTTCCCTTTTACCATGATTTTCTTCATAAGGACATTTAGCGCATAACGACCAACTCTTCCACAAGCAAAACACTTGAAGGGAAGCTTACCTTTGAATCTTCCAAGCCTCCTGCATTGGAGTCTTCTCACAAAAATTTGCTTCTTCTTCTTCTTATATATAATTTGATTCCTTGACATCTTCCTTTTCTTTTCCCTTTTGCACACACCTTAAAAAAGAAGCTTCTTTGATTTTGAGAGGGACCTCCTCGTCTCATTTCATAAGAATTCATAATACCATGTAGTTGAACAATAGTAAGAGTTTGCGTATCTTGCCTTTCTTCAATAGGTGACACTTTTGACTCAAATTTTGAAGTTAAAGATCTTAAGACTTTTTCTACCGCAGTAAGACGTTATGGTTTCACCCAAACTTCTCATACGATTAACAATATCATCTAGACGTAAAAAGAAACTCGGCAATACTCTCATCACTATGCATCCTCAAATTTTCATATTCAATTCCGAGAGTTTGGAGTTTTGCACTTTTTACCTTTGTATCTCCTTCATAGCTCGAATTATTTTGTCCCATATTTCTTTTGCTGAATTTAGCCGCATCACTTTAGCGAATTCTCGGTTCGCTAGGGCTTCCTAATAAGACATTGGACGATGGCATTGATTTCATATTTCTCTCCTTTCTCGCCGCATCGCAGGGAATACTTGCTGATATCGATAACCTCCTTCCACGATTGCCCATACTTCCGCACCAAGACTTCCATGTATATACTTTTGTTTGTATTTTCCGTATCAGATTATTTCCATTGAATAGAGGTGGCCTTATGTATTACTACCCCTTCATGACTTCCCATTGCGACTGACTTCCTTCAAGTGATAAAGCTTATGTATGATCCCTCCGATACCAATTGTTAAAAAATACCGAGAGGGGGGGAGTGAATCGCATTCAGGGCATACTCAAAAATTTTTACTTTCTTTTCTTTCTCTAAACCCATACGCTACTTTACTAATCCCAAATCACGTATACATGCGGGTATCCTTCATGCAACTCGCATATACATAGAGATCTTATTATGCATTTATTTCTTTACTTAGATCTTTGCAACATTCATTCATATGATGTTTAGTTAACAAGTAGCATGTGCAGAATAACTGCACAAACCATCACACATAAGCATCACACATGAACACCAGGATTTAAGGTGGAAACCCAAGCCTGAGAA
Source organism: Pinus albicaulis (assembly GCA_034641835.2). Taxonomy (NCBI): domain Eukaryota; kingdom Viridiplantae; phylum Streptophyta; class Pinopsida; order Pinales; family Pinaceae; genus Pinus; species Pinus albicaulis. The sequence goes on along the minus strand of CM076576.1, from coordinate 560,451,306 downwards.
AACCACCGTCGTCATCGTCTTAGTCTTCAATATTTATTATATATAGAAAACATGTTACAACCATGTACCGGCGTTGCACTATACCAGCACGTTGTGCACCCACCTACAAAAGGCTACAACCTTCTCTCATTTCCCGGGGCCCTCTCCCGGAAGGGAGCTACAACCCCCGCTCTCATTTACTGCCTCTCCCTAGAAGGGAGCTACGACCCCCGCTCAAGCACGTACCTCTCCCCCGGAAGGGAGCTACAACCCCCCCCGACCGAAGGCTACAACCCCTTGGAAGACCACCATGGACCACGTTTCATCAACTTTCACACCGGATCCAACAAACATTTCCATACAACACATCTTGTAGGCCACTTTTCATCATATTTTCAGATCGACCCACTCCACACATTTAAGCTCAACATTCATCAACCGAAACTTATAACCCCATTAATTCATTCATTGAATCATCAACTAATCAACCAACAACTTGATCTTCAATTAACATAATCAAGCAAAGACATTCATCATTCAAACAATCCCAGCTTCGTATGAATACATCATCGATGAGCAAGAAAAGAAACAAAGATAACAGACGTATTTCATACCACATACTTCAAGAAAAAACCCTAGATTCCATACGCGCTTTCACTTCACCGAACCCTCGCGTATGTACGCACTTTCATTTAGACCAACCCACGTATACTTTAGTGCATTCTTCGTAAAATCCTTCTTGCCCATACGCGCTTTTCCTTAAGCGTAATCTACGTATACACGCGCTTTTATCGAAGCGAACCTCGTATACATCTGTATCCTTTAAGGACGGTGCAACTTCTTCGCATCGTATAAACAACTCGTATTTCATCCTTCACTTCAGAAAGTATTTCACCTCATCTCGCATCTAAACATTCCATGAACAGATCTAGGAAATACATATACATTTTTAGACGAGAGATTCATCTTTCTCATCATTTTCTTCATAGTATCATATATTCCGTATCTATCAATCGAAATCGTATTTCATCCATGCGTATATTCCTAGGAGAGATTTATTCATTCATAACCCTTTCTCATGCACCCTTGCATAATGATTTTCTTTCTCTTATATAGATTTAGCCTTGTCAATACCATGAGCCAAACCACACTACTTCCGATGGTATTCCTCGACAGATCAAATAGACAAACCAACGCTCAATACAATGGGTCAATACAATGGTAATAACCCCCGGTTTTACAAATTTGGAGCGCAATTAGGCATATGTGACTTAGCACGTACTTTTCCGTGTGCATACGCTACTTCTCCTAAACAAACCCATGTATGCTTTGTGACACACACTTTTCATCATTGTTCGGGCCCTTACCGATATTTCTTTCTCTCGGTACTTCGAGCTACTTGTAGAACATCAGATTTACATCATTAATGAACTCATCAAGCATCAAGAACAACTCATTAAGTAGGTTGCCATCATCTTCATCAAGTGGGTTGCCATCAAGGAAAATACTCTACATCATATCAGCTAACATAGATACCACGTGCCAGGGTCTCGCAGCTTTCCTAGGAAGAAGTCTAATTTGCTTGAAAATAAGACCGTAAAGTTACAGAGGTAAAAGAAATAGTGCCTAACGAAGAATTAGATTTAGATGGCAATCCCCTTAAAGAACTCGCAAATTCTTTCCTTCATAGAGTTGCAAAGACGTGTGAATGTATTCCCATATTATGACATAATGCGATGGGTGATAGACAACACTTACATCACAAATAGAACATTCATGATAGTTGGGGGAAATATGTTTGGGTCCTTTAGAGCAGAAGAAATCAAAGCAATGTACCATCTGTTAGATCCTCAAAAGACATACCACAAAGCCTTCATAACAGATTTTACCTCAAGCAATGAAATTGAATCAGACCCAATTAAAGAATGGAGATGAGCTCCAGAAAGGCATAAGCATGAGACTCGTGTATATACCCCGTAGAGTCTCTTGCACCTCTCGTATTGTTATGCTGCCTCCATGATGTGCGTACTTTTGGGTACGATAATTTCCGCAAGGTTTTCTACCCCGTATGGTACCCCTAATTCATCCCCGCTATAAATTCCCGAGATTATGGATTGGTTGGTTATTCTTCGATAAGATGGATAACATACTCGGACTATAGAAATAATAAAAAATACGGAAATACAACCCCGTTTCATTTTTTGTGCCTATATCTTAGATGCTTTGTGTTTTAATTCGAATTTCTACTCCGGGTTGGAAATGGACTTCATTGTGAACCCGTCCCAATTCACATTTACCATAAACATTTGTGGAAGGCTAATTTCAAGAACCATCTATATATAATTTGCCACGGCTTCATGTTACCTATCTATCAAACCTTTTAACCAATTTTCCCAAAATTAAAAGGCAAAGCTTGATATATCCCTAATCAACAATTGGTTTGGAGAAGAAAATTTTACCTATATTAGGGTTTTTGGAAGCATTGTTGAACCTCATGTCTTACCTCTATATGTCCCTGATAAACTTTTAGCTCAAGAAATATCTTATCAGTTGACAGAAAGAGGAATTTCTAGGTGTTTAAATAATTCCAAAAAATTCATGTGGCCTACTTTTCCTTTCCATTGTGGAACCTATACTCTTAATGATTTTAAGCATGTTGAAAAATAAACCTTTAAGATAAGAAATATTAAGCTTGCAACTGTTCTAGGTAGACAATATGATCCAAATAAAGTGGCTTTTGATTTCACAACTTTAGTCCAAATTGCTAAGTTTGAGCATGAGCCTGATGAATTTGATGATTTATTTGTCTCAATTGAGAAATTTTCCCAAGTTTATGACTTGGCTAAATCTAAGTTTCAAGAAGAAGATATGAATAAATTTATGCATTTCGTAAGCTCGAGATTACCGAAAGCTCCCTGAACGTACAGATTCCTTTACAATAAATGAAAGTATGGAAATAGAACAAAAGAAAAAGGAAGATATAGCGTAAAACGTAAAAGAAGTGTCTACCAAAGAAATTGATATGACTCTGTAAATTGCCAAAGGTGAAAGAACCGATACCGTATGGAAGTAGGAATTAATCAAATAAGAATCAAAAGATCAAGAAAATATAGGAAATTACATGGGATGTCCTATGGACATATTTGATCAAAACTACGCCGCATATGGCAATCAAATGTCTTTCTAATGCCATCAATTACATCATTCCGTAGCTCTCCGATGCCACATACACCAGTCGGCCATATCATCTGGCCGATTCATCCAACCAAAGTTAAAGATATGCTTAAAAATATGCCACCTCATCACATTGAATAATAAATTCAATGAATCGCTTTTATTTTGATATCGCAAGTCTTTTCCTCGATCTCCGATGATAATTTCTAGCATAAGTTATAGTTAATTTGTTTTGTTAATTTCCCATTTCTAACCCCATTCAAGCATTTAGAAAGGGGTCTTGAATTTGTAATATTTTGGCTTTGGATAATACATTTCTGTACTCCATTGACTATCTTATTTTTTTATAAAGGATCACATTCTGTGATTTCATGGTGAATTATTTTTGAGAGTTGCATTTCTATACCTTGAATATTTTTCTAATTTAAAGCGCAGGATCTGAATATCGAATTGCATCAAGAAAATATCATAATGAATCTAGTATTTCTATCGATTTACTGTTATTTTCTTTATGTTATGAAGTATTCTCTTTGAAATTTGCTATCATTTATATATGCTTGTTTCTCAAATATTTCTTTATCATATCATTTCTGAAGATATAGAAATATTCATCTATCATAGTAGTATGTGCAAATGATATATAGAATTATGAATGTGATGTGCTATTCTAACTTTGTTTAATTTCTAAATGAGTTATCATTATATGATAATCGCTTCTTTCTATTGAATAATAATACATTTTCATGGTTATTTGTTTAATTGAAACAGTCTTTAAGTCGTATTCATATTTAATACCTGGGTTAGTTTTAGAATTATTTGCAAGTTATAGATTAAGTTAGATAAATTATCTGAATTAGTTAGTTCCATTTATCCACTTGCACAAACACTCCATCACCAATCCATTTATTATTAGGAAATTGGTCCTATAAATCCAGTCGGAGCCACCACACAAAACGGAAAAGGAGTTGTCCTAAGGTCCGGACCGTGTGGTTTTCCCCCAATGTTTTAAGCAATGATTTTCGAGGCATCAACATTTTTGGCACTAGAAGGAGGGCCTAAGCTATGAATGGCAAGTAAATCCAAATCTACAGGCCATTCCAAGAGCAATTCACCCTCATCACCTTCTTAAATTTCTTCTACATCTCAAATCTCTAGGGAAGAAATTAAGAAGAACATCAATACACCCACTACCAAAGCTTTAGATCTGTCAGACAATCAACCCCCTGAATCCCCTAAAATACAAGATTTAGTTCATAAAATACAAGGGTTCTCATTATCGTTAGAAGAGACTGAATTATCCGAAGGTAGTGTTACTTCACAATTTGTTTCTTCCAAACCTCTCACTAGGTCACAAAGTGAAAAACTTGGTATTCCTCCAAAGGAATTTCCTTTACCTAGTCGAGTTAAAACCAGAAAAACACCATCAGAATCAGGTAGTGATATTATTTCTTCATCACAAACCCACTCATCTTCTTCCCAAACTCAAACCTAGAAAAGTATAGTTATTCCAACAACCTCTACTCAAACACCAATTGTCTCTTCAAGTCCCTCAACCATTATCACAAATATGGCACAAATACCATGGACTAATCTAGGGGCTGTTGAAATTCCTGCACCTTTGCATGATTTTCCAGATCATCTTGAAAAATGGCTGCCAAAATTTAGTCCTGACCTTGGTATACAAGCAGAAGAACACATTAATAACTTTATGTTATCTCGTAAATTTAAATGCGTACAACATGAAGATGTTGTGGTTAGGATATTCCCTTATATTTTACAAGGGGCAGCAGGATCCTGGTATTTTTCATTACCACCGGGATCTATTACAAGTTGGGATATTTTCCAGGAACCTTTCTTAACCAAATTTGGAGACGATAGATCAATAGCAACTATAATTAACGATCTCTCCAATTTGAGAGCAGAATCCAAAGAACCCATCAAAGATTTTAATTCCCAATTCAACAAACTTTTGAATAAAATTCCTACAACCTCAAAACCCAGTGATCAAGTCCGAAGTGAATGGTACATAATAGCTTTGCCTTCAAATATAGCCATTTTTGTAGATAGAGCTGCTAAACCTACTTTAGCTGAAAATATGAAAGAAGCACGGCAAAGAGAACAACAAATCATTTCTTTGGATAAAAAGAATGCTAATGAGGAAAGAAAATCCAAAAAAGTTAGTTTTAAGGATGACTCAAAGAAAAAAACACCTAGGGATCCTTATGACATGGAAGGCTTACAGAAAGTTCTAAAGACTTTGTACAATGAAATGATTGAAATCAAAAAACAAGTAGCAGAAACTTCCACCAATAGATCTTATAAGAACTTCAAAAGGAATTAGAAAACTGAATCTAAAACACCCAATTCAATATCCAATGCAGAGTCAGATATAGAAGAAGATGAAGAAGAAGATACACCTCTATTATCGAAAGAAGATGAAGAATAAGAAATAGCTGAATTACATGGGATGTGGGATTTCATTCTTCCTAATTCATACAGTGAAAAAGAACAAGAAGCCATGCCAGTAAGTACAAGAAGTAAATCTACAGTAGAGCTCGCTTCAAACAGCTTCCCAAGAAGAAAAGTTCAACTTCGACTACTAAAGACAAATCCCCTGTAAAGAAAGCTTCCTCTTTTCCTACTCAAAATCAAACATCATGTTCTAATCCTCCTACAACAACATCTAAGACTCTGGTGGTATCAGATCCTATGGATTATAACATTGTTGAAGACATGAAGAAAAACAGAGTGAATATCTCTCTACATGAACTCAGCAAACTTAAGCATGAACAAAATTTGTTATTGAAAGAATTAAATGCAACACCTATTTCTCCTCTACCAAGTGGTGTAATTGCCAAAGTAGCCAAAGGATCGTGTTTCACCAGATAAAGTAGATGCTACCGATAACGTTCTTATTGGAGAAAGATCAAATTCTTAGACACCTCCTTTCTTTTTGACTTATGAAATCTTATAACAAGAATTTGTATAACTTCGATAACATTCAGAGCATCATCTAACATAATTCCTACTTCAATCTACTCAAAATTAAACATTGAACCCCATAAATCAGCTCATATTGTTCAATTAGATCGGACTAAAGTGCAAGCCGTGGGAGAAATTAATTCACTACCATTAGGTTAGGCTCGATCCCAGGATAGTCCAGAGAATTGATATACTGACAGTAAAATATTCCTGAAGTTTTATGGATTAGTATTGAGCAAAAAGGATTGTCCGCAAAGCTTAATGGTTACATCGCCACCGATTATTTCTACATGTGGCTTCCTCACAAAGGAAAACCAAATCAAATCAAGGTTGAGCAAGAAAAACACATGATGCATATTGTAATAGAATTTGAGCAAAGAAAATGAACATGTAGCTTTTAATAACAACATTCTCGGAGGTTGATACCAACTGAATCATTTCTTGGAAATTTCACTGACAACAATCACCTTTTTTAACGTAAATACTTTTATTTCACAAATTGAAAATTTTTCACAAACTAATTCTTCAAGAATTGTTAATGTTTCTGATCAATCTATAGATAAACCTGTAAATAAGTCTTTATTTTGGTCTTTGTATTTTGATGGATCAAAATCCAATGATGGTGCAGGAGTCGGATGGATTTTAGTTGATCTAGATGGGGATAAAACTATGCTCTCATGTAGATTAGAATTTGAGTGTACAAATAACACTAGGAATATGGTAGCAGTCAAAGGGGCTTTATAAAGCAATAGAGGTTGAATGTTGTTACGAAAGTGTATGGTGATTGAAATTGTTATCAAAAAAGTAAAACACTATCCATTTTCTTTAGGTCATCTTAAACATTATAAATCCCTTGTTCAAGATCTTACCACTCAATTTTTAGCATTTAACCTCTTTTCTATCCTAGAACTCGGGAGTCAATGGTGATTTGTTAACTAATGTTGCTTCCAAGCTCCTTCCGACTTAAGATTATAGTCCATATAGGTTTTCAATTGAATTAATCTTTAGAACCCCAAATACAGGATAATGTCACCAATTGGATGTTTATCATGATGAAAGATATCTTAAATTTCTTGACTTCGAGAAAAAACTTATGATAACTCAAATAATTGATGAAAGTGATCATGATCTTAAAAACACATCAAAAGAAAAATGAAAATCCTATTCCCAAATACGTAGTCAATGAAGACTTATATGATATCAAAGATAGATTCAAAAAATGTTACTAATGCTAGCTTCAAAGTTCTACTTTGAAGTTTGAATTAGTAAATATTGGTACTAAGTCTAAACCTGGTAATTTAGGACTCGAGTTAACATCGGAGGAAAGGGCTGACTTTCATGAGTCTGAATAAGTACAAAAAATTTCTTTAGCGAAATTATGAGGATTTGAAAACTTATGATACTTTTTGTTATCCAACATACTATTCCAATTCTTTCGATGTAAAGCCGGTGCAACAAAAGTTAAGAAAAATTCATGTCACGGAAGGACAAATCAAGTAAAAATTGAACAAACTTTTGAAGGCGAAAATTATTTTTCCTGTAAGACATTCTAGTTGGGTCTCAAACATGGTTCCTATAAGGAAGAAGAATGGAGATATCAGAATCTGTATTGATTTTAGAAATCTAAATAAGGCATGTCAAAATGAAAACTTCTCATTGCCAACGATGGAACAAATACTTCAAAAGGTAGCTGGTTCTGAACTCATGTCTTTTCTTGATGTTTTTTCACGCTATAACCAAATATTGGTACGTCCAGATGATAGGCTGAAAACTACTTTGAGAATGAAATAGAACTTATGCCTACCAAAAGATGCCTTTTGGTTTGATAAATGCAGGAGCTACTTTCTAGAGAGCCATGGATATAGCATTCAAGGGTTTGATTAATAGATCAGTTAAATTACCAGAATTCTTTCGGTAATAATCACATGAAATAAAACGAGGTCGACACGTTTCGAACCAACCAGTGTGGTTCATAATCAGGTTGGTTCGAAACGCGTCGACCTCGTTTTATTTCATGTGATTATTGCCGAAAAAGTCTAGCAATTTATATGATGGATCTGAAACTTAGATTCGAAATAATAGATCAGTTGTTATTTATCTTGATGACATAAACTGTTTTTGAAAGAAAAGAGCTAATCATGTTTGCATGATTTGAAGCGGATATTTGAGCGATGTAGAAGATTTGGTATTTCTTTAAATCCAAAGAAATCCTTCTTTTCTCGGTGAAGGAAAATTTATAGGATTTTTTTGTGTCTAAAGATGGCATATATATTGATCTGATAGAGTAAAAGAAATTCGATGTTTCTTTTACCACATAACGAAATCCATGCAATCCTTTTTGGGATGGATCAATTTGTCAAAATATTTATTCATGATTTTTCTCAATAGTTTGCCTTTTTAGAATATGATTAAGAAAAATTCGATTTTTCAAATGGTTACATAAAAGAAAAACAAGCCTTTGATTCAATCAAGCGATGATCATTAATGCACACGCATTGAATACTCTTTACCTTATAAACATTTTATTTTTTACCACTTTGGCTATTGAAACATCCTATCTTGTTGTTTATTTTAACCCAATGATCAACAAGAGGAAGCACCAATCTATTTCTTTAGCTCAAATGCGCAGGAGTTAAGGCAACTACTCCAGATGTAGAAAAACAAGCCTTTCGTATTTAAATCAATCAAACATTTTAGACATTTCTCCTAAAAACACATATAAAGATAATTGTCCCATTATCTATGATAAGACAATTGTTAATACAAAAGGAAGTAGGAGAAAAAAGAGTTGATTGAGTAACGGCTCTGAAGTATGATATTGATATTAAACCCGACTAAAATTGTTAGAGGACAAGGTTTTTGCGGATTGTTAGGTAGAGCTTCAACATACCGAGCATCAGATCAAGATAATGTTGTTGAAGTAAATCGAGATAAGTGTTATAGATTTTGAATCTCAATATCTTTGATAGATATTTTATAAAAGAAAAATGGTATGCTCCTTCTAATCTGAGATATAAGAACAAGCGTGCTTTAAGATTAAAAATCCAAACACTTTGAAATCATTGATGATGTGTTATTCGAAGAAATTATGATTCAATTTTATTAAGATGTCTTGAAAAAGCTGAAGCACACAAGGTGTTGCGGGAATTACATGATGGACATTAGGTGGACATTTTTGGAGGTGATACCACTTGCACACAAAATAATCCCATCTTTGGTTAATATTGGCCTACCTTGTTCGAGAGATGCACATGATTATGTGAAATGCGAGATTTTTCCAAGCTGCTAGTGGAAGACAGAGGAAACCAGCCTTTCCTTTACAACCAGTAAACATTGAGCAGCCATTTGAACAATGGGGACTTGATATTATTCGAGAAATTGTTCCATATTCTTCCAAGAAACACAGATACATCCTTACAACAATAAATTACTTTACAAAGTGGGTAGAAGCAATTCCTTTAAAGGTAGCCAATTCTGATGCAATCATTGAATTCATTGATCAATTCATCATTACCAGGTTTGGTGTACCTAACACTCTTGTTTTTGACAATGCATCTTAATTTTCTGGAAATAGTATAATGGAATTTTCAATCAAAAGAGGTTTCAAATTGATATTGACAAATTATTATCCACAGGTAATGGTTTAAATTTGAATCAACGGAAATAAAAATCTTATCAAAAATCATCGAAAAGAACAATTGATCAAGTCAAAAGAAGCTGGCATAAATCTTTAATTTTTGCATTATGGGTGATCGCATAACTCATAAGGTTTCAATAGGTACTTCACCTTTTAATTTAGTCTATGGAAAAAGAAGCTATAATACCATCAAACCTAATACTTCCATCTCTGGCCTAGTTCAATTCCTTGAAAAGAATCCTTCATCATCTATTCGATTAAGATTGATCAAATTCTTAAATTAGAAGAAGATAGAGAAAGCAAAAAGAATTCATGCCAAACATCAACAACTCATAAAATCTTCTTTTGATTCAAATTCTCTAGGATCCAAAACTTTGCAAGCTAGTGATCTTGTTGAAATGGGACAAAGCACATGAAGATAAGGGTAAGCATACAAATTTCCAAAAAATGTGGCTTGGACCATTTTCGGATTGTTGAAAATATAGGCTCATCGACATTCTTAATTACAAGATTTAATAGGAAAGAGAGAATCTTTTCTGTGAATGGGATTATTTTAAAGAAATTATTTTCTTAAGGTAGCCCTTCTTACTGTACATATTCCATTATGAAAGTGTGTTTGTTTACAAATAAGGTTGTTAATAGTCTTTAATTAGATTTTTACTATTTGAAAATATCCTCGAGAAAATATTATAAATACTTATTTTATGTAAATAAGAATTTTTAAGGAAATTATTACAATTTTTGGGTGGTTAAAAATAAAATATTAAACTCTGAAAATCTATTTAAACATTTGCAGGATCTTTTGAAATCTTGAGAAAATTGTAAATCATTATAAGTTTATTGAGCAGAGAAAGGTTATCCATAAAAATTAAAGACTTTTCCAAACTTTGGCATTCAAAACTCTAAAAATTGTCATCCATTGACTCTTAAGGAGAAAAATCATTTCACCCCATCTATTAAGGTTGTGATTTTTTAGAATGTAATTCTAATAAATTATTTGTTTAAAAATTAAGAGATAAGAGGTCTCATCACAAGCCTTCTTACCATGATCATAAGAAGTAATAAAATTGACATTACCAACACTTGCATACCAAAACGGGGTAATGGCTTATAATTATAAGACAAGGGTCTCATCACGAACGGCTTGTTGGTTTAATTACAACTAGTGGTGGCATTATTTATCAGCCATTGCCAAACCGGAAACAATGGCTTTTAAATTAAGAAAAAAGACACAGATGGTATATCTTGTAGTTTCTCTTTTAAAGAATCTTGGTCTTAGTTGGATGGGACTTAATGAGACAGTTGATGGTTAAAGAGTAGCCATTGTCGAAACTATGAACATTTGCGAGCGAGAGAGAGCGGGGGAGGCAATGCCCATGACAATAGAGTAAATCACAAAAGCTAAAATTGGAAGATTATACTTTATTATTATCAACCAATCAAAGCTGAGAAACCCAAAAATGTTTTTATTCTTGAGAAATTAGAAAAGAAATTGTAAGTGATTTTTATTCTTTTTTAGAGTTAAATTTTTGTTAATTTTAAGATAGACTCATTATCTTTAAAAAAATTTACTTACTAAAAGTATAGTGTTTCCATTTTATTTTTTCGGAGATAATTGTTTCTTCCGGTGAATTTCTTGGTGTTGTACGGTACAACAGCCACTCCTATTCCAAAATTTTAGAATAAATTTTATTTTAGAAATAGTGCACTCTTTTAGATAGAAATAAAAAAACTTGAGGAAATCCGATTATCATAAAATAGAGCAATAAAAAGATTCATTGTTTTTAACGTCACGCATCGCATATCATATATCAAATGCAAATGAACAAAAGTGACATTGAATTTATTCCGATCCGATCAACTATAAGTCTTATATCGCATCGGCACAAAGTATAAAAGTATTCATGTTAAAAATTCCGATGTGATATAAGTAAATCGCAATTGCAAATCGGTAGAGTCTTAAGGTTTCACATTTGTTTTGAAAAACTTTGATGCAATGTAAATTATCGCAATCACTTTTTGAAAAGGTTATCCTTCATTCAGTCTATTTTATAAACTCCGATGCGATACAAAATATCACAATCTCATTTTGAAACAAGAAAATATTACTTGTTTTATAAAAGTTCCAATGCGATGGATCCCACCATCATCGCAATCGCATTTCGGTGAAAATCATGAACAACTCAATCCATTTGGAAATATCCGATGTGATATACCTTTATTGCTAATCACAAATTGGCAGAAAATATGAGATGTCTTTCGTTTTCCTTTCAAAAACTCCAATGCGATGAATTTTCAGTCTTCATTAATCGCTATTTTGCGCCACGCATATATTTATCGGTCAATTGCAATCGGAAAATTCAAAGGGAAATTTTTACATTAACATTTCAATATCGTTGATCTCCGATTGTACGAGCATCATTAATTGGAAAATCAAACGAATTATGGTAATTGATTCTCATATCAATGCGTGAATTTGACTTTTCTTTAAGGCATTCATTTTTAATACGTGGTTAATCAATTTGGGATCATTAATAAAAATATTTTCGCATATTTGTTCTCCTAACTTCATTTCTTCTCACGTCACCGAAAGGTTTGTCTCATTTGCAGAGCTGTAGAACATCCAGCCCTTTTGTTCGTCGAACTAGTGAAATGATACCAGATGAATAAGATGTCTAAGAAGTTTAAGAAATCAAGAACTATTGCCACCTCAAAGACTGCTGCCACTACCACAATGCCAAAAGAAAAACCAGCTAAAATCAAGCTAGTTACAGATAACACGTGCTAGAGTCTCGGGAAGCTTTCCTAGGAAGAAGTCTATAATTTTCTTGAAAAAGAAGACCCTACAGTTATAGAAGTAAAATCAACAGTGCCTGATGAAGAATCAGATTCAGATGACAATCCCCTTAAAGAACTCGCAAATTCTTTCCTTCATAGAGTTGCAGCTCGGGCGAATGTATTCCCATATTATGACATAATACGATGGGTGATAGACAACATCACCATCAAAACCAGAACATTCATGACATTTGGGGGAAAGATGTTTGGGTCCTTTAGAGTAGAAGACATCAAATAAATGTACCATCTGCCAGATCCTCAAAATACCTACAACAAAGCCTTCATAGCAGATTTTACCTCAAGAAATGAAATTGAATCAGACCCAATTAAAGAATGGAGATGAACTCCATAAAATCATAAGCATGAGACCTCAAGTATGTATTCTGTAGAGTCTCTCTCACCTCCGTATTGCTATGCTGCTGCCATGATGTGCAGAATTTTTGGGTATGATAATTTTGCAAGGTTTTCAATTCAGATGGTACCCCTAATTCATGCTGCTATAAATTCTGAGATTATGGATTGGTCAGTTATTATTTCTGATAATATGGCTAACAGAATTCTGGACTATAGAAAGAACAAAAATACTGGAAATACAACCCCATTTCATTTCTCTGCCTATATCTTAGATGCTTTGTGTTTTAATTCTGAATTCCCTATTCTGGGTTGGAAATGGACTTCACAGGAACCTGTCCCGATTCACATTTACCATAAACATTTATGGAAAGCTCATTTCAAGAACCATGTATATAGAATTTTCCATGGCTTCATGTTACTTATCTATCAAACCATTTTTAACCAATTTCTTCCTCGACTCTCTGAAAAGGCAAAACTTGATATATCACTAATCAACAATTGGTTTGGAGAAGAAAATTTTACCTATATTAGGGTTTTTGGAAGCATTGTTGAACCTCATGTCTTACCTCTATATGTCCCTAATAAACTTTTAGCTCAAGAAATATCTTATCAGTTGACAGAAAGAGGAATGTCCGATGTTTAAAGAATTCCAAAAAATTCATGTGGCCTACTTTTCCTTTCCATTGTGGAACCTATACTATTAATGATTTTAAGCATGTTGAAAAAGAAACCTTTAAGATAAGAAATCTTGAGCTTGCAACCGTTCTAGGCAGACAATATGATCCAAATAAAGTGGCATTTGATTTCACAACTTTAGTCCAAATTGCTAAGTTTGAGCATGAGCCTGATGAATTTGATGATTTAACTGTCTCAATTGAGAAATTTTCCCAAGTTTATGACTTGTCTAAATCTAAGTTTCAAGAAGAAGATATGAATAAATTTATGCAATTCAGAAGTCAGAGATTACTGAAAGCTCCCCTTGACCAGCTGAGGATTCCTTTACGAGAAAATGAAAGTATGGAAATAGAACAAAAGAAAAAGGAAGATACAGCCAACAAAATAGAAAAAGAAGTGTCTACTAGCAAAATTGATATGCAGACTGAGAAGGAAAGAACAGGTAGCAAGCCTGATGTGTAGACAGAAAAAGAGAATACAGGTACTGAAACTGATATGCAGTCTGAAGAAAGATATACAGGTAATAAGCCTGATAATCAACTTGAAAGAGAAAAGACCACAGAAAAAGTGGTAAATTCTGCTGGAACCATTGTCACTCCCCATTTGCTAAAATAATATGAACAATTTGAACAAAAAATAAGTGGACAAAATAATCCTCAAGTTGATAATATGAATAATCAGGATATGGAGATCATTCCTGAACATCCATCAGAAGAAATTGTGTTTAGAGTTGAAGACATCCCTCCTCTGGATATATTTTTTAGTCCTAAGCATAGGGATGTTTTCAGAAAACAAAGGAAAAGAAGGAGGATAGATCAAGGACCACTTGCAACTCCACAAGTTGAATTAATGAATGTTGTATGGAAGAATATTGAGGTAAATCCTTCAGAGGATCTTACCAAACTATCACAATATACAAGTGCCTATAGTGCAACCACTATAGATAAAGGTACTGAAGTCACTCAAATGATAAATAAAAAATACTTACAGATAACATTGCTAAAGGAGAAAACAATAGGTGATCAACAAAATATATTTTTGAAAATGCAGCAAGATGATGGAGCTTAGTGAAATGAAGTCGCCTTCACTAAGTGGGCCCGCAGGAAAATTTTTGGCGCAAAGTCTATTTTTAGACTATGTTTATTTTTAGACATATGGAGCATGGTCTAGGAGTTGCAGTATGCTATTCTTGGATGATTGGTCGAGTTGGTAAAAATAGATGGACCTCTATTTTTAGACATACAGGTCGAAGTCTATTTTTAGACTGGCTGTCTAAAAATAGGTCAGTCAAATATTATTAGCCCTTAATAATATTTGGACTCCAAACTTCAGTTTATTCTCTTACAGCACTTCAGTTGGAGCTACGGATGTGGCTCATGCATCTGACAGAAGGAATTACGCTATTCCTTGGGGTTTGGTGAGCTCATGCATGGTTGACTTCAGTTAGGACTTCAGTGGCAGAGTTTGGTGGAGTTGATGAGGCAGTTGGTGGAGTTGTGTTCGGTTTAACTTAGTTGAACTAGTTGTGTTTAGTTTAACTAGCTAATACACTAGTAATGAGTGGAGTGAATTAAATATTATTTAATTCAATAATTATTAACTCATTATTCAACTCAAGAACACATCAGTTCACTACAGTGCATGAACAGTTCAGTGGAGACCAGTGAAAGAGGTAGATGAAAGGGTTGAGATAGCTATCAGTTGTGACATCAGTTGTGCATGAGATTTGCACCACACTTGAAGGAATTTCCCATGATGATTGCGCTGTCAAGCCAAGGAGATTCAAACCTTGTATCTCACATTAGACCAGCCTTGATTTCGCAATAGAGGCAGGCAATTAGTGGAGGTGTTTTGAACCTGTGACTTGTTCAAAACCAAGCTAGTTTGTGTGTAACTTCATGAGATAGTACTGAGTACTTGTGAGGAGTATTGTACTGAGTTTGTTACATTTTTTCTCCATTATAATATACACAATATCTGTGGGGTTTTCAGCTATAAGATTTCCCCATACATATTGTGTTAATGTGTGTGATGATTTGATGTGCGATCGCTTCTATTCTTTCCGCATGTGACAATTAATTGTAGAAGAGGTTATGTGTTATGCATGCAATTAGAAATTGATGTGTAATCAGGTTAATCTCCATTGAATAATTGATTTATTCAGCAAATTTCTACATGGTATCAGAGCAATATTAATTGTCGAGATCTATTACGGTGATTACAAACTTATTTCCTCGGACAGAGCCTGCATACGGGCCAGGTAGCCTCTGGATTCATCTTTCTTCAGAAAGTGAAAGGTCTGGTAAACGCCCCTTGCATTCAATCTCTGATTTGGAAATAATTTGGTCTCAAGTGTAGATTGGAAGCAATTGAGTTATCAGCTGGTGGTGAAATTCGAATTTTGCAGCAGTTTTGTTTTCTTGGTGCCGGAGTTGAAAATGTCTTTCAACGGTTTGCGACTCGAATATGCTCTTGAAGGCAGTTCGAATTATGTTGCATGGAAGGATCGCATGGAGGCAGTATTAGAAGATAATGGACTAAAGGAGTTCGTGGATGCGGATGTCCAAAGGCCCACTGATCCTGCTGAAGTCGAAGCATGGCAAAAGAAGATGGTGAAATGTCGAAGGATCCTGTTGGAGGGCGTCAAGGATCATATTGTATCCAGCCTGCATGGAAAGGCTACTCCATATTTAATGTGGAAAGCTTTCACGGATCTATTCCAGAGTAAGAGCGACCAAAGGAAGTTGGTGCTCAAAGATAAGCTCAGGAACATCAAGATGGAGAAAGGCGACAGTATCGCCAAATACCTCACGAAGTTCACTCAATGCAGAGATGAGCTGGGAAGTGTGGGGGTGACTGTCGAAGATGAGGACATGGTCGAACTGGCTCTCCTTGGTCTTCCGAAGGCTTGGCACTCATATCAAGATAGTGTCAATGGTCGGGAGAAGTTGCCGGGATGGGAGCGCCTTTGGGCGGATCTCATGCAGGAGGAGATAAGGAGGACTACCAGGGACGGATCTTCATCAAAGGGAGCTGATGAAGAAAATTGCGCTTTGGCTACCAAAGAAAAGAAGGGGAAGGGTAAGAAAACTTCTCATTCCGGTGCAAAGGGAAAGAAGCAGGATATGGCGAAAGTGAAGTTTTTTCACTGCCATGATCACAGACATTATGCTATCGTCCGAAGAAGAAGAAAAACAAGCAATCGGGAAGATCTGCAGATGGAGAGGCTTTGGCTTCACAGTTCGAGCTTGACTTTTCACTGATCGCATGCTTCGTTTCAAGTGTGATGGGATCAGTGTGGTTCTTGGACAGCGGTGTGTCATTTCATATGACGGGAGATCGGGATTTGTTCTCAGATCTGGAGGAAAAAGATCTGGGTGTGCACATCGAGATGGGCAATGATGGTATATACAGTGCGACTGGTATTGGTACCATATCCTTTCAGAGGGAGTCTGGTAAACCCTTCGTGTTGAAGGATGTCATGCATGTACCTGGATTGAAGAAGAACTTGATCTTTGTGGCGATGTTGGAAGATAAGGGGTATGATGTGGTCTTCAGCGAAGGAAAAGCCTTCCTGCGCAGTAAGACTACTGGAGAGACCCGGAAGATAGGGGTTCGAACCAAGAACCTTTATCAGTTGCAGGTAGATGGCTGCGCAGCTATGGCATGCAAGGCGGGAGAAGTGGTGAGCCGGGATGATGAGGGCGAACTGTGGCACAGGAGATTGGGCCACCTTCACCATGGAGCTTTGAAGATCCTGCAGTAGATTTCTACTGGGCTTCCTAAGGGCACTCTTGCGCAGTCAGATCAGTGCAACGGGTGTACTTTAGGGAAGTATGTGAAAGCCACCTTTCACGAGAAGGATAGTTGCGCCACGACGATCCTTGAGAGATTTCACACAGACGTGTGTGGTCCTTTCTCAGTTGCTTCGACAGCAAAGCACAAGTATTACGTGATCTTTGTTGATGATTTCTCTCGAAAGTGCTGGATCTTCTTCATGCAGAAGAAGAGAGATACATTCGCGAAGTTCTGTGAGTTTAAAGCACTGGTCGAGAAGGAGTCGGGGAAGAAAGTGATTTCTCTAAGGAGCGACAATGGTGGTGAATTCATCTCGGCTGAATTCAAGGAGTTCTGTAGTGCAGAAGGGATTCAGAGAGAGCTCATCGCACCCCATAACCCACAGCAGAACGGGGTGGCTGAGCGGAAGAACATAACGATCGTGGGTGCTGCACGGGCGATGTTGCATGATCGGGGCCTACCCCTTCACTTGTGGGCTGAGGCATGCAATACAGCAGTGTATGTGCAGAACCGTTGTCCTCACAAGGTTCTTGGCATGAGTACACCGGAGGAGGCTTATTCTGGCAAGAGGCCTGATATTTCCCATTTGCGGATCTTTGGCTCTCCTGTCTACATGCATGTGATGAAGGATGCGAGAAGGAAGCTGGATCCAACTGCTGAGGTTGGAATATTTGTGGGGTACACTGATACACCTCACAACTATCGGGTGTATTTGTCAGACAGTCGCAAGACTGTTGTGCGACGGGATATAAAATTTCGGGAGGAGAAAGCCATGCAGTGTTCGCTTGAGAGGGAGCTACACTTGCATGCAGATGAGGAGCTGTTAGTTCCTAAGGAGGAGCTTCCGGATGTGGATCAGCCACAAGAGGAAGTTCAGGAGGTGGAAGAAACCACCCATGCGGCGCCAACCATCAGAGGGCGCATGCGCACTACAGAAGCTGAGCGACTGGCTCGAGATGCAGAGAAGGTTGTAGGACCACCTACAGCACAGCGCAGACAGAGGCAGTCACCGGATCGGTACACTGGATACATGGTTCTTGTGAGTCAATGTGTTGTGACGGAGCCATCCTCTTTTGAGGAAGCTGTGGAGGAACCCGCATGGGTTGATGCCATGATCGAAGAATGTTGGGTCCATGTCACTAATTAGCCCCTTGTGTGTTAGTGTAACCCCCTTATTGTTATTATTGTACCCTTGTAACCCCATTTCGTTATTATTGTGCCCTTAAATTATTATTGTTAGGTCGGCTAGGATTACATTGTGGCCCACTAGGATTACATTATGGCCCCATGGACTCCTATATATAGAAAGGAGGTTTTGTGAATTGTATCATCCAAAAATTGTTCATTTATGTAATGTATTGGAGGTTTCCCCCTCGAAGTGGCTTATTTCTAAGGTGTTGATATCTCTTTTCTTCTATTTTTGGAGCTGGTTACACAACATTTGGTATCAGAGCTTTGGATTCTAGGGTTTCGCTGCTCCAAACAGGTCATCGTGGCATTTTCGCTATTACTTTTTTTCTACGAAGTTTTCGAAAGCTGAAATTTTTAGGGTGCGAAGCTGAAATCCCGAGGAAGCTTGTCTAAAAATTTCAGACCTTGGTTCGCAATATTTGCGGGAGATATCATCTGTGGAATTCGGGTCTTTGTTCAAGCTCTAAACAGTCATTGTGGAATTTTAGCTATAAATCTGTTTCTAAGAAGTTTCAGAAGCTGAAATTCATATGGTGCTTGAAGTTTGAAATCCCTGAGGAAATTCGTTAAAAAAAATTTCAGAGCTTGGTTCGCAATATTTTTGGAGATATGATCTCGTGGAAGGTAGTGCTTTTTCAGTGCTCCCGAATTTCATCTCAAAGAGGTGATCGTGGGAAAAGTTTAATAACTCTCTCTTGAAGATTGGATTGGAGTGCGTCAAAAGTGGTCACCAGCACACGGCTCTGTAGTTTCTTAGCTATCAATTTCAGAGACAAAGGACAAAACAGTGACACGTGGAAAGTCGTACAAGTTCGCTCTACTGAACCAGTCAGAATTAGGTCATTGTGGGAGATTGGACACAACTTTGTCTTGGAGAATCAAAATTAGGTCGGACTCCGTGGCACTTTTGAAAGAAGCTCAGAGAGGGCTACTACAGGGCTGAATTTCCAGATATCGAAGATTTTCAATTACAGAGATAATTCAATTTCAATATCGATCTCCTAAAAGATAGTAAAAGGTGTGTGTATCCGAATTGCATAAAGTCTTGTTTGAAGAATCAAGTTGAATTGATTCCAAGGGAATATTTTTAGAATAGATATCAATATTGGATTCTAAAATGGCCCCTAAAAAGAATTCAACACCCATTAAGCCTTGAAGGCTCTACTATGACTCATGAAGATGAAGAATGGCAACATGACATATCAAAATTACAAGAGCAAATTTTCGCTCTCGCAAAGAACAACAAAAAAATGAAATGGAAGTTTTGAAGAAAGGCGTGGAAACTAAGATGGATGGTTTGAAGAAAGGCGTGGAAGCTAAGATGATTGGTTTGGAAGCTAAGATGGATGGCATGGAAGTGGGCATGGAAGCTAAGATGGATGACATAAAAGACGACATGGAAAACATGAAGAGTGATCTAAAAGCATACATGGAAGGCTTGATGACAAGCTTAAAAACCCGGAAATGATTCCTAATGGCGGAAATATAGGAGAAGAACCTCTGATGAGAACAAAATAAATGTTAATCATGATTTCATAAACTCGAATGTTGGCGGGAAGAACCACCATATTCCAAAAATGGATATGAGGAAGTTTGATGGAAAGGATCTGTAACATGGATACTACGGATGGAGCAATATTTTTGATCTCCATAACGTGCAAAACACACAAAAGGTACGCATTGCAACTTTACATTTAGAACAAAAATACATTTGTATGGTATCAATGGTTTTTGCTCCCGTAAAAAAATTGTCACTTGGTCAGTTTACGGAGGAAATGATAGCACATTATGAGGATACAAAGAGCAACACCTTCTTTACCCAATTGATAAATCTCAAACAAAAGGGTTTAGTGGGGCGAGCACATTGAGGACTTCCAAAAATTGAATATAAGGGTAAGCTGATCTTACGGAGGAACACAGGGATTGATCTCTTCCTAGGCACTTTAAAGGATAACATCGAACATGAAGTTCGCGTTTTGGAACCCTGATTCATTGGAGAAGGCATTCGGAGTTGGCAAGAAAAGTTGAATGTAAAATTATGGCGATAAGGAAGCCTACCACTCAATTCTATAAAGAAGGAAGTGTTGCTACGCCTAGATTTCCACAACCTACAAGGTTGACACCACAACAATTGGAAGAAAAAAGAGAAAAAGGGCTTTGCTATAGTTGTGATAGCAAATACACTAAAGGTCATAAGTGTGTTGAGAAGAAATTATTTTACATAGATTGTGAAGAAGAAGAAGAAAATGAACAAGAAGAGGATCTACACCGGGAACCACCCCTAGAAGAAGAAGAAATGAGTCCAGACCATATCATGTAATGCGTCGGGCGAATTACCACTCCTCAAACTCTCAAGATAGAAGGACATATAAAGAAGAAAAGGGTAATAGTGTTGATTGATTCAGGGTAGCACCCATAATTTTATTCATTATAAGGTAGCCAAGGAATTAAATTGTTTTCCTATACCCAACACTGAGAATGTCAAGTGATGGTTGCAAATGGAGGAACTATAAATTACTCACGGAAAATGCCATAATATCAAGCTAACCATGGGGGAATATGTATTGATTAGTCCAATGCTTGCCATTCATATGGGAGGTGTTGATGTTGTACTAGGAGTACAATGGTTACAATCTTTGGGGACAGGTAGCTTTTAATTTTCAAGAACTTTTCTTGAAATTTTTTTCGAGAAGGAAAGGAAGTCGAATTACGGGGTATCGCAGGGGAAGCCGGGGAAGGATAATAAGCTCTAATGTCATGACAAAGCTTCTAAAGAAAGAACGACGAGGCGTAATTGCACAATTATGCTCACTAGAATTTCCAACATCAAAATCATCTATTTCTATGCATCTCCAACAAGTCTTGGACAATCATTCCAAGGTGTTTGAAACTCCCAAAGGACTCCCACCTATTCGTGATCATGATCATGCTATTCATTTGATTCCAAGAAGTGTTCCTCCAAACATCGGGCCTTATAGATATCCTTACTTCCAAAAGAGCGAAATTGAACGTATGATTGCGTAAATGTTAGAGGCGGGTATAATTCAACGAGTCAAAGTTCTTTCTCTGCTCCCGTAGTATTGGTACACAAGAAGGATGGATCATGGCGAATGTGTCGGATTATAGGGAGCTCAATAAGCTCACCATTAAAGACAAAATTTTCCCATTCTCGTGATTGATGAATTATTGGATGAATTACATGGAGCAATTTATTTTACCAAGTTGGATCTTCGTTCGGGATATCATCAAATTAGAATGAAGAGCGAAGATATTCCAAAAACGAGCATTTCGAACTCATGAGGGTCATTATGAATTTTTGGTCATGCCTTTTGGCCTTACCAATGCACCTTCTACATTTCAAGGGTTGATGAATTCCATTTTCAAACCCTTCCTTAGAAAATTTGTGCTAGTATTTTTTGATGATATACTAATCTACAAGTAGGGTCTTGGAAGGATCATGTTGAGACATGTTGACGGTGGTGCTCAAACTATTGTGAGAGAAACAATTATATGCAAAAAAAGTCCAAATGTTTCTTTGGAGTATAAGAGGTGGAATACTCGCGGGTCATATTGTATCTCACGAGGGTGTTAAAGTGGACCCTAACAAAATTAAAGCCATTAAGGAATGGAAAGTTCCCACAACCATAAAGCGAGTCTACGAGGATTTCTCGGGTTAACGGGGTATTATCGCAAGTTTGTTAAGAATTATGGGAGAATAGCGACACCTCTAACAACATTATTGAAGAAAGATGCATTTTCATGGACTCCCGAAGCAACTAAGGCCTTTGAACGTCTTAAAGAGGCAATGTGCTAGCACCGGTCTTAGCTACACCGAGACTTTACAAAAACCTTTATTGTGGAATGTGATGCCTCAGGGAAATGGAATTGGTGCGGTTTTTAAATGCGGGAAGGAAGACCCATTGCTTTTGAAAGTCGTCCAATCAAAGGAAAGTATTTACGTAAACCTATTTATGAGAAGGAAATGTTAGCAATACTACATGCACTAAAGAAATGGCGAACTTACCTAATGGGAAGACACTTCAAGGTAAAAACTCGATCATGATAGTCTTAAACACTTTTTTGGAACAAAGACTATCGTCGGAAAGAACACGACAAAAATGGGTCACAAAGATGTTGAGGTTATGACTTGAAATAATCTACAAAAAAGGAAAGGCAGAATGTTGCTTTGAGATGCACTCTCAAGAAAGAATGAAGAGGTGGAAGCATTGCTTTGTGCCATTTCTATTATCCAACCAGATTGGATAAGCGAAGCAAGAGATGAATGGAAGAAGGACAAAGATGTATGGATACTCATTAAAAAGTTGCGGCAAGATCCTAGTACATCCGATACATTTAGTTGGAAAAATGATTCCTTATGGTACAAAGATCGCTTATATCTTTGTAAGAATTCCCATCTAAAACAAAAGATTCTTCTGGAATTGCACACTTCTCCTTTAGGAGGACACTCGAGATTTTTAAAAACTTACCACGGGGTGAAGAAAGAATTTTTTTGGGATGGCCTTAAATCTGATATTCAAAAGTTTGTGGCGGAATGTTTGGTTTTCCAGCGGGAATAAAGTGGAAACAATTAAGACCCCAGGACTTCTACAACCTTTATCCATTCCAAGTCAACGTTGGGAGGAGATTTCAATGGATTTTATCACGGGTTTACCTAAGTCCGAAGGAAAGAGTGTCATCATGGTGGTAGTTGATAGACTTACCAAGTATGCACACTTTTGTGCATTATCTCATCCATTTAAAGCAAGTACAGATTGCTACTACATTTATGGACAGACAATTCAAAAGCTACATGGAAGCCCAAGGGTTATTGTGAGCAACAGAGATCCCATTTTCTACTGGAAATTTTTTGGACGGAGTTATTTTCTTGTTTAGGGTACTCAGTTAGCTCATAGCTCATCTTATCATCCTCAATCCGATGGTCAAAAGCTCGAGATAGTAAATAAATGTTTGGAAGGATATCTTCGTTGTTTTGTATCCGATAAACAAACACAATGGGTCAAGTGGTTACCTCTTGTTGAATGGTGGTATAACACTTCCTTCCATACTCTGACAAAAATGACCCCATTTATGGCACTTTATGGATATCATCCACCATCCATCACATCATCTTTAAGGGAAAAATTTCGAAGGTTCAAGCGGTGGAAGATCACATCGAGCATCAGCAAGAAGTTCTCCAACTCTTAAAGGATAACCTGAATTTGGCACAAAATCGAATGAAACAACAGGCAGATCAACATCGCAGCGAGAGAAGTTTTGATGTAGGAGATTGGGTATTTTACGGCTACAACCATACAAACAAATGTCCCTCAAGCAAGCTAAGAAGGATAATAAATTATCGCCAAAGTACTATGGTCCTTACAAGGTGCTGCAAAAGATTGGTACTATGGCATACAAATTGGAGCTTCCTGCTTCTTCGCGAGTACATCCAGTTTTCCATGTTTCATGCTTAAAGAAGGTTATAGGTGAAAATCTTCCGGTTCAAACAATATTGCCAGAACTTGATGAGGAAGGAAAAATCATATTGGAACCTGAAGCAGTCATGGAAAAAAGAACTCGACAGCTACGGAATCGATCAATTTCAGAGTATCTCATCAAGTGGAAGAACTTACCCACTGAAGATTCTACATGGGAGGATGAGAATTTTATACAGAAGCACCCGGAGCTACTCAAGCGTTGAGGACAACACTTTTTTGAAGGAGAGGGGCATGTTGGGTCCCTATATCACTAGTTATAGTCCCTTATTATTGTTAGTGTAACCCCCTTATTGTTATTATTGTACCCTTGTAACCCCCATTTTGTTATTATTGTGCCCTTAAATTATTATTGTTAGGTCGGCTAGGATTACATTGTGGCTCACTAGGATTACATTATGGCCCCCATGGACTCCTATATATAGAAAGGAGGTTTTGTAAATTGTATCATCCAAGAATTGTTCATTTATGTAATGTATTGGAGGTTGCCCCCTCGAAGTGGCTCATTTCTAAGGCGTTGATATCTCTTTTCTTCTATTTGGACCCGGGTCCCTAACAAAGAATATGGGTCGATCGTCGAAACGGTGCATGGGAGATTGTCCCAAGGCCGGAGGAAATCGATGGTGGGTTCGCGATGGATCTACAAAGTGAAGCGAGCGGCTGACGGGAGTGTGCTGGAAAGTACAAGGCGAGATTTGTCACCGTGGCTTCTCCTGAGATCGAGGGGCCAGTGTAGAAGGGCACCATGCCAGGTACTCTTCCCTCTGGATCGTCTTGCTCTCTAGTATGAATGGGGTGGCACATTCATCAGATGGATGTGAATACTGCATTCCTCAATGGAGTCATTGAGGAGGAGGTGTACATAGAGCAGCCTGAAGGTTTTGAGATCTTCAGCAGTGATTCGCATGTGTGTCGACTCAAGAGAGCACTGTACGGGCTGAAGCAAGCACCTCGTGCTTGGTACACTCGGATAGACAGCTACTTCACCGGGCTTGGATTCTCCAAGAGTGAGGCGGATCCAAACCTGTACCAGATTGTGGTGGAGGGGAAGCTGTTGATCATCGTACTATATGTAGATGATCTTATTTTGACTGGCGATGAGCAGTTGATACTTTCATGCAAGGAGGATCTTGCACGAGAGTTTGAGATGAAGGACTTGGGCATCCTTCATT
Organism: Pinus albicaulis; assembly: GCA_034641835.2. Taxonomy (NCBI): domain Eukaryota; kingdom Viridiplantae; phylum Streptophyta; class Pinopsida; order Pinales; family Pinaceae; genus Pinus; species Pinus albicaulis. Next base: position 560,426,014 of record CM076576.1, on the reverse strand, counting down.
ATTTCCTGGGATTGGAGATTTGGCAGCGCAGCGGAGGACTGTTTGTTTCTCAGGGCAAGTATGCCCGGGAGATTCTGGAGAGGTTCAACATGCAAAGCTGCAAGCCTATTGACACTCCTCTTCCTGGTGGTTGGAGGAAGGAGGATGCTACTTCAGCGGAGGTAGTGGATGCCACTGTCTATCGACAGTTGGTGGGGTCGCTTATGTATCTGGTCAATACACGACCCGATATATGCTATGTTGTTAACCATCTTTCACAAGCTATGGGTAAGCCTACCAAGCTCTTCTAGAAGGCGGGAAAGCATGTATTTCGTTATCTTAGAAGCACATCGGGATATGGATTTTGGTACAGACAGGAGGATGAGGTGAAGCTATGTGGCTTCACGCCTTGTCACAATTAGAGCGAAGCCATGGGCCAAGAAGAGCACATGCAGGAGGAGTTTTAGCATTGGGTCGACGGCGGTTTCACAGTACGGCGAGACGAATCCTTTTCGATTCGACAGTAAGTACATAGCGACTAGTTTGGGCGCATGCAAGGCTATTTGGATGAGGAAGATTCTCGTTGGATTGTTCGGGTTGCATTTGGAGCCTACTGTGATTTATTGTGATAACCAGAGTTGCATTAAACTCTCAGCTAATCCAATATTTCATGATAGATCCAAACACATCGACATCAAGTACCATCATATCAGATATTGTGTGCAGCGGAGAATCATGTTACTTTCATATGTTCCCACGGAGGATCAGGATGCTGACATCTTGACGAAGGCGCTCACCAGGAGCAAATTCGAATTCCAAAGAGGTAGGATAGGGGTTGCAGATAATTCATATCTTGTTGAGAGGGAGTGTTGAAAATGCAACAAGATGATGGAGCTTAGTGAAATGAAGTCGCCTTCACTAAGTGGGCCCGCGGAAAAATTTTGAGCGCGAAATCTATTTTTAGACATATGGAGCATGGTCGGGGTTGCGGTATGTTATTCTTGGAGTATTGGTCATGTTGGTAAAAATAGATGGACCTCTATTTTTAGACATATTGGGCGGAGTCTATTTTAGACTGCCAGTCTAAAAATAGATATGTCGAATATTATTAGCTCTTAATAATATTTGGACTCTAAACATTATCTTATTCTCTTGGAGCACTTCAGTTAAGTGCACAGATGTGGCACAACAGCTGACAGAAGGAATTACGCTATTCCTAAGGGTTTAGTGGAGCTATTGCATGGAGGACTTCAGTTAGAACTCATGTGACAGAGTTTGGTGGAGTTGTAGAAGTAGTTGGTGGAGTTGTGTTCGGTTGTAGCTGAACTAGTTGAGATTGGTTAACTAGCTAATCAACTAGTAATGAGTGGAGTGAATTAAATATTATTTAATTCATTAATTAGTAACTCATTATTCAACTCAAGAACACATCAATTCACTACAGTGCATGGACATTTTAGTGGAGACCAGTGAAAGAGGTAGATGAAAGGGTTGAGATAGCTATTAGTTGTGACATCAGTTGTGCATGAGATTTGCACCACACTTGGAGAAATTTCCCATGATGATTGCGCTATCAAGCCAAGGAGATTCGAACCTTGGATCTCACATTAGACCAGCCTTGATTGCGCAATAGAGGCAGGCAATTAGTGGATGTGTTTTGAACCTGTGACTTGTTCAAAACCAAGCTAGTTTATGTGTAACTTCACGAGATAGTACTGAGTACTTGTGAGGAGTATTGTACTGAGTTTGTTACATGTTTTCTCCATTATAATATACACAATAGCTGTGGGGTTTTCAGCTATAATCTTTCCCCATACATACTGTGTTAATGTGTGTGATGATTTGATGTGCGATCGCTTCTATTCTTTCCGCATGTGACAATTAATTGTAGAAGAGGTTATGTGTTATGCATGAAATTCGAAATTGATGTGTAATCGGGTTAATATCCATTGAATAAGTGATTTATTCAGAAAATTTCTACATATATTACAGTTGGAGAAGCAGTTGGAAGAATAAAGACTCAGAGCCAAACAATTGGAGGAAAAAATGAGTATTGAAAAGAAGAAGCTTGATCATCAAGCTTTAAATAAATAACAACAGTTGTCTCAAGAGGTATCCAAATTACATACCTTGCTGCAAAATGAGAAAACTGCCAAAGAAGAGCAAGAAAAAATATTTCAAGCAAGATTGGATAAATTTAAGGATTATCCTAAAATTGACCAATTTAAAATAGAAGCTCTGGACACAAGTAAGCTATTGTCTCAGTAGTTGGATGATCTGTGTCAAAAAATTACACAAACTAAATCTTTATGTGAAATAACATCATCCCTTATCGATGAATCAGTCAGCACCAGAATTGAATTTGAAAATGCAAATGATAAGATTTCAGATTTTATTTCATGGCAGGACTCAAAACAAGGAAAGAGTGCAAATCTTCCCAGGATCGAAGAAAGGCATAAAGAAAATTTGTTTGCTGAATGCGAAACACAGTTGATTAAAGAAGAACATGCTACATCAAGGGCCAAAGCTATCATGAACAATCTGATGCAATTATTTAATGATAGTTTATATGCTACTAATTTAATTTCATATTGTACTCCAGGTAAATTTCCAAAGGTGAAAGAAACTGATACCAGATGGAAGTAGGTATTAATCAACAAGAATCAAAAGATCAGCAAAATACAGGAAATTACATGGTATGTCCTATGGACATATTTGATCAAACCACACAGTCCGCAGATGGCAATCAAGTGCCTTTCTAATGCCATCATTTACATCATTCCAGAGCTATATGATGCCACATACACTAGTCAGTTGCATTCGAGGCTAAGTCATCCAACCAAAGTTAAAGATATGCTTAAAATTTTCCACCTCAGCACATTGAATACAGAAGAAATTCGATGAATCTGTTTTATTTGATATTGCAAGTCTTTTCCCGGATCTCCGATGATAGTTTCTAGCATAAGTTATAGTTAATTTTTTTTGTTAATTTTGCTATTTAAACCCCTTTCAAGCATTTAGAAAGGGGTCCTGAATTTGTAATATTTTGGCTTTGGATAATACATTTCTGTACTCCATTGACTATCTTATTTTTTATAAAGGATCAAATTCTATGATTTCATGGTGAATTATTTTTTAGAGTTGCATTTTTGTACCTTGAAGATTTTTCTAAGTTAAAGCGCAGGATCTGAATATCGAATTGCATCAAGAAAATATCTTAATGAGTCTAGTATCTCTATCGATTTATTGTTATTTTCTTTATGTTATGAAGTATTCTCTTTGAAATTTTCTATCATTTATATATGCTTGTTTCTCAAATGTTTCTTTATCATATCATTTCTAAAGATATAGAAATATTCATCTATCATAGTATGTGCAAATGATATATAGAATTATGAATGCAATGTGCTATTCTAACTCTGTTTAATTTATTAAACAGAGTTATCATTATATGATACTGAATCTTTCTATTGAACAATAATACATTTTCATGGTTATTTGTTTAATTGAAACAATCTTTAAGTCATATTCATATTTAATACCCGGGTTAATTTTAGAATTATTTGCAAGTTATAGATTAAGTTAGATAAATTAGCTCAATTAGTTAGTTCCATTTATCCACTTGCACAAACACTCCATCACCAATCCATTTATTATTAGGAAACTGGTCCTATAAATCCAGTTGGAGCCACCACACCAAACAGAAAAGGAGTTGTCCTAAGGTCCGGATCGAGTGGTTTTCCCCCAATGTTTGAAGCAACGATTTTCGAGGCATCAACAGGTTGCCAAGACCTTGGGGGTCATCTTAGATTGGGGTTGAGGGGCCCTCCTTAGTCGCAAGGTGAGGATATGAAGTGTCTTTTGGGGTGTGATTTTGGCAGGGATGAAACCCTCTAACCTGCTGAAACCTTTCTTCATCTCAGTGTTGAGCGAAAAACTCAGCTTCCTCCGCTATTTTAAGAGGATAATCTCGGAATAGATGGTTGTATTCTTGATACCACCGACACTTAAATGGTACATTTTCATAATCGAGAGACTAAATCCAGGTGGTATCATGGTATATCAGCTCGATGGATTATTTCGATGGTTGTGAAATGTTCATGTGGACACAGATCTAGGCGAAAGCTACATGACATCGTCATTTTGTAATTTCTGAGATCTTGAAAAATTGGTCAATGGAGTTTCCTATTCCTTCAAGTATATTGGGTTCCCAAACCTTGTCCGATTGTGAATAAAATCACACATAGACCGAAGCTGCTTGGAATTATACCTTGTCGGGGTTATAACATTCCTCCCAGTACCTGTGGAATAATCCCTCACTACCCATGAAATATGGCCCATTCTTAAAGATGTGTTTCTTGTCCTCCAAATTTTTGAAAATGAAGGTGAAAATTACTTTTGCTCGAAGTCAAAGCTCAAATTGTCCTTAGGGTGCACATTTGTGTTAGATCCATACTAGGATGTCTTGCTCCTTGGCCTAAATTCCCAGAAACTTACAGATCATGCCATGATCTTTCATGTACTGATGGACTTTCTCTAGGTAGTTGGTAGGGATTACAAAGTTGGGATTGATTGCTGCTTTGGGAAAAAAACAACTTCTCCCTCCTTTCGCTTTCCATTGCACCCCGATAGCTAGCTTTTATTTAATCCTTGATGAAGAGACAATGTCATATGCATGATTATTTCACCCTTGGATGAAAGGGGTGTGGTTCACTATGTACTTGAAGGATTGTGTCCCTTCTTGCCGAGGCTACCCTACGTGGGAGGGTATAGGCCTACAAGGTTTTGCAGGGGGTAGGTTGACTGGGATAATATCCTATGTTTTGAGGTGGAGGTGTTGTGTGCATGGCACCATGCAGTTGGAAAATTTGTGTATTTCCAAAGTACTAGAAGGTGTTTCCTGGTTAATTTTAGGTTATGGTCCCGATCAATCCATATACAACATTAATGACCCCCCCTAGGTCAAAATTAAAAGTTTGCAGGTGAGGTGCATTAGGAACTACGTGTTTGAGGTATCTAGATTGCATGTATATGAGCTCTAATTGTTGAGATTTGGAAATAACCTCTTCCTCATTTTCCGTGGAGGAGTTGGACACATATTTTGAGATTTATGACTTTATAGATCTCAAAAAAATGTCTAGGAGAATTTTTGCCTCCATATTATCTTTCCACAAACTATGAAATTTCCGCCACTCATGGATATGGTCTAATATGTGCATAGTATATTTTTGTTTGAAATGTGTTAGGAGTTCCAGGCCTAAGTCTTAACGGAATGAGAGGTTGAACAATGTAAGAAATGTTATGCATTAGGGGAATTTTGAGGTCTAAAATGGGCATCCTAAGGAAATTATAAAATAATAGTGGAAATGATAAAATAAGATTTGATTACATCATCAAATTTTAGAGGGAAAAAAGGAAAATCTGTTTTTTCAACTCGTATTTTCAACTTATCTTCGTATGGGTTTACTCAATTTTTGAGTGGAAACACTCGTTGGATGCATAATTTGATTTCCCATCTAAGGAGTACCCATGTTGCATACTTTCGATGGACACTAGTACATGAAAAATTAGAAATACATGAAAATTTTTATTGTAAACACGTGTTTTCATGTATTTCTCATTTTTTGTGTAGCAGGGTTCATCGAAAGTATGAAACATGGGTACTCCTTGGATGAGGAATTAAATTTTGCATCCAATGAGTACTCCTACTCGAAATTTGAGTAAAAAATTAGAGAGATAAGTTGAAAATACGAGTTGGAAAAATAGTTTTATTATTTTATTATTTTTACTTTTTTACTCCAAAAATGGTGAATCATCCCCCATGGTTGACATCATCATCTTGAATCCTATTGGTTCTTATAAAGTTTATTTTTGTTTTACATTTTTTTTAGGAGACCCATTTTAGACCCCAAAATTCCTCTAATGGTATAGGGAACTGAACTCCCTATGTGACCCAAAATGTTGGTCTATGTACCATTTTTTTATGGGCCCTATAAGGGTGCATTGAAAAAATCATAGATGAATAGTATCATCTATAATAATATTGAATGAACACCAAAGGTGTAAGGTCATGAAATGGCTTCTTGGGTATTCACCTTGTTTCCCTTTGAATTATTGAATGTCCGAAGGGAACTTTGTTGGCATGGGTGGTCAATTCTTGCCATGTGCAATAGGGTCATTGGTTAATTTGATTAAATCAAGTAGATTTAAGGAAGATAAAAACAGGACTTTGAAGTTATCCACCATCACAAAATGATTTTGAGAAACTATATGTAAAGGGGTTCCCTGATGAGGATGGTTACCTTAATGAGAATCGTGTGGACTCCTGGGAGGGGAGTTATGTGGGATTCTCTGAGGAGTAGTGTGAGCAGTCCCCTGAGGGGTATATTGTGGAGACCCATGAGGTGTAGTGAAAGGAGTGCTTTGATGAGGAGGGGTCCCAATCAAAGTTGCACCGATGAAGGAAGATCCTAGAACAGTGGCTACATGGTGTCTTCTATGCCTAAACAACGAGAGACCTAACACACCTCAAGGTAATGGGGGGAGATTTTGGAAACATCTAGAACGATGGGAGACATGGGGTCCCCTATAGTGTCAAGTAGTGTGTGTGTGTTACTTGGTTTGATGAGGGAAGGAGATATGTATCATAGAAATTAAATCACATTCATAAAACAAAGCAAGAATAAAAAGATTACTTTCCCATTAACTTATTCTATGTGATCAATCAAACAAAAAATGGTTTTTGTTTGTTTTTGCGTATCATAAAATATCCTATAAATACCTATTCATCCTTTCCAATCTCAAAGTAACTGTGCTTTGCTAAGATATCTTCTTATGGGTATTGGGGCAATGTCATGAAAGAACGGGTGACAATTTCCAGCAGCTGAAGAATAAACCAAGGTAACAAATGAGGGTTTATTTCTTCCCCCACTTCCACCTCTAGGGAATGATTCCCTACTTTTGGCCACTAAGATACCTTTGTGCCATGAGAGCATTCAATTATTTAGCTTCTTGGTAGTCACTTACCAATACCAAGCACTACATAGGTCGGGTAGCCTTGAATAGTACCGCATGCACTGGACCAATAAACATTCAAATAATATTCTTATAAATATTCACAATCCATGTGTGAAAAAATGTTGGCATGGAAGAATTCGATATTAAGAAAAAGTCCCAAGATACATAAATGCAATGAACACTACTAGCTCAAATAGTGGAGCGTTAGAGCCACTACTTGCTCCCAAAAAGTACTAACTTTTTCTCTGTAATTCCTTGTGGGAGAATCCAAGGTTAAAATTACTTTACATGAGGAATGAGGATCTACATATAACTTTTGGAATGACCTTTCACATCCTCATGACCCTTGAGTTTCCAAATTCTAGTGACCTTTGGACTTCTACAACCATTGGAGTTCCAAATGAATTTTGGAATTACATATGACTTTTGATATTACATGTCTTTATGAATTCTGTGACTCTTTAGTTCATACATGACGCTTGTAATTCCACTTATTTCTATTTTACAATGATTACAATAATACATCATGACTTCCACGTCATCATATGGTGAGACTTGACATGTCACTATATTTTATGACTGGGACTAATAGTGACAAATGAAATGGAATTTCTCTAGTGGTGACATGTATGCCACGTGTTTCTTTGTTTCTTCGTGTAGCTTTAATTTGTTGATGTCCTCACCCACCAAAGAATCTATGATCAAATGGAGTCTTCAGGGTGCTTTGGTCATCAAGATTCAAGTGTTTTCTTCATTCTTTCTATGCTTCCTTTTTTTCTCTCTTTGCCCAATCTTCCACATGTGTGCATGCTATTTCTGGAATACCTATATCTACAGCCACTCATGAAAATAAGCTATCAAACTAAAAATATCCTATTCTACCATTTTTAATTCATATTTTCTATTCATGCCTTTTCAATTCACTCAAAAGGGGAAAAATGAGCTTCTAGTTTCATGGGTGCACATTGAAAGGCTAAAGGGATGAAGGGGAAATGCTTCGTGGCTTCGATATGCATTCATGTGCTCAAAAGAGGGATAAAATCAAGGTAGGGTGCATGGCGCAAGTCCAAAGGATGAAAGGGAAGTCTAGTAGGGTACATTCCTTCGAGTCAAAGGAGTGCTCTCAAGGAGGGAGCATTCCTTCGGGTCAAAGGAGTGCTCTTAAGGAGGGCACATTCCTTCGAGTCAAATGATCACTCTCAAGGAGGGAACATTCCTTCGAGTCAAATGATCACTCTCAAGGAGGGCACATATATTCAGGTAGAAAGAGTTATGTCAAGGAGGGCATATTCCTTCAGGTCGAAGGAGTGCTCTTAAGGAGGTCGCATCCCTTTGAGTCGAAGGAGTGCTCTTTACAAGGGTGAATGTCGCAAGTACGAAGGAGGAAGGATGAATCTGCATGCCTTCTAAGTGCACTCATGCACTCAAGAGACCAAATAGTTCACATGGCACAAGTCCGAAGGACGAAAGATGAATCTTAATGCCTTTTAAGTGCACTCATGCACTCAAAGGGTCAAGAGGGTGCATGGCGCATTGTGGAAGGTTGAAGGATGGAGCTTCATGCCTTCGAGGTATGCTTAAGAAATTAAGGAGGGTGCACTTCTTCAAGTCGAAGAAATGCACTCAAAGGAAGACTTAGTTTATGAGGGTGTGGTTATGAAAAAGGAAGGGGAAAGGGCTTAAGGAGTGTGCTATGCACTCTTGGATGGAGCAGAGCACACTTCTGAACAACGAATGGTTCCTAATCGAGGCTTAAGATTGTAGTCATGTGATTCTTGCCTCAATGGGTTCATTTTGAAACTGAAATTTGTCTAAGTTTGGAAGATAGAGAAAGGGGCAAACATGATGATTTTAAACATAAAACCATGTGCCACACATACCAACTCATCGATAAAACTTATACAAGATTAAACAAGGATAAGTATACATCAAAACTCCACTTCACATAGATTCCCAAAGTAATACAAACAAAGTGTGTGCAATTGTGACCCAAAAGTGTCGTTTTTCAACAACAAAGAAGTTACGATTATGAAATGCACCTAAATATGCTCTAATCAATGCGACACAACTCTAAACTAAATTTGATGATCAAGGAGACACATTAGATACGATGGTGATATTAGGCTCCAAAATTCGAATGTAGTGAAAATTTTGGAGGGCGTTGTAGCAATGATAGCATGGCCTCATGCAAACATATATTGTTGCCACAAGTTCCTCCCAATATTTTTTTTGGCTCTACTATTGCAGTCCTTCATTGTTCTTCAATCTACCAAAAAAAAAAGCATGCTTCTACTCCCAATAGAAAATTCCTTCCATACATTATGAATGCAAACGTGCCTCCTTGAAATTCAATTCCTCAGTTTCCAATTATGCGCTGTTGTAATCTAAATCTTTCTCATTCACATTAAAAATGTTAATTTCCTTGGAGACAACTTGAGCATGCTACAAATCACAATGTCCAAATTTGATATGTGGATTCACTCTTTATTCCAGTGTTACCATATGTTCCATGGAGACTTATAGAACTTTAGTTTGTAGATCATCATATCTGCACATCAAATCCTCATTCCCCATTGTGTACTTTTCCATTTATTCTCTATTAACTTTAACTACCCATTACCATCATTCATATCCATGAAAATAAGAACTCACCAAGGATACGCTTTGTTCCCACCAATTTTAGAGTCAAATTTAATTACATTCAAGTCCCTCAAGAGGTTTTCTTTCTTGGGCGACTGTAAAAGTCATCCATGAGGGCTGATTCCATATATTGGTCACTCACATCCAAAACTTAGAAACTTCAATACTTAATCTCATCAAAATCTAGCCACAAATGTACCCATTATCTCAAACTTTACAAGCTTACCCGAACTAGCATGAAAAATGACCCATTTATATTGTTCAAAGCCTCATTTGGCTCCACCAAGAATTATAGGATTAGTCTTCAGTATTAAAAAAACTAAAATCATGATCAAATCCTGGCTATTTTCCAAAAGAAATAGTTACTTTCCACAAATTCAAAAAAAAAAGGCACATGAACTATTTAAACCATTCATATATTCATTAGGCTCGACTACAACTTCTAGAACATGTCTTTTCCAAAAGGACTCGAAATATTTAGTTTTCACTACCAAATAGCTTAAAATCACTAGTTTTCTTTTCTTTTAGAGAACCTTCACAGTTCTTCAGATTTCATTAGGTTTCCCACAACTTGCATACATGAAGTTCCACCTACACTTAAATAGTTTAACGTTGTCATGCACTTCTCTTCAGGAATGGCATTTTCAAGACAATTTTCAATTCAGCCTCCTTCATATCATCACTATCATTTGACTAGATGAACTCCTTGCAAGAAAGATGCAATGATTGTCATTATTGTCCACCCCAACCTACAAATTCATGGGTAGTCACCGACCATTTCCCGAATTGGTAATTAAAATGAAATAAATCCTACCAAGCTCTCTAAAAACCAAAAGCCTCAACACAACGTTAATGTCAATGTTCGCTTCAAATACGTACACATGTGTCACCTCTCATGACTTCTCCTACAAACCCAAATTATATTTTTCGATGGTGTCTACCCATTTCTCAAATGCACATGAGGCCGATGTTCACACAATTTTTGTTTCTAAGAATCATGCTTTGTACATTCTTTCCTCAACCCTTTGAATATCAATTTTTTGAGAGCCCAACTACAAAGAGCGTCCAATCGCCTTGTTTTGCTTAGGTGAGACGTGGTATGATCATTCCCAAATTTTAAAGAATTCATTCCCCTATCAAATCAAATTCGAACTCAAATTTGAAGTTTAATTTGGCTATAGTAGAACTTAATGTGGGAAAAACCAACTTTTCCTACTAGCTAAGATTATAACTCTTGGAGACTTCTACTGAATTTGAAACCTATATAGATTCTACTGAAATTTAATTTCAATTTTTAATTGGAATTCCAAATGGGAATTATACTCTTATCAATCTTTTTTATTCTCCTCGCATTCACTCGCACATACAAATTGTCTTATATCGGGATTACAAGGATTGTTTTTGTTTTTCACACATATAATTGCTATTCGCCACATGTAAAAGTATTACAAAGAGGAATACACATAAAATTTGGTGAATTTGGATTTCCATTAAACTAAGGAAAGTTGTACATGCATAAAGTCACAAGCATATGTTCCTATCTTGGCCTGATTCTAGATTCATTTGGCCATTTTTCCTTAGGTTTAGAATGATTAAATACAAATAATAGAAACAAAATTGATTTTCCTAGATCATAAATCACTTCCTAATTTATTCCTTAATTCTCTCATGCATTTCAAGACATATTTTATTTTTCTTTATAGACAAAATATATATTTCATGACCATAACATTTAAAAAAATATTCTATCACAATTAAAAAGAAACTAAGAATATTTACACTGAAAGTGTTCCTATTGATGGGTTTGCTTGAGCATATCTAACTATTTTTGTCCTCCTTCGTCCAAAATTAGCTTCCAAAACAACAATTATATTTTTATTTTTGGCATAAATAGCAATCCTCCATATGAATCGATCATGTGAGAGTTTAGTATGTTGGCCTGATAATTAGAATCCAAGTATGCATCAACGTTTCCACAACGAAGCTACCTTTTTTTATGTCTCTTTTCCATGGAATGTTTTTTTTTGTATTAATGCTTATTCTAGAACACTGGCTAATATGTCTCCTTAGGATCCTCCTCTTGAAAATTGTGCCTTGGAATATGCACATGTATTCTAGTTATATTTAGTTATCAAGAAATGGATAAGGCCACTCATAACTTCAAAAAGGAGATTGAAAGGGGAGGATTTGGGAAGGTATATGAATGAATTTTAATGGATGGCACTCAGGTTTCCATTAAATGTCTAGCTAATCAGGCCGGGTCGGGACAAAGGAAGTTTTGTGTAGAAATCACCACCATATCATCCCTCAATCATTCCAATCTCGTGATTTTGTGTGGTATATGTGTGGGGGGACCCATCACATTTTGGTGTACGAATTCATGGCCAACGAGTCTCTACATATATGTTTTTTCAACTCAAACAAGCTTTTGGATTGTATGACTAGATATTCCATTGCTCTGAGCACTACCCAGGGACTTTTGTAATTGCACGAGGAGTCCAGAATTTGGATGATAATTTCAAAGGAAAATTCTTTGATTTCATCTCTAAACAGAGATTTGGAAATAATTGTGGTGATGCAGGTGAGAGGGACACCCAGATACATGGCACCTGAGTGAATTTTAGAATGGAAATCGGACCCTTCTATATTATACCTTGTTTCCCTTTCGAAGAATAAAAATGGGTTGAAAATAAAAATTTAGTTTCCCTTTCGAAGAATAAAAATGGGTCGAAAACATGTTAGATGAGGCATTCCCAGATGAAATTTCGATCATTTTCGATGATTTTAGAAATGATTATGCACTAGCTTTTGTTAAAATAAATAGTGTCAAATCTGCAATGCTTCGATGGAGCATCTGCCACAGCAAGTGGAAATGGAAATGAAAGGCCCCATCAAGCCAAAAAAATACATTATGAATCTACAGATCGAAACCCTTATTCAACACAAATATTCATAAACAGAAAGTAAAGTAAAACATATCAACAAAAACACAGATCTATCTCAACAGGTATTTTATTAATTGCAAAAATATTTCTCATAGATTCCCTTTCACCCTGCACACTCATCTGCAGGGGTTTACACACTCAACTGAAAGCTTCCTAAGGTCTCCATGCACTTAGTTGTAGGAACATTTCCTCTAACCGAAAACCATGGAATCTAACTCGAAACAGTCTTACATCCAAATGCATCTCATCACTTCTACTTCCGTCTCCCTTCTATGACTTCTATCTAGACTCATTATATATATTTTTCATTTACAATACCATGGTCCAAAAACCATGGAAATAGTTCAACGATAATAAAATAATCCCATCCCATTACATAATAAGGGGCTTTGTCCCACCCAGATACTCAAAATGGACTCGACGCTGCGCGTTCCTCTCCTTGATATACGAAGTCTTTTCTCTAACTTTTTTCATCAATGGGTACCATATCCAACAGGCCCCCAACAAAAAACTATGACTCGTCTTGAGTAATAATGGTGGTGTGCCATATAATTGTGCTTTGATACTGCTCAAGTCATCCTTCAAAGGTGGAACTGCATCGGTGCACTTCTTCTTTCCAAAGTCTTAGACATCGCTCGCTTGAGCCATGCTCTCCTAAGGCCCGCTCGCTTGACTCAAACTTGGTTGAACTACACTCGTATGAACCTAAAATTCCTTTAGCCCCTTATGGATGTATGAAAATACCTTCTTTTATTTTTCTTCAATGTTTCCCCATAAGTGCTCCATGACATTCTTGACAGTGTCGCCAATCTTGTCTAGCTCCCCTTCAGTAAGGAACATTGCTTCTGGGCCGATGAACCTACCATATTTCACCTTATTCCTTATGTATCCCTTTTGTGATTGTCGCCTTTTGGTAGTAAAAGAGGTGGGGTGTCAGATGGATCCACATTGATATAGCTGCCAACAGTGTCATCCCATCCTATCTCTGGAATATCTGCTTTAGTTTCTTTACCAGTCACGAATGTGAATTTCTTATCCTTTTGTATTTTTGATGTGGTGGGCTTCGCACCACTTGTTTCAGCCTACTCCATGCCTTCAACAAGCATATTTAACCAATCACTTGACCATTTACTAATGATGGCTTCCATATCTTCTTCCTCTACAAGGTACGACAACTTATACTAGGCCCTAATGAGGTCCTTCTTCACTTGAATATGTATGTGGTGGAAGTTTTCTTTGAACTCCATAGTCTTCTGGTAATAATTTACAATGCTTGGTGATAATAGAGGCTTTTGGTTAATCAACGATCATAGAATCATCTCAAATACAACCCAAAAAAATTTATTTTCCATGACCCTGGTTGCTTTCGTCGAATGCCACAACGAGGCATATCTGTCCGCCTCACACAAATCTAGGTCTGCAATGGGGAACTGCGACTCCTCGGGCTCCCTCCAAGCTATCAATACAATGAATATCCACTCATGGTGGAACTGTTTTCCCTTTTATTGAGCTGCTCTGCAATCAGCGAGGAATTCACTACATAAATATTATGCCTATTTATAAACAATGTATTTGGTGCACTTCACAACCAAGGATATGATCGACACAGAAGCCTTCTCTCCACGACTCTTCCTCATAATTTTCCCTGCTAAAATGTGCATGGAAAATCACACAGTTATATCATAAATGGAGTTAATTAAATAACCCCGGGTTCCCTTCGTCAATTGAAATATTTCTTCATCTGGTCAGTGAGCTGTTCATCTTGAAATTTTCCCACAAAAGCTTCTATGAGGTCCAATCAAAGACAAGGAAGGGTCGTAATCCTCCAAATGATCACTGTGTCAATAGGATCTTCTTCCCAAGCCAAAAATAGTCATCATGCACCAATTCCAGTAGTTGGCACACACAAATAATGTTAATAACACTTCTCCAAAGTGTGGAACATACAACATGTTCATTATCCCGGCCTCCTGGATACTAGTCACCCATTTCATAGGCTCCAATATTGTTACTCCTCCCTCATAGGTTTATTGGCACAGATACCTACTCGGCTGGAACTGCGAGTATTTACATCGATCATTGAATTTCTAGTCCTCCATATGCCTCTGGGGTAGTTTGGCCAATAACTCCCCTTAAAATTGCACTTATTATGGAATCAAAGGCATAAAGACCTGGTATTTCACTACATCGGGATCCTTTGTCAGCTTCTTAGCTTCCAGCTTCTAGGGCGAACGATACAGAGGAAACCTAGAGATAATTTTAACCTCCTTGAAATCAATTTACTCTAGAGCTACGTCTTCTTTGTCAGATTCTATCTCCACATCCTTCTTCTACTGATCTTGGGCTCCCTCTTGGGTTGTTTAACAGGTAAACAAACACAAGTATTTATTATCAATCTGAGCTAGTAGGACTTTGAAGCATCCCCAAAGTATATGGGTTTCAATTATGATCAAGTTAGAAGATGATTTATCAATGATTAAGGAAATTCATATTACAAATATAAATCTAACTTAAATAATTTCTAAATTCAAGTGTGCAATCAACAGCAGAAGAATCTCCTAACTTAAGAGATTTGTTTGTCCTTCTCTAACAAGATTACTTCATGAAATAGAAATCAAAAACTAATAATTGAGCAATAGATTAAGATGCATGAAACAATAATTGAAGAGGCTCTTAACTGAAGAGATCCTAGTTTTCCTTCATCATAGATTCATTCATCAACAATGCTATTGTTAGAAAACAAGAATTTAGATAAACATTAAAAAGCATGAAAAGATGAATTCTAGCTTATGATCTTAATCAGATAGAAAGAATGTTTAAATTAAACATTTGATTTCCCTTTCATGTGAAGAATAAGAATGATAATTAGATTCATCAGCACTCATAAAAAATCAACATAAATCTAATCCACCAGTTAAGCATAAAACAAACTAATTCAGAAATTGCAACTACAAATAACTAGGAAGTGCACTTAGCTCGGTGTGGGGGCCCTCCACCCTTTCCTTGTACACTGAAAGTGCTTTAAGATAATATAAATTCAGTCAATCAATTAGCATATAACAGTAGCAAATGAAATAAAAAAAATCTTCAATTAAATCTCCAAAGTCTCAAAAATAATAATGTTAAGTCATACAATTTCTACATATCAATGCCTTTAAAGTTTGAGGCTTAAATAGATAAAATGTCCAACAAAATAATATAAAATATCTCCTATAGCCATGGATATCCTTATATTAACCAATCAGGTTGAATTCATCCATCAAATCCATCAAAATCTGGAAAATCCCATAAAATAAGAAAATTGACCTAGTTCCTAGGGATCCTTCATAAAAACAGGTCATGTTTGACCGCCTTTGACTGAGCCTATTAAATCTCGGTTCGACTGAATCAATAGGTGTACACTTAATATTAGTTCCCAATATTTCTAGAAATATATCTAGCTCAAGCCCAAGTGTCCTGCAAATATGCAAACCATGAGGCCATTACGGGAATTTCTGATGTAGTCCAAAAATTCACTTAAAATTCATTTTTTATAAAACTTCTAAGAATTGAAAAAATTAATTTAAATACCCGAATATGAATTTATTGGTCAAAATAAGGTTAATATGATGGTTTATAGATTTATATTATTGAAAATAATATGTATTTCATAAACAAAATGAGATAAAAATCAAGGGCCAACATCTCCCCCAAGCTGATGTTCAAGCATGTCCTCATGCTTGCTTTTTCCTTTTGGACCTCCTAAGTTCTGATGATTATCCTATTCTTGACCCTGAAGCTTCCTGATGTGCTGCATGTAATAGAGAATCTATACCTTTTCATTTTTCTTCCTTGTAGATTGAGGCTTTGACCTTCTGTTTCTCATATTCGGCCTTCCAATAATTTTTCTCCTTAAGCCACCTGAATGCTTATATGTAAAGAAGATTATTTTTGGATTTCAATTTTCCCATTTATTCACTTATCTTCTCATTTTATTTAATCAATTTCTCATTATTTGTATTATATGTTTCATTTTCTCTTTTCAGGTGCCTTTCCATTATCCTTCTTACCTCCATATTATCAGTTAACCCTTTGATCTTGCTAAGGTTTTGGTCTTCCTCCTTGGTATTTTTGGCAACTGAAGTAGCCTCAACCTCATAATTTTCAAAAAAAGAATCTCTTTCTACAGGATTTTCATAAACTTCTTGCTGCAACCTCCTAAGGATTTCATTGGCTTGTTTGGTTAAAGGAGATGTCTCTATGATTTTCACTTCTGGTTATTTTTCTTTGCTTCTTCTATATGTTGAATTCCTCTTTTTCTGTCTCCTAGAAATGGTCAAGAATGATGTTTCCCTCTCTACCATGACTGTTTACTATTGTTTCTTTGATCTAGTTCTTGGATAGAGAGGTGAATTCACTATATTTCTTGTTTCCTGCATTGGTTTAAGTTTGTCTTTTGTGGCTTTCTCTACAAACTTATTTTGAATCGGGAAATCTTTCCAAATCATACCCTTAGTTTTCAGATGGTAATAAACAATGATTTTTATGAGTCCCTAGTGATGAATTTGGGCTTCCTTGGGTTTGGTTTCATATTTTACACTTTCAATCATCCTCATCAAGTTTCTATGAAATAAATATGGAAAGTTGATCCTTCTATCTCCCTTGATATGCTGTAGAAACCTAATGTGGTATAGGTGTACTATGCTCTGCCTGCTATCACAAGTGAAAAAAATTTGGATTATCAAAAATAATTCAACCCAAGATTCATTGAACCATTCCTTGGGAATCCCCTTTGTCCTATCAAAGGAACCCTTTATGTTCTTATCCAGGAAGAAGGTCTGACCCTTGTCCTTAAAATGAAATCCTTTGTGGTAAAGTTCACCTGATAATGGCAACTCTAGTGCTTCAGAAATATATTCTGGAGTTAAAGGAATGCGTACAATACCCACCATATTTTGATCTTGTTTTCAATTTTTTATAAACACCCTTGTGATATCTTCATTATGCCCTTTGAATTTTTGAAGGAAGCCTATCAAGCCTGATTGATAAAGTTTTTCAATTGTGTCTCTACTCCAATGTTCAATCTGAAAATATTTAGGCTTTGTTCTTGATGTCATATTGTCTGAAAACCATTTGATGTACCCCTCTACTATCATTAACTTCAATTTTGAAAACAAAAATTCAAGTACTAGATCTCATCATAGTAGTGACGCTTACCTCTATTTGTTGCCTTTGCCGATTAATTGAAACCAATCCTCTGTTTTCTTTGGAAGAAGTGAGCTTACTACTTCAACAGACACAACATTTGACATACAAAATTTTTTAAAAACATAAAAATATCATGTTTCTATTATTCTACTCTCTTTATTTGATCTTCTGTCTCTTAACAAAATAGAAATCCTCTGCCTCTGTTTGTAGATTTTTTTTCTCTTGTTTGACTATGTAAAAAAAATGAATTTTTTTTATACAACAGTGTCTTCTAATCCTTCAATTCCATAGAAAATCCTTTTTCTAAGGAAAATAATTATATATCTAATCTAAGCTCACTGTTTATGCAAGAGAATTTGGAAAAATGGCTCACTTATTTCATCAAAAATCTCATAAAATGAGTTCATTGTATTCTTCAAAATTCACCAAACTCTGCTCTTTGTTATGCAAAAAAGCAAAAACATGTTGACTGTGCTTTTTAAACCAAAAATTCACCATAAATCCTGGTTCGAATTCTCTTACTAAGTGTGCAAATGAAATAAATTTACTACACAATCCATTTAAAATGAACCCACTGTGTATTTCAGATCAAACTCTTCACTCTATGTTTGCATTGAAATTGAAATTGAAGACTATGCATGAAGTCATTTTCCAATTGTACCTGTTCTACAATGATCCTCATGATTTTTATTTTAGTTTGACTGGATTCCCTATGTTTCAAGAAGCGTCAAAATCTCACTCAATATCTTCATCGTTTACTCATTCAGTTAACAAATAATTTAGTGTTGACTGGTGGTAGAGCATTTATGAGTGGTGGCAGTGACATAACGTAAGGCAATGAAAATTTTTAAAAACCGTGGTAGAAGAGCTCCATTTATAACTCATAGTTTTTTCAACAACCCCGAGATTTAGTCATATGAACAATCGTTGTTTTAAACAAAAAAATCTGAGTTTTCTTCTTAACTCGTTCTTCATGGGATTTTTGCCTCCTGACAATGTGCTTGCTTGACACATCTGCTAGATATGTTCGCTTGAAATCTCAGTCAGATCTCCTTATCCCTCCACTCTTCTCACTGTTATATCTCCTGCTCTCTTTACTGCATTAAATTTCCTCTATTCTCCTCACAGCTCTCCCTTGTCTTCTCTTGTTCATTCGTTTCTCAGAGTTTCAAAACGGATGTGTGTTTTGATTACACAACATTCCTTCTCTCACTAAGCCTTCGAAAGGAAATTTAGATGGTGGAAGACACACAATGTTTCTGTTGCTTGAGGTCTTAAAAATGGCGGAGGTTCTTCTCTCAACAGTTTACACAGTGTTTGTAATATTTCATTTTAAATTTGTTTTGACCGTTCATCAATTGCTTGGCTGGTGCATCCACGGCTTACCTTTCCTGACTGATTTGGCACACTGACTCCACAGTGTACATCTCATCCCCGAATTCACTTATTACACAGTCCTTTTTCACGTTCTGTTCTCATGGCTTCTGTTGATCACTATATCCGCATTCCATTGAAATGCATCATGCCTCATCAAATATGAGCCATCATATTTCCATTTCATCACTATATATGCATCATTGTTTTATCAAATATGTGCCATCATATTTTAATTCCACCACTATATATGTATCACTGCCTCATCATATTCCTGTCCATCCCATATATGCTTCATTGCCATACATTGTTTTGTTATAGCATCATTTTAATACTTAGGTTAGTTTTTTTCATATGAATTCCCTTGTTTGCATTATGATTTCACTTCCGCTCCATTACCTTAGCTCATAATCATATTTTATAATTGTGCTTTTGCATCTTTGTTATTTTTTTAAATTCAAATAGTGCACTATCATATGATTTAGACTTTAGGTTTTGTATTTTATTTAATTTTAAAAATTACCAATGAGATGGTCATATCTTAAAATAAAATATTTACAATGAAACTAACCTCTTGTTTGTTTATTGTAGGTCCAAAAAAGGTTTGATGTTAAGCCTTTTATTTATGATCCTTTTGTTTAGAAAAGTAGGGTTACTATGGTATGGTATGGTATGGGTAGGAAATAGATTATGGAATGTTTATTGAATGATTAGGATAGTGGTGTGGATAGGGATAAAATAGGGCTAAGAACATAGGTGATGAAATTTACATGATGAAAATGTAGGTGATAAAAATGCATAATCAGTACTTAAATTAGCTTTAACAATTCTAGAATATTTTCACAAAAAATTGAAATTTTAAGAGAAATTTGTTTTTACTTACTGTACTTGTATTCCCTCAAACCATTTGATGTTCATGATGGTCGACATTGTGTTTTTTATAACGATGGCTCTTCCAGACTATGTAGAGACTTATTTCTTCTTTGCATCTGATTTGATTTGGAATGATGTTGTTCAGGTCCCTTCTCTAGGTTAAATTTTGACATTTTAGGTCCCTTCTGTCATGATCTTCAATATTGATGTAGCTTAGGTCCCTTATGACATTTTGTATTTTCAGGTCCCTTCTGGCGTAATTTGCAATAATGTTTGAAAATTTCTTTTGTCGTAATGATATAGGTCCCTTATGGATAATTTTCTCAATAATAATTCATGTCCCTTTTGTATATGTTGAATGATGTATCAGGTCCCTTTGTACTTGTAATTCATATTCCTTCTTTAATTCAACTACTGAAACTATTTACATAGTTTTATTACATGCCTTCCCCCAAACTGATGCTAAGACTTATCCTCAAGTCTGACATGTCTCAGAGGGTAAATATTCAAAAATCATACTGTAGTAAAATCAAAACAAAAAGAGAATTCATATTAGCCAAACAAGTTGGTTTTCTGATATGAATTCGAGTTTGTATTGTGCTAGTTTCTTGGATTTTCACAACCAAACTCCTTTTTTTAGTATTATTCTTCTAGAATTATGGTAGGCATATTGCTATGCTGCCCCATTAGTTCCAGATCAGTATCTGTCGAAATTTTTCTCATAAAATCCTCTTTATTTATAGGCTTATTGTAAACTTTAATCCTATGTCCATTAACGACAAATGAAATAGATGCTTCATCAATTTCTTTTATCCTGACAAATCCATTGTCAAATATTTCTTCAATCTCATATTGCCCAATACAATGAGTCATAAAATTTGCTTTGAAATCTTTAAAATGGAGTTGAACAAGAGTGCCAATCTCCCTTCTGAAATTATTTATTCTTTATGAATCGATCATGCCATTTGATTATTTATTCTTGCACAAGAGATGTGTGCTCTACTACTTGCTGTCGTATCTCATTCAGTTGATTTAATTCCATAATTATTTGTTGTTGTGCCTCAGATAATTCCATCTTCAATTCTGCTGCTAGCTTGAATGTATGTATTTGAAATTATATGGGTAATATGACTTCTTTTCCATACACCAACTAATATGGACTGAACCCAGTCGTGTTTTTCCATGTTATCCTATATGCCCATAGTGCATCTCTCAATTTCTCTGACCAGTCCTTTCTGTTCATTTGTACAATATTTTTCATGATGTTCTTTGGGACTTTGTTTGTTGATTCCACTTGTCTGTTTGCTTGAGGATGATACAGATTTTATTTTCTGTGTTTGATCTTGTATTTCTTCGTAAGATATCGACCAAGATTTGATGTAAACTGTGTGCCCTGGTTAGTTACTATCTATCTAAAAACTCCATACCTTACAAATATCTCTTCAAACAGAAAATACACAACAATATCTTATGTTGCTCGTGCTACTTCCTTTGCCTCCACCCATTTAGTTGCATAATCTGTACATACTAGGATGTACTTCTTTCCATTTTATGGAGGGTTGATTGGTCCCACGAAATCTAAAGCCCGCTGTTCAAATGGTTCAATCAGTACTTGTGGATTTAATTGCATTTCATTTGATGCCACTAGTCTACCAATTCTTTGGCAGCTATCGCATTTCTTCAAATAGGCCTTAGATTCTTTGAAGATGGCCAGCCAATAGTAGCCAAGTTTCAACACTATGTATGTTGTCTGTTTTTCTGCAAAATGACCACCACATGGCTCGTCATTACCTGCTTTCAAAATATCAATAATGTCATCTTCTCTAACACATTTTCTAATCATTATATCAACACTAGTATAAAAGAGATCTCCATTGACCCAACTATATCTATAACTTTATCTAATTATTCTTCATTTCTGTTTATTTGTGTAATGAGATGGTAGGATGCTAGATGATAAATAGTTGGCTATATGTGAAAACCATGGAGTTTTGACATTTATAGCAAATATATGTTCATCTGTAAAATTATCTAATATTGGATTTGGATCACTTGGTGAATGAAGTCTTGATAGAAAGTCTGCAACTTGATTATCCTTACATGGTCGATCTTGCATAGTAATATTAAATTCTTGCATTAATAATATCCATCTAGTTATTCTACCATTTTTAATTGATTTTCTCATTAAATATTTTATGGTTGAATGATCTGTGTGGATGTAAACTTGATAATCTGTTATATAATGGCTAAATTTATTAACTGCATGCACTACAGCTAACATTTCTTTTTCTGTAACAGTGTAGTTCAATTCTGCTGGTGTTAAGTTTTTTCTTATGAAATATATGGCATAATTAAATTGATTCTCTTTCTGTCCAAGTGATGCTCCGATAGCAGTGTCAGATGCATCAGTTGAAATATGAAATGGAAAAGACTAATTAGGTCCCCAAAGAATAGGTGCAATTTACAATTTTTCTTTTATTTTTTCAAATGCATTTTGAAAATTATTTGTCTAATTGAATTCCACATCTTTCACAAGTAACTTGAATAATGGTAAAGCTATTTTACTGAAATTTTCAATAAATCTCCTATAGTAGCCCGCATATCCCAAGAAACTTCTAACTTCTTATTGTGTTGTGGGTGGTATTAAATTCACAATGACTTGAATTTTTGTTGGGTTCACATTGATTCCTGAAGAAGAAATATGGTTTCCCAACACTATTCCCTTAGTTAACATCATAAGACATTTTTCATTATTGAGTGATAGATTTGTCTCTATGCATCTATTCAACACTTTTCTAAGATTTTTTAAACAATCATCAAATGTTCCACCATACACAGTGAAATCATCCATGTAAACTTCTACACACTCATGGATCAAATCAACAAATATTGCAAGGAGTGCTCTCTAAAACGTAGCAGGTGCATTACATAAACCAAAGGGTAATACATTGTAAGAATATGTTCCCCATGGGCATGTGAATGTTGTCTTATCTTGAACTTCCAATGATATCTTTATCTGATTGTACCTGCTAAATCCATCAAGAAATGAAAATAATTTCTTTCCAGCTAATGAATCTAACACTTGATCAATAAATGGTAAAGGAAAATGATATTTTAATGTAGCTTTATTGAGTTCTCTGTAATATACACAAATTATCCATTTCCCAGTTTTCTTAGGTACTACAACTAAGGGTGAAACCCATTGACTATCTGAAATAGGATAGATAAATCTGACTTGTAACAGTTTCTGTAATTCTTCTTTCACTATTTCCTTCATCATAGGGTTCATCCTTCTTTTTGGTTTCCTTACAGGTTTAATTTGATCATCAGCGTAAATGTGATGGATACATGTTTTTGGATGAATCCCCTGCATGTCTGTGTAATCCCAGGAAAAATATTTTGAATACTTTTGTAACAGTGTTATTATCATTTTCTCTTGTGATGATTGTAAGTTATTACCAATATTCAAATGTCTCTCAAAACCGATCTCAATGATTTTTCTTTTTGAATTGGTAATTGAATTAACAGGAAAAATACTTTCAAATGCATTTTGCAATGATTGTGTAGTGAAATTTTCCTGAAACATTCATTTAAAAGAGAACTAGTAGCTTTGTATTGAGTTATTCTAAGTTGCTCTGAAATATTTGGTTCTGAGATAAAAAGATCTAATAAGTCCTCATTTTCTTAATCCTCTCTAAAATTGTAAACTTGATTAATAATAAGAACAGATTGAAGCTCTTATTGTTCCTCTCCATCAAGCCATGATAATAAAGAAGGAGATTGAGAGGGAGGATACAATGTAACATGTTTTCTTTCATCTCCATGTGCAATAATCATACTTTCTAACCTGCATCCAACGTAAGAATTTGCAGTGGCTAACCATGGTTTGCCTAAAATTAATGGATGCCCTCCTAAATTTGTTTTTGGCTACAAAATCAGGAAGTCTACAGGATACTCCCATGAATCCAGTGAGTTAATCATATTCCAATATACCTTCTGGTACAACTTTAGATCTATCTTCAAGTTCTAAGACTATAGTAGTAGGTCTAATGTTGTTTAGATTCAAATGTTTCATATTCTCTATATTCATAACATTTATATCTGCTCCCAAGTGTATTAAAGTATTTGGCACTAATAATTTGTTAACCATAGGAATCCCTGGATCAATGTATTTTTCAATGGTTGTGTTTGTAGACATGAGACTAACTAAACTTCCAATTACCTGGATTGTAGGTGGATCCTTATTTATTTTGCCACATTTCTTAATGCATAATTACTTTATTATTTTTGCATATACCGGAATATATTTAATTTCCTACAAACAAAGGAATTTTGACATATGCATTTTTCAATTCATCCAGAATATTAAATTCAGGCAGAGATATTGGGATATTTTTTTGTATAAACCTCTCTCTGGATATGGTGGAGTTTGAGTCATAATAGATTTACCTTTCTGAACTTTTTGTTCTGGTTTTTGACTTTGTTCTCCTTATTCAGTTTTTTCTTCAATTATCGAAGGAGAATCTTTCTATAATACCTTCCTAGACCTTAGGTGGACATCTTGTATGGGAAGAATTGAATAAGTATGATAATATGTTGCCACTTCCACATGGTATGATGGTTTATCCACCCTGTTACTTGGATTAGCTACTGGATGAGCTGGAAATTATGGTGGTCTAGTAGGTGGTTGGTTAGTAGGCAACTGAAGCTACTGAGGTTGAGTTAGCATTGGTTTATTTTAGGGTGGAAATGGCATTGGTTGATGTTGCTAGAATTGTTGGTATTGAGGAAATGATTGTGGAGGGTTTGGTTGTTGATATTGATACTGTTGAGGATACATACACTGAGGTGGTTGGGTTCCATAACCATATCCCCTCCAACCTTGTGTAGTTTTAATTTGATATTGTTGTGGAGGCTAGGCCTGCCATAGCATTGGTGAATTCCATGAATTTTGAGGATATTGAAAATTCTGGGGTTTTTTTTTAGGGAACTATTGAGGCATCCTTGGTTTCCAAGGTCTCCTTGGTGCCATATAGTAGAGATAATATACTCCTTGCACTTCTTCTCCTTGAAATTCCCTTAATTTGGGAAAGATTTCTATTGCATGATTTTCTGTGCATAGTCCACACACTTGTATACCTTGCAAAGGACATTCCCTGAGTGGATTTTTTTGCCTACACTTTGGACAAAAAATTGCTGAGATTTCATCTTAATCTTCTTTCTTTTTCTTAACTTTTAATACATCTACTCGTGTTCCCAAAGTGCTCAAGAGATCTATTTTGAAATTTTCTAGTAAAATTCCTATCTCTGCTCTCGTTACTACACTTACTACATATTTGGAAGCTCTTGATGAAATATGTCTCTTTCCACTCTTTGCTCTTCCCCTAGAGTATTTCTAACAAAGTTAAACAATTTCTTCAAATGGTAAATTGGAGATATCTCCTTTTCCCATCACGTTAAGGATGTCTAAATATTCATCTCTGATACCCTTTGTTAGTCATCAGTATTTTTTACTTGTTAGTGATGACTAGTTGTAACAGCCAAGTTTTCCAACAGCCGATCTGAAAATTTGACAAATTTTCCAGCTGGGAAAACCCCTATAAAATTTTTTTGCTCTCCTAATTTTCAATTCATCCATGACAAGATGAAACCCCATTATCAAATCCTACCTTACCTCATCCATACTAGTCTGCCTATCAGCTCTAAAAAGACAATCCAAATCTATTCAAAAGACCTCCACTAAGTTAGGAAGTGGCGTTTTAAGGCATCTCACCCTTGGCAAACATCTAATAGCCAAAAACCTCCATCTTCTAAAGACCAGTCACAACCAACCTTTCACTCTGCTAATGAAGATTAGTCACAGCCCTAAGTCGCGCCACTTATACACCCTTAAGTCTCAACAATACACAGACCATAATCTCAAGCTGATTTTAGGTCTTTTACACTGTTTGATGGATTTTACAAGTACATGAGACATGTCAGCATCTCATCAGACTATTTTCAGCTCCACATAAGAAGACAGTTGCTTCTCAATGTGATCATGAGCCTGAGATGCATCTATAGGGCAAAGGGTTACTCATCAAACTCTTGCCACCTCATTCAGCCTGAAAGGACAGCAGAAGAAAAGCAACACTGTCAAGAGGCTGTTGATAAGTCATGGCTAAGAACCTCCTTCATTTATAAGCAGAGGGTTAAGGCGCCTCCTTCATCCATAAGCAGAGGGCGATGGCCAATGTTTGACTTAAAGAATTGCAACTGACTGTAATCAAGGTGTGTAAATAAACAGTGAGGCAGTGACACAAATTTTCTGGAGAACATTGGTGATTGGAGACTGAGGTAAAAGCATCAATGTTGTCACTGTTGTTTTCCTGTTATCATATGTAAGAAAACCCTTTGTCAATATTCTCATCAGGCAGCCTACATATAGTTGGGACAGAAGGTTGACAAAGCACAGATATTTTTCCAAGAGAAAAAGGCCTCCTTCATTCATAAGCAGATGGCTAGAGTATTAACTAATTTCAAGGTCTGTTTGATCTGAGGAACAAGGTAAGAGACCAAATGGAAAGCAGGGGTACCACTGCAATCAAATGGGTCAAAATTATCTCAAGACATTCCACAGCTCCAACAAAATAAATTCTGAACAGTGGTGATAAGATGAGTCATTGCACGGACAAAAGGACATAATAGTGATTATGTTCCAGAGTACTGGTTTGCTCCATTCATAAAAAGGTGCCTTTCAAATGGGTTTATCATGGTTGACAAAGAAAATCTGGGCTTATCTCCTCAAGAGGAATTACAACTAAAAACAATTGTTCACAATATGAAAAAAGGGTGCTTTAACATACTGTCAGTTTCTAGAGGAATATCTTAAAACAAATATAGGTGTTTATTATTTAAGGGCCAGAAATACCATATTGGTACATTTTGAGAAGAGGAATTGTGTTGGAAAAGGTGCCCTTCTTGATCAAAAGACCATGGCAAAGTCTGAATAAATCCAAATAAATTGTTAGCACCTACAGTTGGAAAAAAAAAAAAATTGATGAGGCACCTAGAGGCAGAAATTGTCAACCAAGTTGAAAAGATAAGCCATCTCCTTTCAAATGACAAAGCAGTTTTCAGTGTTTTTTTTTAACAGATTTAGAGTGGATTTTACATAATGAATATCACCAACAGTGTTAAAACAAGTGATAAAGGGTGATCCACAGTTCATTGGGGTATTTTTCAAAGTTGGAGCTTCTGTGTTAAATTGTCACTAAAGGTACAAAATTGGCAGGAATCACCTCTAAAACCTATATGCATCGATGGTTTAAAAGCGTGAAAACCCTGCTGCCAACATAATTTAGAAAAGGGTGGGCCCCTCTCAAACACAGTCAAAATTTTTCCAAGTTTCAAAAGTGCACCAAGGCATTTTTGCAAAAAGAAAAAACTTTGAAAGCCCTTACAAAGACTAGCCAAGAGGTTTTATTTCATTTTGCATTTCTAAATGACAAGAGACCATGGCCTTTGTGTTTTTTTTTTAAAAAAGGGATAAAAACCGTGGCAAAATCATTTGAAAATCTCCCAAGCACGAGCAAAACGTTCGTTTGAAGTTCACAAGGCCGAAAGACAAGTTTCAAATCGGTTTGCAGAAGTTTGAACCAGTTTGAAAGTGTTTTAACTTGCGCGGCGCTCCTGTACAAGCGCGCAGCGCTCCTGGGCATACTTTTTACACTGCGCTATAAAGGTGCACGATGCTCCTATGCGAGCGCGCGACACTCCTGTAGCCGCAGGTCACAAGGGCCCGACAATGACCCGACAAGTCACCCGACCATGTTTTTGCGCATCGCTCTTTTTCTCTGAAGTGTCGCGCAGTTGTTGACAATTCAAACGCCTCCTAAATGAGTGTAACAACAGTCCAAGGTATTCAAATCAACAACACCATCGATTTCTTAAGGTATCCCTTGATCTTCCTTAAAAAATTGTCAATTTTTGAAAGGTGGGAGATGCTGTGTTCTCCAAAGCTAAGTGAGGGTAAAAGATGAGTGTTCTGGTGTAAGTTAAGAAGATATGTTTTATGTTTAAACTCACCATATGCCCCTTAGCTGAAAGCTTTGCCAAATTCTTGAAAGGCTACCACTACTTTGATAAAACAAGGTTAAACCCGTCAGCCATATACCTTACTGTAAATAGTAGAAAAGAGAGATAAGGAATTTTCTCCATTTTGTTAAAAGGTGAAACAGTAGGTATTGTCAAAATGGATATGAGGAGGTATGGATTATAAAGGGCAGTGTTTTTGTTGAAAAGGTCGATTGTTCATTAAATACTACAAGGCTTGGTCACCTGACCCTATAACACCATAGCCTTGGACTGTGTATTGATACTTGTTGAAATAACTAAGTTTATATTGTTAAATACATTGGTGAGCTGCATACGAGGGGTTAATATTTTGATGAAAGAGGAGTTTATTAGCATTGAACTGCTACAGGTTTTGTTACCACAACATAAAAAACTTTTCAAACTCTGTCACCATATTCATAAACAAGTGCTTTTTGCTATGGGGATATCCTTTGTTTAAAACTGTGGTGTAGTGCTGAATATACTGGTGAAGTGCCTACAAGGAAAGAGAATGTTTTGAACTAAAAACTATGTTTTCACTTTCCTCTAACAATACAAGGGTGTTTTATATCCTCAAAGTATCAAAGAGTAGGGTACATCTCGCCACACACACAGAAAAAGATCATTGTTGGCTGTGGGTACTGATTGACTGTTTTTTTTGTTCTTCAAAGTTCATTTGCTAAAGGTTGATATTCAGAAGATGGAAAGGCAGTTTTCTAAAGAAGCAGGGGTTTTATATTGAAAGGGGGCATTTTGCAAACATCCAAAAAACATTGTTTCCTTATTAAAACAGTGGGTTGACAGAGTTCAGTTTAAAGAAGGCATTTCAAAGACAGTGAGGCAGTTTGGTGTTTCAAGAGCGCATTTATCCCAAGATGCCGCCCAAGCAAGATAGCAGAAGTGGTTTACACAAGAGATATGAGCCAATTTCTACTGAGGAGGTCAATGTACATCCATCCATCCTTTTCAATTTTCATGAGGTGGGTTGTTTGGAGTTCTGCCAAAAGGTACAGGAGGTCAAAAGTTTCTCGCCCTTAACACACTTATGCGCCTTGAGGTTCAAAAGCAAACATTTCCAAGTGGCAGGCCTTGATTTTAAGTTCTCCCCTAGGTCTGTATCCAAAGCCACTAAAATCCCATACCTTGGCGAAAAATGGTTCAAGCAAGCCTATCTAGACTTGGATGACTACAAGCCTTTCATCAAGCCTGAGCATAGAGAAACATGCACTGATGTTTTTCCTTTCTCTCATCTTCTTGCCAGCTATGCCCCTCTTATGAAGATCATAATGAAGTATTTCACCTGTGAAGGGATATTCTCCCAAGTTTATTCCTACCATATCCGGCTGTTGATGCACTTCACTAGAACAAAGCAGCTCAATATCCCTTACTACTTATGCAAAAGAATTGAGAAAATGGCCTCCTTAGTCCAGAAGAAGCCTCAATCACAACAAGTGGTTTCTCTTTTCCATCATTCTCTGATTAAAATCATCATCCTTCACCAGCTGGAGAAGAAAGAGGTTTCTTGGGATATATTCATTAGTCACCCAGATTTCTACACTATTCCTCCGATCCATGCATCTCCCACATCACCTACTCATCGCCCCTTACCTTCCTCCAGCAGACCTGCTCCTAGGAGGCTCAAATTCACCACTGAACAGTCAAGAGAGCATGGAGAAGGAGAAGGAAGTGGACAACCAAAAGAGGAAGGGTATGAGCATGAAGGATGGGATGAAGAGCAGCGAACTGAAGATGAAGAGCAGCAGCAGGACAGTGGGGAAGGACAGCAGTTTGAGCAACAGCTTGATCCACAAAGTGAGCATGAAATTGAAACACAACAGCAGCTTGATCTTGATGCTCAAAGGCAGCAGTTTGAGCCACAAATTGAACAAGAGATTGAGGCAGAATAGCAACATGGTATTAATGATGAAGGGCAGTAGTTTCAACAGTATGATGTTGAGGAACATAGGCAGCATAAATAAGACAAAAAGCACCTTCATCATGATGCACAGTACCCTCCTCCAAATACACAGTAGTTTCAAAAGGAAGGGCAATCTCAAGAAGGTGACAAACAAAATGACAAAGGCAAAGCAATCATGCCTTCTTCTCCTATAAAGGCTAATCCCAAGACATCAAGAAAGTAAGTGTCCAAGGTGGTCACTTCAAAAGTGACAAGAACTATCCAGAGCAAAAGAAAGTCGCCAAAGAAACCTCTCACTAACTTGCCAAGGAGGAAGAGTGCAAGATTAGCCTTCAAGGGCAAAGGGAAAGGCAAGATAGGAGAAAGTCAAGAACATGGAGGTGCATTGGCTATCATCCCAATCCAAAGTGATGACAGTGATAATGAAGCCCGCATTCTGGAAAACCTTCTAATCCATCGAGAGGGCCAAATTGAAGCATTGGAGAATGACCTTCATCGGGCAAAGAACTTCAATCATTTCTTGGAGATCCAAAATAGACAAATGAGTGTCCATATGGCTGTTTATGAGACACGAGCAATTAAATACAAGAATGAGGCTGCCAAAGCACAAGTAAGAATAGAGGACCTCATAGGTGATTTTGACGAGGATGAAGAAGAAGACCAGCCTAGGCGGAAAAGGCCTAGAACCATAGGGCTTAGAAGAGCCCTTGAAAAGCAAAAGGAAGAAGAACAAGCCCATCTTCAATCCACTCCCCTCACTGCACTACTTGAGCAAGAAATTGAAAGCAATAAGGAGGCATGGCTAGAAAGAGCCAATAAACATTTGGAGATGAAGCTTGAGAAGGCAAACAGAGACTTGGAGCTGCAAAGGAAGATGACACAACACTATCAAAAGCTAAATCAGTTTGCCCGGCGCAAGCTAAAGGCCACTCAAGAGAAACTGAAGGAAGCAAAGGGGAAGCGCCCAGCACGGAAAAAGAAGAAGGGCACATCAGCACTCGAAATTTTGGCTTCAGTTTCAGAGCATGTTGCCAAGGACCCTTGAGGGTCATGCACACCAATTTTGGGCCCATTTTGACAACTTTTGGTTTTTTGGCATTTTTGAGTTTTTGATCAAAAACTCATAAATTCGCCATTTCATTTTGAGGATTCATCAAGGGAGGAAAATGATATCATTGAATGCCATAATTTCATGATCATGCCCTCAGCGATTTTCAGAACATTTGGAGATCATTTGGCCCCTCAAAACGGCGAAAAAGGCTCTCTTTTTGCACACTTTGCCCAGTCTATCAGCAGACTGCAATTTTCTGGTTTTTTACACACAGGTGCATATTTGGAGGACTTCCATGCATTATATTGGGAAAATTTCATTTGCACCGGAAAGTAGACACTTAGATATTTCCAACGAGCTATCATGAGCCTCGTTTCGACACCGGGAAAGCTGCCAAATGTTTCCGGCAAGTCGGGGGACCTTTTGCTGATGAAATTTTGAAGTATTTTTGTAATTTTTGAACCTCTAAAATCTGCTTTTTCCAAATGTAAGTTTAGCTATTTTTGCACATGGAGAATGATGCAAAGTCAATATATTTCCCATTTTTAGCATTTTTTTAGATATTTTATGAGATATTTTGTGCCTTGGGCTTTGCAAAGCCTCAAGGACAAGATTAGATATTTTGATTAGGTCAATAGGATGGCAAGTTGAACCATGAGGTTTTCCTCACTTGAGCCTATATATTCCAAAGGTTTTCATTGTAAAAAAAGGCTGAACTTGAGAAGAGAAGCAATATATGGTCATATGAGCTTTGGAAGGAAATACTTGTGTTATGCTTTTGGATTGCCTCTTGGATGTTCTTGGATGAATGATGAAGGATTGTTGATGGATTCCATGACTTGGTAGAATGGTATAGTGTCTCTTGCTTTTTTTTCTTCTAGTTTTCATTCATGAATACATGTTTCTTGCTTGCTATAGATCAGTAGAGAACAAATTTGAGACATGCCCATGGAGGCACCTCAAATTTCCTGTTTCTTCATAGCCTCTTTGTTTTCTTCTTCCTAAGTAACATTAAAGAATTCTTAACTGCTCTTTAAATATTTAGGATATTGTTTCTTGTTTCATTCATGGTTTTATACATGCTAAGAAGGACTTACGGTATGCCTTGCTTACCTATGGCTAGCTATAGTTCCATCCATGAAACTTTTCTTTGATTTATTAGATTATCATTTTTTTTGAACCAAGGAAGCCTAGTTTCAATCTAGCCCTTTTCCTAAAACTATGCAAATCTTGTTGCTCAAAGTGCCCAATAACTTGAAGTACTGTGTTTAGGTGTTCCGGCATAGTGTTTTGAGTTTTTTGTCTTCCTTAAGTGTTTTCCCCAAAGTCTGAAAGCCATTTCCCAAAGTTAGAGGGTCTTATACTTCTATGCATGGCTTGAATGTTTATTTCTATGTATTGATTAGCTTATAGTTACATTTCGCATGATTAATGGTTTGTCCTACCATGTTTATGTCTGCTATTAAACTAGTTATGCTTGAAATCCTTCGTCGTTCACAAACTTGATGTCCATTTACTCCATTTTGCCCAAATATCCTTTTTACCTTGAATCAAATCGGCCCTTCAACAGCCTTGTATCGTCATCTAATAGCTTTCTTGACCTTTTGACCCCATAGCCCAGTTAATCTAACATCTTGTTACCTGTTCCATATCTTTGATCAGTTTTATCCCTCACAACTTAAAAAACCAAAACCAAAAAACATACTCCATAACTAGCCAAAAATCAGAACACGATAAGCAAACACATAGATATCCCTTACACATATAGAGAGAGCCCTCTCTGAGTCCAGGAAGGCTAGGTCCTTGGGCTCCAAAGCTTGGTTTGATGTTACACTGTTATTTGGCTTGCCAATCAGCCAAATCACGGGACCCTATCATAATGGCGATCATGGTGGGACTCTGAGTATTAAACAAACTTAGATTCCCTAGGCCTTAAGAAACCTTTGAGAATACTATCTGATTGAATTATCCCACCGCTCCCTAACATAATGACGATCACGGTGGGACCTTCCGAGTTAGTGACAATCTAAGTACTCCTTAATAACTCCCGAAGTCTCAATCAAACTTAGAAAACTTAAGTGTTGTCCGAAGAGTAGAAAATAGCTCCTTCACCATCTTAGCAAAATGATGAGTCAGTCATAGGAAACTCTTCCAAACCTCATAGGCACATAAAAGCTCAGAAAACCCCAAAAAACTCCCTTAGATTGGTTTTTGTCAGTATTGGTGGTGGACCATACACGTATACCTCAAAACAACTAAAAATCCACCTGGAAACTCCACTAGCCTCCAGTAAGCCTTACTACTTCACTAAACTCTAGGCTACTATCCAATTGAGCCACCTCATCGCCACCCTAACATAATGGCGATCACGGTGGGACCTATTGAGTACATGACAGTCTAGCAAAATTTTATTGACCCTTTAGTCCTTCAACTTTTAACTTGAATCATCAGCCTTTAGAATCATTTAGAGTAAACTCCCTTTTTCACCACCCTAGCAAAGTGTCGAAACAAGTTTAGAATACTTTAGATAAACCATAGGCTACATATAAAAACTCAAAAAAACCCCAAAAATATCCCCAAATTGGCTTTTTCCTTAGTTACTGGTGGTGGACCATAGCTTCAAAACAACCAAGTTCCACCTGGTGACTCCACTAGCCTCCAGTAGGCCTAAAACTCCATTCAAACCAAAAGTTCATAAACCATACCTTTTTGCTCACTCATCCTCCAAAACTCAAGCTTAGGGTGGGAACTCTGTAATCAGTGACAATCTAAGTATAACTTAGCGATTCAGAAAAACCTCACCTAAACATAAGAGATAAGCAGAAACCTTCTTGCCAAGAGAACCATTAGCTTGTCCATGCAGCTTAGCAAACTGTAGGAACCAAGAAAATCACTCTTCTTTGAAACTTTTCCATCTCAAAGTTTGCTATAAACTTTTTCCCATAAGCAGCTTTGATAGTTTGGTGGTGGACCATATTTTTCATAAAAACCCACCTGGCGACTCCACTAGTCCATCCTTTTGGTTTTGACCATCCTTCACATTAGTATAAATTTAGAGAGACCATCCATCCAAAACATTCATAAATACCATCCTCTCTAAACTCTTGACCCGAAATCTGGCTTCACAAAGAATCTACACCAGATCTCATCCTAACCCAAATCCCCCTATCATAGTAGACGACCCAAAGAAGATTCTGTGGCGAGTTTCCGAAACTGACAGTCTAGTTACCGATAGGTCCATCCGTAAAACACAATCAGTACCTGAACATCTTACTACCTTGCAGGATTCCCCTTTGGGCTTAGAAACAGAAAAAGCTCTTTTTAGAAGCAAGTCACAAAGTAAGATAGACTTTGACTACCTTGAGCCCCTAGATCTGCCACAAAACCTTAGTAGAGAAGCTTCACCTACCACACCTCCTGATCTTCAGCTTCTTTATCAATTTCGCTCTTATCATCCCAGATCTGCTCAAAACCAGGTCACTAGTCCAAGTACTTCCGCCACACCTATCCAAACCACTACTATTCAAACCACCTCAAACCATCCCACAAACCCTCATCTTGTACATCATCCATTAGCTCCCGTCATGGCAGCCTGGTACGCACCTTTGGTGTTGCCACTACCTTTGGCTTCTCTCCCAAATAAATATCAAGACAAAATCCCACACTTTACCGGAGAAGACACCACCACACCTCAACAATATATAAGTAGGATGAGCGATGCTTTTGAATACCTGGAAGTACAAAATGAGACCGTCAGAATGAGAATATTCACCCAAAGCCTGGGTGGGGAACCCAAAACATGGTTCAAAAGCTTGCCTCCAAACACCATCCACAACATCCCAGAACTATGTCAAGTCTTCAGAAATAGGTGGGAAGTCCGAAAGAACTCGATTCAAATCATGTCAGAATATAACAACGTAAAATGGGAAAATGGGGAAAGTGTCTAGGCTTACTGCACTAGGTTCAACAATGTGTATAATTCCCTCCCACCTCATTTCAAACCCCCACTTGGTTTAGCCTTAGCAAAATTCCCCGAGGGTTTTGATCCAGACATGACATATCATATGAGAGACAAGGATCCCCCTACCTTAGAGGAAATGCAACAAATAGCCATTAAAGCAGATGCCAACTTAGCAGAAAAAAGGGCTAGGACTAGATCAGAAAGAAAGGTCACATATAAAGATGAGGTCTCCACTTCATCCCCTTCCCTAGATCCTAGAATAGATGACTTAGTCAAAACCATGGCCAAAATGTGGGAAAGGATAAATGAAAAGGCCCCTGTTAGGGACAACCAGCAAAACCCTCGGAATAGAAACCGAAACCAAAATTTTAGGAGGGAGCAACCACAAAACAGACCAAGGGAAAATGACCAACAAATTAGGCCACCATTTAATGAAAATTATGTGGAAGAAAAAGATAGGGATATAGAACCCATTAATGAAGGTCATTTGAACCTCATAGGGTCTGATAATGAGAGCGAGGTGTACCTCACAGAAGAAGAACAAGCGTTCTTTTCTCCTAATCAAGATGAGGCCAACTATGAAGATCCCGACGACACTGCCATAGATTTTCAGAATGCCATAATAGAAGCTCACCGAAAGTATGACCTTAGAAGCAAAAGAAATCAAGATAGTTCCAAGAAAGGTAACTCAGATACTGCTAAAACCCCTGATACCATCCTTAGGAAAGCAGTAAACAGTAACAAAATCGTGGTCGAGAAGAATGACCAAAACAAAAATAGAGTTACCCAAAATAGTCCTGACTTAGATGCTCCTAGTACTTCCAAAAAAGTTCCTAAAGTGACTGTGGCAAACAAAATCCCGAAACAAAGCCAACAAACTTTGAACATAGAGAAGTTTGCGGCCGAAAAAGCTGAAACAAACATGTCCAAACTTCAGTTTCCTTTTAGCTTTGAGGGCGAAATCGCCAAGATCAAGATCACCATGCCTCTTACCAAGCTCATCGCCCAAAGCTCTTATAAATCCCAAGTGTTAAAAGTCCTAAATATAGGGAATGATGTGAACACTGTTAATCTAACTGATGACACCCCTGAAGTGTTGTTTGGTCCGAAAATAGAGGGGAAATTCCAGGAGGGAACTACTCTTCCCTTTTACATCAGTTTAAATATCCACGACCAAATCCTTCACAATTCCATACTAGACTACGGTGCCTCGCATAATCTTATGCCGAAGGTTGTAATGGAAAGACTAGGCTTAGAAATCACAAGACCATACAAAGACTTGTATTCATTTGATTCGAGTAGAGTCAAATGTCTGGGTTTGATCAAAGACCTTTGCTTCAGTCTGGCCCAAATACCTGCGAAACATCTAATCATGGACATAGTAGTGGCAGACATCCCTCCCAAGTACGGGATGCTTCTATCCAGATCTTGGGGAGCCAAACTCCAAGGAAACATTCAACTGGATATGTCCTTTGCCACTATTTCTGTGTTTGACCAAACAAGAATACTCTATAGAGAGTCACACATGAAATACATGATCAGTTGTCAATAGAGGCCAGATAATATTCCAATGTATTCCTTGCATTCTGACCTGAACTCTTTTATTCTGCATACTGATGAGGACACAGAAGAATAGTCAGAAGAAACTGAAACAAACTTAGACCCATCACATCAGCTGCCCCTAGTTCTCTATGACAAACTAGACACTCAAAACTGCCATGATCACGAACAGCTGTGTCTTGAAGAAAGTAAGTATGTTCCTTCTAAAGTGGGATTAGAGAAAGAAGCACAAACCCTTATGTACTATCAAGCGAATTGCTCGAGCCCTAGTCAAATACCAGTAGTAACCTTCGGAAAATTCTTCTGGGTAAAAGCTTTAGAAGACTTACACATCATAAACCTGTTTGGAACCCGGGAGTAAGGGAGTTTAATGTTTCAACCATACCTCAAGGATTTACCATCATATAACTCTTCCACTGCAAATAAAACTTTGACTATAGCCCCAGCAGTTCAAAATCTAGGAAAAATGCTTGATAAACTTCTTATGAGCAAGGATGACAGCTGCAATCCCAGCATACCTGAATTACTAAAATTGGCTCATATTCTGTCTTTTCATAAAAAGCTTAGAAATGCTAGAATCAGATATCTCATGCAGAATACCATTCCATACAGGAAAAACAGGGGAAAACACTGTGCCACTACCATTCCTTCAAAGAATAACTTTGACAAGAGAAAACATAACAATCTGAATCAAACTGTAATGATCAAGGATAAAATAGCTGGTCATAGAGCCTGTATTGATTTTAGAAATACTGCTGCAAGTCCCTATAACATAAATTTTTCCCTTTCTACCCAAGATCATGATATACAAATTAAAAGTGCTTTTAATCATGTGTTTTTACAAGATGATATTTCAGGTTATAATCAAAATATTCCCTTGCAAAGTAGACAGCTTAAAGATTTTTTTCAGTATGCTGGAGGCAGTTCTAATTTTAGACTCAAAATTGCAAAACCACCTGATATCAGAAATCTCTTCATGAAAGCCATGTTTCCAGTCCTGAATTTCTGCATTTTTGCATACCTTGATGATGTCATTATCTATCTCAAGAATGACCAAGAGTATATGCATTACTTGAGAAAGATGTGCAGTAAGAAAAGGAGTGGAAATCAGATATATAAAGAGGTACAGCAGGAAGATACTGGTTTGTTTAAGGATTCTTGCATGAATCCTTATGTCATGTTAGAAAGAGAAAACTTTCCAAATTTCTCTTTTCAGGAGTTGAGTGGGCCAAGAGTGAGAAGAGATCCTTACGAGGATAAGATCCTTAAATTTCGTCATTTCCAAGATTTCTGAGCTTGAAACACTTTCATTCATTGTACATACCACTGTTTGAAAAATAGATAAACAGAAAAGTCAAAAAAAAAAAAGATAGAAAAGAGGGCATTAAAAAATAGGAAAAAGCCCCATGTTCCAAAAAATAGTCCTTCGGAAAGCGAGCAAGTCTAAATGCCGCTACTAGTACTTCAATGTCTTGTTAAGCTATCTAGCCTAATCATAGCTGAGCATGTTTAAATTTAATTGCTGATAATTTAGTGAGTGAAAACGATGGTCAACATTGTGCAAGATTGACTTATCACAGAGAATAGATTAGGAAAAGATTCTAGTTCCACACGCCCAAAACAGAACCAAAGAGAGAAGCGAGGGATGAAAAACACATTGTACATCTTAGCCCCGCTTTTCTAAATTTCCTTTTTGAAAAATAATATTTGTGTACAGTTTGTCCTTTCATGTCGCAAATACATGACAAATCAGACTGTTTAACCCTGATTTGATCATTTTAAATTTCGTGTTTCAGATTAGAGAAAAAAATCCTGTCAAACAGTCTAATCTTGACAGTTGATCTAGTTTAGGTAGAGTAAATAATGAGTTCATCAGTTTAATCTGAGCTCCTGGCAGATATAAGTGTAGAAATAGATAGTTTCATTTTGAAAAATGAAAAATATGCATTTTCAAAAGGCTGCTAGTTCAAATGCGCCAAAAGGAAGAAAAAATGTTAGGAAAGATAGTGGGGTAGGTAGAAATATCATTGATGCTAATCATGCTGTCTCTTTTCAGAAGTATCATCAAAGGAGAGTGAACTTTTGCGCCAATGGGTAAGGCATTGGTATTCATAAGCCAAAGATCTGAATTTTGGACACCTCCTGAAAATGAACTGCCCTCCCCAAATGGAGCCACTGTTAGTCATCAATATTTTTTACTTGTTAGTGATGACTAGTTGTAACAGCCAATTTTTCCAATAGCCGATCTGAAAATTTGAGAAATTTGCCAGCTGGGAAAACCCCTATAAAACTTTTTTTCTCTCCTACTTTTCAGTCCGCCCATGACAAGATGAAACCCCATTATCAAATCCTACCTTGCCTCAGCCATACTAGTCTGCCTATCAGCTCTAAAAAGACAATCCAAATCTGTTCAAAAGACCTCCCCTAAGTTAGGAAGTGGCGTTTTAAGGCATCTCACCCTTGGCAAACATCTAATAGCCAAAAACCTCCATCTTCTAAAGACCAGTCACAACCAACCTTTCACTCTGCTAATGAAGATTAGTCACAGCCCTAAGTCGCGCCACTTATACACCCTTAAGTCTCAACAATACACAGACCATAATCTCAAGCTGATTTTAGGTGTTTTACACTGTTTGATGGATTTTACAAGTACAGGAGACATGTCAGCATCTCAGAAGACTATTTTCAGCTCCACATAAGAATACATCTACTTCTCAATGTGATCATGAGCCTGAGATGCATCTATAGGGAAAAGAGTTACTCATCAAACTCTTGCCACCTCATTCAGCCTGAAAGGACAGCAGAAGAAAAGCAACACTGTCAAGAGGCTGTTGATAAGTCATGGCTAAGAACCCCCTTCATTTATAAGTAGAGGGTTAAGGTGCCTCCTTCATCCATAAGCAGAGGGTGATGGCCAATGTTTGACTTAAATAATTGCAACTGACTGTAATCAAGGTGTGTAAATAAACAGTGAGGCAGTGACACAAATTTTCTAGAGAACATTGGTGATTGGAGACTGAGGTAAAAGCATCAATGTTGTCACTGTTGTTTTCCTGTTATCATATGTAAGAAAACCCTTTGTCAATATTCTCATCAGGCATCCTACATATAGTTGGGACAGAAGGTTGACAAAGCACAGATATTTTTCCAAGAGAAAAAGGCCTCCTTCATTCATAAGCAGATGGCTAGAGTATTAACTGATTTCAAGGTCTGTTTGATCTGAGGAACAAGGTAAGAGACCAAATGGAAAGAAGGGGTACCACTGCAATCAAATGGGTCAAACTTATCTCAAGACAGTCCACAGCTCCAACAAAATAAATTCTGAACAGTGGTGATAAGATGAGTCATTGCACGAACAGAAGGACATAATAGTGATTATGTTCCAGAGTACTGGTTTGCTCCATTCATAAAAAGGTGCCTTTCAAATGGGTTTATCATGGTTGACAAAGAAAATATGGGCTTATCTCCTCAAGAGGCATTACAACTAAAAACAATTGTTCACAATATGCAAAAAGGGTGCTTTAACATACTGTCAGTTTCTGGAGGAATATCTTAAAACAAATATAGGTGTTTATTATTTAAGAGCCAGAAACACCATATTAGTACATTTTGAGCAGAGGAA
Source organism: Pinus albicaulis (assembly GCA_034641835.2). Taxonomy (NCBI): domain Eukaryota; kingdom Viridiplantae; phylum Streptophyta; class Pinopsida; order Pinales; family Pinaceae; genus Pinus; species Pinus albicaulis. The sequence continues at coordinate 560,385,793 of CM076576.1, read as the reverse complement.
GTGTGTTGGAAAAGGTGCCCTTCTTGATCAACAGACCATGGCAAAGTCTGAATAAATCCAAATAAATTGTTAGCACCTACAGTTGGAAAAAAAAAAAATTGATGAGGCACCTAGAGGCAGAAATTGTCAACCAAGTTGAAAAGATAAGCCATCTCCTTTCAAATGACAAAGAAGTTTTCAGTGTTTTTTTTAACAGATTTAGAGTGGATTTTACATAATGAATATCACCAACAGTGTTAAAACAAGTGATAAAGGATGATCCACAGTTCATTGGGGTATTTTTCAAAGTTGGAGCTTCTGTGTTAAATTGTCACTAAAGGTACAAAATTGGCAGGAATCACCTCTAAAACCTATATGCATCGATGGTTTAAAAGCGTGAAAACCCCGTTGCCAACATCATTTCGAAAAGGGTGGGCCCCTCTCAAACGCAGTCAAAATTGTTCCAAGTTTCAAAAGTGCACCAAGGCATTATTGGAAAAAGCAAAAACTTTGAAAGCCCTTACAAAGACTAGCCAAGAGTTTTGATTTCATTTTGCATTTCTAAATGACAAGAGACCATGGCCTTTGTGTTTTTTTTTTTTAAAAAGGGATAAAAACCGTGGCAAAATCATTTGGAAATCTCCCAAGCACGAGCAAAACGTTCCTTTTAAGTTTACAAGGCCGAAAGACAAGTTTCAAATCGGTTTGCAGAAGTTTGAACAAGTTTGAAAGTGTTTTAACTTGCGCAGTGCTCCTGGGCATAATTTTTACACTGCGCTACAAAGGCGCGCGGCGCTCCTGTGCGAGCGCACGACACTCCTGTAGCCGCGGGTCACAAGGGCCCGACAACGACCCGACAAGTCACCCGACCATGTTTTTGCGCGGCTCTCTTTTCCTCTGAAGTGCCGCGCACTTGTTGACAGTTCAAACGCCTCCTAAATGAGTGGAACAATAGTCCAAGGTCTTCAAATAAACAACATCATCGATTTCTTAAGGTATCCCTTGATCTTCCTTAAAAAATTGTCAATTTTTGAAAGGTGGGAGATGCTGTGTTCTCCAAAGCTAAGTGAGGGTAAAAGATGAATGTTCTGGTGTAAGTTAAGAAGATATGTTTTATGTTTAAACTCACCATATGCCCTTTAGCTGAAAGCTTTGTCAAATTCTTGAAAGGCTACCACTGCTTTGATAAAACAAGGTTAAACCCGTCATCCATATACCTTACTGTAAACAGTAGAAAAGAGAGATAAGGAATTTTCTCCATTTTGTTAAAAGGTGAAACAATAGGTATTGTCAAAATGGATATGAGGAGGTATGGATTATAAACGGCAGTGTTTTTGTTGAAAAGGTCTATTGTTCATTAAATACTACAAGGCTTGGTCACCTGACCCTATAACACCATAGCCTTGGACTGTGTATTGATACTTGTTGAAATAACTGAGTTTATATTGTTAAATACATTGGTGAGCTGCATACAAGGGGTTAATGTTTTGATCAAAGAGGATTTTATTAGCATTGAACTGCTACAGGTTTTGTTACCATAGCATAAAAAACTTTTCAAAATCTGTCACCATATCCATAAACAAGTGCTTTTTGCTGTGGGGATATCCTTTGTTTAAAACTGTGGTGTAGTGCTGAATATACTGGTGAAGTGCCTACAAGGAAAGAGAATGTTTTGAACTAAAAACTATGTTTTCACTTTCCTCTAACAAGACACGGGTGTTTTATATCCTCAAAATATCAAAGGGCAGGGTACCTCTCGCCACACACACAGAAAAAGATCATTGTTGGCTGTGGGTACTAATTGACTTTTTTTTTGTTCTTCAAAGTTCATTTGCTAAAGGTTGATATTCAGAAGATGGAAAGGCAGTTTTCTAAAGAAGCAGGGGTTTTATATTGAAAGGGGGCATTTTGCAAACATCCAAAAAACATTGTTTCCTTATTAAAACAGTGGTTTGACAGAGTTCAGTTTAAAGAAGGAATTTCAAAGACAGTGAGGCAGTTTGGTGTTTCAGGAGCGCATTTAGCCCAAGATGCCGCCCAAGAAAGATAGCAGAAGTGGTTTACACAAGAGATATGAGCCAATTTCTACTGAGGAGGTCAATGTACATCCATCCATCCTTTTCAATTTTCATGAGGTGGGTTGTTTGGAGTTCTGCCAAAAGGTACAGGAGGTAAAAAGTTTCTCGCCCTTAACACACTTATGCGCCTTGAGGTTCAAAAGAAAACATTTCCAAGTGGCAGGCCTTGATTTCAAGTTCTCCCCCAGGTCTGTATCCAAAGCCACTAAAATCCCATACCTTGGCGAAAAATGGTTCAAGCAAGCCTATCTAGACTTGGATGACTACAAGCCTTTCATCAAGCCCGAGCATAGAGAAACATGCACTATTGTTTTTCCTTTCTCTCATCTTCTTGCCAGCTATGCCCCTCTTATGAAGATCATAATGAAGTATTTCACCTGTGAAGGGAGATTCTCCCGAGTTTATTCCTACCATATTCGGCTGTTCATGCACTTCACTAGAACAAAGCAGCTCAATCTCCCTTACTACTTATGCAAAGGCATTGAGAAAATGGCCTCCTTTGTCTAGAAGAAGCCTCCATCACAACAAGTGGTTTCTCTTTTCCATCATTCTCTGATTAAAATCATCATCCTTCACCAGCTGGAGAAGAAAGAGGTTTCTTGGGATATTTTCATTAGTCACCCAGATTTCTACACTATTCCTCCGATCCATACATCTCCCACATCACCTACTCATCGCCCCTTACCTTCCTCCAGCAAACCTGCTCCTAGAAGGCTCAAATTCACCACTGAATAGTCAAGAGAGCATGGAGAAGGAGAAGGAAGTGGACAGCCAAAAGAGGAAGGGCATGAGCATGAAGGATGGGATGAAGAGCAACGAACTGAAGATGAGGAGTAGCAGCAGGACAATGGGGAAGGACAGCAGTTTGAGCAACAGCTTGAGCCATAAAGTGAGCATGAAATTGAAACACAACAGCAGCTTGATCTTGATGCTCAAAGGCAGCAGTTTGAGCCACAAATTGAACAAGAGATTGAGGTAGAATAGCAACATGGTATTAATGATCAAGGGCAGCAGTTTGAGCAGTATGATGTTGAGGAACATAGGCAGCATAAAGAAGACAAACAACACCTTCATCATGATGCACAATACCCTCCTCCAAATACACAGCAATTTCAAAAGGAAGGGCAATCTGAAGAAGGTGACAAAAAAAATGAGAAAGACAAAGAAATCATGCCTTCTTCTCCTGAAAAGGCTAAGCCCAAGACATCAAGAAAGAAAGTGCCCAAGGTGGTCACTTCAAAAGTGACAAGAACTATCCGAAGCAAAAGAAAGTCGCCAAAGAAACCTCTCACTAACTTTCCTAGAAGGAAGAGCGCAAGACTAGCCTTCAAGGGCAAAGGGAAAGGCAAGATAGGAGAAAGTCAAGAACATGGAGGTGCATTGGCTATCATCTCAATCCAAAGTGATGACAGCGATAATGAATCCCGCATTCTGGAAAACCTTCTAATCCATCGAGAGGGCCAAATTGAAGCATTGGAGAATGACCTTCATAGGGCAAAGAACTTCAATCATTTCTTGGAGATCCAAAATAGACAAATGAGTGTCCATATGGTTGTTTATGAGACACGAGGAATTAAATACAAGAATGAGGCTGCCAAAGCACAAGCAAGAATAGAGGAGCTCATAGGTGATTTTGACGAGGATGAAGAAGAAGACCAACCTAGACGGAAAAGGCCTAGAACCATAGGGCTTAGAAGAGCCCTTGAAAAGCAAAATGAAGAAGAATAAGCCCATCTTCAATCCACTCCCCTCACTGCACTACTTGAGCAAGAAATTGAAAGAAATAAGGAGGCATGGCTATAAAGAGCCAATAAACATTTGGAAATGAAGCTTGAGAAGGCAAAAAGAGACTTGGAGCTGCAAAGGAAGATGACACAACACTATCAAAAGCTAAATCAGTTTGCCCGGCACAAGCTAAAGGCCATTCAAGAGAAACTGAAGGAAGCAAAGGGGAAGCGCCCAACACGGAAAAAGAAGAAGGGCACATCAACACTCTAATTTTTGGCTTCAGTTTCGGAGCATGTTGAAAAGGACCCTTGAGGGTCATGCACACCAATTTTGGGCCCATTTTGACAACTTTTGGTTTTTTGGCATTTTTGAGTTTTTGATCAAAAATTCATAAATTCTCCATTTCATTTTGAGGATTCATCAAGGGAGGAAAATGATATCATTGGATGCCATAATTTCATGAGCATGCCCTCAGCAATTTTCAGAACATTCGGAGATCATTTGGCCCCTCAAAACGGCGAAAAAGACTCTCTTTTTGCACACTCTACCCGGTCTATCAGCAGACTGCAATTTTCTGGTTTTTTACACACAGGTGCATATTTGGAGGACTTCCAGGCATCCGATTGGGGAAATTTCATTTGCACCAGAAAGTAGACACTCATATATTTCCAACGAGCTATCATGAGCCTCGTTTCGACACCAAGAAGGCTGCCAAATGTTTCCGGAAAGTCGGGGGACCTTTTGCTGATGAAAATTTGAAGTATTTTTGTAATTTTTGAACCTCTAAAATATGCTTTTTCCAAATGTGCGTTTAGCTATTTTTGCACATGGAAAATGATGAAAAGTCAATATGTTTCCCATTTTTAGCATTTTTTTAGATATTTTATGAGATATTTTGTGCCTTGGGCTTTGCAAAGCCTCAAGGACAAGATTAGATATTTTGATTAGGCCAATAGGATGGCAAGTTGAACCATGAGGTTTTCCTCACTTGAGCCTATATATTCCAAAGGATTTCATTGTAAAAAAAGGCTGAACTTGAGAAGAGAAGCAATATATGGTCATATGAGCTTTGGAAGGAAATACTTGTGTTATGCTTTTGGATTGCCTCTTGGATGTTCTTGGATGAATGATGAAGGATTGTTGATGGATTCCATGATTTGGTAGAATGGTAGTGTCTCTTGCTTTGTTGTATTCTAGTTTTCATTCATGAATACATGTTTCTTGCTTGCTATAGATCAGTAGAGAACAAATTTGAGACATGCCCATGGAGGCACCTCAAATTTCCTGTTTCTTCATAGCCTCTTTGTTTTCTTCTTCCTAAGTAACATTAAAGAATTCTTGACTGCTCTTTAAATATTTAGGATATTGTTGCTTGTTTCATTCATGGTTTTATACATGCTAAGAAGGACTTATGGTACGCCCTGCTTACCTATGGCTAGCTATAGTTCCATCCACGAAACTTCTCTTTGATTGATTATATTATCATTTTGTTTGAACCAAGGAGGCCTAGTTTCGATCTAGCCCTTTTCCTAAAACTATGCAAATCTTGTTGCTCAAAGTGCCCAATAACTTGAAGTACTATGTTTAGGCATTCCGGCATAGTGTTTTGAGTTTTTTGTCTTCCTTAAGTGTTTTCCCCAAAGTCTGAAAGCCATTTCCCAAAGTTAGAGGGTCTTATACTTCTATGCATGGCTTGAATGTTTATTTCTATGTATTGATTAGCTTATAGTTACATTTCGCATGATTAATGGTTTGTCCTACAATGTTTATGTTTGCTATTAAACTAGTTATGCTTGAAATCCTTCGTCGTTCACAAACTTGATGTCCATTTACTCCATTTTTCCCAAAGATCCTTTTTACCTTGAATCAAATCAGCCCTTCAACAGCCTTGTATCGTCATCTAATAGCTTTCTTGACCTTTTGACCCCATAGCCCAGTTAATCTAACATCTTGTTACCTATTCCATATCTTTGATCAGTTTTATCCCTCACAACTTAAAAAACCAAAACCAAAAAACATACTCCATAACTAGCCTAGAATCAGAACACGATAAGCAAACACATAGATATCCCTTACACATATAGAGAGAGCCCTCTCTGAGTCCAGGAAGGCTAGGTCCTTGGGCTCCAAAGCTTGGTTTGATGTTACACTGTCATTTGGCTTGCCAATCAACCAAATCACGGGACCCTAACACCCTTAAGAAAGATAGTATGGATGGTGTCGGGACTTAGAGAATGATGTTTGGATTTCTATAAATTGTAAATAAATATTTCCAAATATTCTTCCAAACTTTCATCTTCTTGTTGTGTCATTATAAAAATGTCTTCTTTTAAGTCTGCAGCCCTACAGTAAGCTTGATACTTTTTAAGAAAAAATTTCTTCATTTCATCCCAAGAAGCAATTGTTTGTTCTCCTAAACCCATAAACCATTTGAAGGTTGCTGCTTTCAGAGTGGTAAGAAAAAGTCGAAGCTTGTGTGTATCATCCGTATATCCATAAGTTCTACACAAGAAATAAAATTCGAACATGAATGCATCAAGATATTCTGTTGACATTCTATAGAAATTAGGCAATACAGAAGGTGTAATGCTTTTTATTTTTATCTCTTCTCCTAATATTGCTCTTGCATATAAGATTGGAAAGCCAAAAGTAGTTTCTTGGTCTTTGTTATTTTATTGCTCATTTTCTTATGTTATTATATTTTGATTTTCTCTTCTTTCTTCTTCTTCTATCCTTCCAAGTGTTTCTTCTCTTCTGTCTTCCTCTGCCTTTATGTATTCCTCATTTTTTCTTTCCTCTTGTTTTCTTCTCCATTCCCTTTTTTTTCTTTCATATTCAAGCCTTTGTTCAGGAGTCATGTTTAGCTTATTTGATCGTTCTATTTCTTCAACCATTTCTTATTCTGAGATATGTAGTGTTTCAATGTGAGGTTGATTTTGTATTTCTTCCTCTACTTTGATTTATTAAAGGACAAGTTTCTCTAGTTGTTCAACACTTGATTTTCTTGTATATTTTTTTCCCTAAGGAAGGAGGTTCTTTAGGTGATTATTTTATTTTTACATCCGAGGCTAACAATATTTGTCTTTCAAATAAAGTTAATCTTTGTCCTGGTCTATGTTTTTACTCTAAATCTTCTATAGTAGGTCTTCAAGCAACTGGTGTTGTCCCATGGATGAATGAGTTGTTGGGGGTTTTTGTTTCACAAATACATCCTTTTGATCTCTATCTCTAGGCATATGAAAACATAACTTAAAAGAAAAACTATGTTTTTTTTTTTTGATGATTTTATATTTTATATATATATATATATATATATATATATATATATATTTTCTTCTTAATTGACTATTTTGAAATATGCTTCCCCGGCAATGACGCCAAAATGTTGGGTTGTTTAACAGGTAAACAAACACAAGCATTTATTATCAATCCAGGCTAGTAGGACTTAGAAGCATCCCCAAAGTATATGGGTTTCAATTATGATCAAGTTAGATGGTGATTTATCAATGATTAAGGAAATGCATATTAAAAATATAAATCTAACTCAAATAAGTTATAAATTTAAGTGTGCAATCAGCAGCAGAAGAATCTCCTAACTTAAGAGATTTGTTTGTCCTTCTCTAACAAGATTACTTCATGAACTAGAAATAAAAAAATACTAATTGAGCAATAGATTAATATGCATGAAAAAATAATTGAGGAGGCTCTTAGCTAAAGAGATCCTAGTTTTCCTTCATCATAGATTCATTCATCAATAATGCTATTGTTAGAAAACAAGAATTCAGATAAACATTAAAAAGCATGAAAAGTCAAATTCTAGCTTATGATCTTAATCAGATAGAAAGAATGTTTAACTTAAACATTTGATTTCCATTTCATATGAAGAATAATAATGATGATTAAATTCATAAACACTCATAAAATATCATCATAAATCTAATCAACAAGTTAAGCATAAAACAAACTAATTAAGAAACTGCAGCTACAAATAACTAGGAAATGCACTTAGCTCGGTGTGGGGGCCCTCCACCCTTACCTCACACACTGAAAGTTCTTTCAAATACTAAAATTTCATTAAATAAATCGGCATATAATAGAAGCAATTGAAATAGAACAAATATTCAATTAACTCTCCAAAGTCTTAGAAATATTAATGTTAAGTCATACAATTTCTACATATCAATGCCTTCAAAGTTTGAGGCTTAAATAGATAAAATATCCAAAAAAATCATATAAAATGTCTCCTCTATCTATGGATATCATTATCTTATCCAATCAGGTCGAATTCATCCATCATATCCATAAAAATATGGAAAATCCCATAAAATAAGAAAATTGACCTAGTTCCTAGGGATCCTCCATAAAAACAGGTTCTGTTTGACCGCTTTTGATCAAGCCTATTAAAGCTCGGTTTGAATGAGCCAAAATGTGTACACTTAATATTAGCTCCAAATATTTCTAGAATATATCTAGCTCAAGCCCGAGTGTCCTACAAATATGCAAACCATGAGGCCATTACGGGAATTTCTGATGCAGTCCAAAAATGCACTTAAAATTCAATTTTTATAAAAAATTCTAAGAATTGAAAATATTAATTTAAATACCTGAATATGCATTTACTGGTCAAAATAAGGTGAATATTATGGTGTATATATGGATAGTATGGAAAATAATATGTATTTCACAAACAACAAGAGATAAAAAATAAGGGCCAACACCCCCTTACTCCGATGTTCCTTAGGTTGTTTCTTCTGGGGTGATGATCTAGTCACTGGATTTTGCAGCTTTTTGGATGGTGCTACACCTGCAGTTGTCTGATTCCTAGGAAAACCCATCTCTGTGATAGTTTCTGGCAACATGGCTGTCATTGTGGTGTCTAAACCGGGCCAAATTGTGTGGTTGAACCCTTCCTTGATCAATGCTTCTCTGAATGCTTCGAAACTATAATCCGACATGCAATAGCTTATTCAATAACTCTCACTTCTAAATATTAGCGTGAAAAGTGTTTGAATGAGGTGCAGGATCCCTAATTTATAGCGAAATTCAAATTCAAATCTCATCATCTCCTTTAGATATTCCTCATAAATATCGATTTGGTGGCAACTCTGCCCAAATATGCCCATTAAATGCGTCCCTCCCGCTCCTTGTAATGGCAAAGTCATTGTCAAATCAAATATTACTGTTCCAACTATCACTTTTTGGGTGAAATTCGTGAGACTCACCCCTTCGGTGAAGTCCTTCCTCCCTTGGAACAGTATTATCGAACTGCGCCTGCTTTCGTTTTATCGCACAATACTTCTACTTCGATGCAACCACTCTTCAACAGAAGCATTGATAGTATTATGTGCTTGTTCACATAGGCACCCACATATCTCCTCCCCCAAAACATACTTGTTGACTAGGTCTTTCCAAGTAGATTCTCGAGCTTGTGCCAGCTGCGTAAGCCAATCCGGCTATACCAACATCCTTGGCTCCTTGGTAATACAAAACACTCCCGCTTTGACTTCTTGAAGACCCTCCTTAATGCATTCCCAACCGTCAATGAAGCTATAAGTTAACAAGAATAATTTTATCATCTAATCCCAATCTGTAGTGCCATGACGCAACTCTGTTTCAAGATACCACTGCCGAGGTATTGTATCCAAGGAATGAAAGAACATGTGGTCTCGTTGAGGTTTTGGACCCTAAGCTACTGTACAACAAGATAATTTCTCATGAGGATATTTCTAACCATCAAAATTCTACGCTATATTCATGTCTACATGACCAAACCTCAGCCTTATCAATTTTCAAAACTCATTCCATCCTCTTAATATTTCTCTATGCGCCCCTCACCATCATGCGGGAGTGGACATCAAGGTGAAGTCCAAAGCTTCGAATCTCTGATCCATAGGCACCTTTTTCTCAAATTGTTCCAGAAACAAAACAAAAATCCTCGTTCCATCATAAAAAGGTAAGTCACGTACTTATGATATGACACAACGCATAGATTTTTTTACTCTGTTACAATGCTTAGTAATGACTTCATGCAAGCAATTTTTCCAATGCTCCAACTCTTCATCAGAATCTGAAACACATGAACTATCATGCTCCCAACATATTCTTTCGTCTACGGTGGGATTGATATAGTCTTCATCCTGCATAGTAAGCTTATATATATGATCAATCTCAACATCCCCATAATCATGTTGGACATGTTCTGTACAGTGCAAACCTTCGAAAGGATCTAATGGCACAACAACTCGGGTACCATTCTTTTCAAAGATCATCTGGCTCTTCTTCAGGTTTATTATAGCATCCATGTTGTAAGCCTAATCAAATGAAAACAATGAAGGGTAAGGATTATTATCATCAATGATATTAATAACTTAGAAGTTGAATAACACTCCCGCTCCATCAATATCTATGTTGATTCCTTGCAATCACCCTATAGGAATGATCTTCTACTAATTTTCCATCCTCAACTAGATTGGTGACCATTGCAGCTTAGGCCTCCCCATCCGCTCCCATGTCTACTTTGACATAACATTGACATATGATCTTAGATCCATAATGACTTGATCCATTTCACAATCCTTGATTTTTGCAGTCAACCACATCTCCTAGCCAGTTCGCTTCTTATTCTGGTACACTTTATTTACTACGTGCTTCTCCACTCGTGGCTCTTTATTTCCAATGTATCTATCTATCATCTCTTGTAACCCTTATACAACCTTTTGATCCCTTAAAAATTTCATGCACGTCTACAAAAATTACGCTAAGATAGACATATCAGTTTCCTTCACTTCAACGTTCTCCTCAGAGTTATTCTTGAGTGGAAATAGTTGTCTCTATGCGATTGATTTAGAATATTTAGGATTCATAAATGTCTTCTTCGCTTCCATGAATTTCTCCTTCTTGCATTGTACATTAAACCCAAAATTATTATCTTCAGCCTTCCAGACCCATGTCTCTGTCATAGGTTTTCTTCCCTCTGCACGGTCTTCTCCATTATGCAGAATGCTGCACATTACTATGTTTATGCTTGGATCTTCCTAATGTGGTTCAACTCACATCATTTGCATGTTTCGTGCCATCTTCTAGTTTTTCTTCTCCTGCATTTTAGCTAATAAAATGGGAAAATATTCAATTTCATGACTGAATTCTTGACAATACTTACAGGAATCCACAGTAGGATTCTGACAATCCCTAGAAAAATGTCCTGACTGTCCACAGTTATAACATATGATATGCCCCGAACAGTGCCTCCTCCTCGGCCATGTCGTTGGCCTTGGAAAAAGGCTCACGTTGTTGGTGAGCCTGAGGCTTCGTGCCCTTCTACTTGCATTCTATATGCACCAAGAATATGTTGCATAATTAGATCGTAGCTTCGACAATGTTGTTCATCATGTCCTACTAAATTGCAGTAGTTATAGAATAACTGCTTCGACAATCTAACATATTTTTGTAGCAGATGAAAATAGTTTGTGGAATGTTATCTTGCCACTTTTCATATGCTACACCAAACACTAGGCCCTACACTTGACCCAACATTCAATCCAGGCTTCAATGGACTCTACATCCCAGCGCCCAGATAGTCTCTATAAATAGGGTATTATTCATTATATTGACCCTCCACTTTGCATTTTATACACCATAATTTCCACCGCATCTTAGATCTTCCTCCTTTCCCTTCTTTATATCTTGGAGCTCCATATTCAAAATTTCCAACTGAGTTTGAATATGTTGAAACCCTATGCTTGTATCAGCTATCGACAAATATTCAAGCTTCATTTCTATCTCCAGCACTTCAACCTAGGTTGAAATATTCTATTGTGACTATTGGCTTGTAGTCTCACCAGTAAAAGAGAAGGTGCGATTGCGCAAAGAAAATGTAGGTTCAAAGGACCAGGAATAGAAAAGTTGGTGGAGGAGCTTGCGAAAACAAGATCCATGGTCTGGTGGGCGGATGGAATGAATAAAGACGCTGACAACAATTAATCTCAAAGTCATCGCATGCACAAGTTAGCAACAGGGCCACCCACAAAACATCGATGATGCATAGTCATTTCCGTCAGCACCTGAAGGGAGAAAAGTTGGCCGAAGCTGACCCACCAGAGGAGGTGACGTCAGCCCTCCTCACGGCCAATCAGAGTGCTTTCCTGGGGGGAAGGAAAAGGGACGGAGGCCTTTGTCCATCCCGCTGAAGATTGAAGGGGCCCCACCAAGCTAAACAGCTGGCGCATGTATGTTATATGGTAAGGTAGTCTAGTAGGTTGTACGAAGGTCAGTACCTATCTTGTCTGGCACATGGCCCCACCTACCTGACCACTATTGGCCAACCACCGTGTGCCACGTGTCTCACTGTCAGTGTCCTCATGACGTCAGCCCTACATGTGTCTCCCCACCTTGGTAATCAATAAAACCCAGTTTCTATAGTGATTTTTACTCTCAGCTATGTGAATTTACTGGTTAGATACCGATATTTCTCTCTATCAGGCAGGTAAAATTTCTAGTATTGGCTGCTTTTAACTCTTGCATCACTTTCCCCTACTACCTAACTGTAATTTAAAGTATTTGGTCGTGTCCCTTTCACTATTTCCCTTTCACCATTAATTCAAGGCATTCCCTCTCCACTGTGGAAAGGATGTTGCGAGAGATGAAATTCCCACAGGGAGATGTCTGGCACTATGATCCTAAGTGGTTCCTCACACGCAGGAAGAAGAAGATTAAATCAACAGCATATGAACATGAACCTAGGCCCCTTATTGAATGGAAAACTAACTTTGATACGTGCCCTTTGGATACATAGATGGAGGCTGAATCCTCAGCCGTTGAAGGAAAATGAGACAATGTACTTATTGAGGTAGAAGGGTAGGGATAGGGAGACCCCCTGGGTAGTCAAGAGTTCATGGGGGAGTATGAGGAAAGACACCCCAGTAAAAGGGGAGAACTGAGTGGCCAAAGGACCTAGACCTCGAATTTTCCGACGATGAGGATTCCTTACTCAGAGGTCATGACAAATAAAAATCAGGCTTCCTACTCTCCTTTGATTTCACCTCATCCTCGGCCCCCTTAGAACTTTCACAGGTGGTCACATTGGGCAAACATGATGCAAAGGATCAGATTGAGGCAAGGAAAAAGTCCGCGAGAGAAAGTCTAAGGGCTAAAATTTCTCAGTTCATGGATAAACATCATACCGGGCTCTCCTCAGTCCTATATATGGATAAAGAGCAACTCATATTGGCCATCCAACATTCAGCCATGCACCCTGCACCTCTGGGATCCCAATATAGAGCTTTGGAAATAATTCTAAACCCGGGCTCCATTCCACTACCGGATAAGTTAGATTTGCACCAGTGTATCGGGGACATGCTATAGAATAAGGTAGTAAAACATACAGTCACCCTACATAGGACTAAAAGGAAGTTGAATCAAATTAATATCACCCAACAGACGGAAAGAACTAGTGCTAAAGCTATGGCTGCTCAGCTGGAGAACTGCAGAAAATTGATAAGAGGGAAGGGAGTTGATGCCAATTCAGCATTTCAGTCCCTTCTCACCAAATTAGATTTGGAGGTACAAGAATTGAGGTGAAAATTTAATATCCCTCATTCTTAACATATTCAGACCAAGAAAATTGCCCAGGTGGAAAAGGAAAAAACAGTCCTTGCTAATTCCCTCACTCAAAGGGAGGAAGAGATTGCTCAAAAGGATAAGGATATCGTTGGGATGAATAAGAGGTTGTCAGAGCTACAACTTAAGTGGGGTGAGCATACATGCATATTTCCTACACCAGAAGATCCATAGAGTGCTCTGGAGTAGCTTACCAAGGATTTGGCAGATTTGAGGATGTCAGAAGATGAAACAAGCACTACCCGCTGGGTCCTAGATGAGGACAAGGCTACATACACAGAAAATAAAAAGACAGTTTCATCCTTGCAGAAATAGGTAGAGAACCTCTGTAAGGAATCCCAAGAACATGAGAATTCCATCAAAGACTTGAAATGATAGCTTAAAGGTAACATGTCATTGGTAGAAGCGAGGCAAATGTTCTGGGGAGAGATCATAACAGATTTCAAGCAACATTGAGAGCTCCTCGTGCTGACCAATGACATGAAGAGTGTTATTCATGAGTATAAGGCACAGCTGGAGGTCGGTCGCAAGGAAGGAGAAGAGAAGGTGACAACATCCAGGAAGTATGTTAGGCATCTCAATGAACTCCCATCTGAAGAGTTGAGCACCCAGAGAGTGGTAGACCATTTCAAGACTATCATTGAGGTCAGTAAGATGATCGAGAAAGAGGAGGCACGTGTAAATGCTTTGGGGTTTTTAGTGCTGGTGTCAAAGGGGGTGGAGAGATTTGATCAAGAATGGTGCAAGTTGGTAGAATATGGCCTCTCTCCATGTTGGGACTAGCAGCCAGACACATTGCTCCCCCTAACTGCCTACGATAGAAGATGTCAGAGATCAAGTGCAGGGCGTACATAACATTAGAGAAGACCTATCGGTTAAAGGGAGAAACCTTAGTGACAACACTACGTAAGGAATTCTTCCTCCTCGCTCATGTCAAGATATTCTTTGTTGCCCACCTGGATTATACAGAGCTCAGGCTACTGCAATCCATGTTCAAATTCTTCACCACAACACAGCTACCCGGGGGAGTCACCTGGCATAGGTGTTATGAGTATGTGAATCCTCCAGTTTCCTCTACTTCGCAGCGACTACCACTACCACTGCCTCATCAACATAGCTCCTCCATGTCTTCAATCTAATCACGCCACTCAGAAGGCTCGTGCACTCCTTGTCGTACCCACTAATGGACATCATGATCAGGCCCATGCGGGCTTCGTTTTTATTTTTTATTTTCAATTTCAATGTAATGTAAAATCGGGTGAAATCTTGATTTCACCCTACGCACTGTCTGAATTTTATGTTTTTTTTATAATTTTGTGTCGAACAATATTGATTAGGATGCGATGCCATTATGCCGCATCATTTTTTATTTAGATGGGAGATTGTAAGATCAGTAGGGAATATTTTGTTTGAAGAAATATTTGGCCTTGCTACCCATGTAACATCTATAAAAGGCCCACTCACAGATGAAGTAAAGGTTATGAATTCGCTGGATGTTTGAAATGAATAGTCTGTGCAACACATTTTTGTAATTTTGAGATTTTCTCGAAATGTATATCTGGAGAGACGTTTTGAAGAAGTAATAAAACAACTGTTTTTTTGCAATAATGGATTCTTACTGGACTAATGAATAGTATGTATGCCTCTTTTGTGTTTGGTTTCATTTATCGCTCTCTTTCATCATAATTTCTTTCCTGTTATCATGCGTTTGGAATGGGGGTTGTCTTTAGGTCATTTATGAATTTATATGGAATGATACTCGTATAATGGTCTATAATAATTCCTTAATTAGGCTCAGTGCATGATTTTTGTTCCAAAATTATTATATCAACTGCTTTCTTCTTAAGTTTCTTAAGGGTTGGATTCTTATGCCTTTGTAAGCGTGCCTCATCCTGACTTACCATCCTAATTATTTTTGGCCTCCATCCCAATTATCTTTAAGTATTGTTCGATGGTTTCACTTCTGAACCTATTTGCAGCAAATATAATTTCATTGTAGCCACAGGCCCATTCTATGTAAGCCTTTTCTCTCACAATCAAAGTTCACATCTATTACTCTGCTTCCTTTGTTGTCCAGAACCACATATCAATAAATTCCATCAAGTTGGCATCCTGGAGGTCCCTTCCAAATATCATAAAGAGAACCTAGATGACCTCCTATTTTTAAGATGTCTTAGGCACTGGTCTCCTGCAACTCAAGATTGTCTTTAGGAGTGACAACATATTTTTGGCATTGTTTCTAGGGAATGTTGTTGAAAATATTTTCCTTGGGATACAACATTATTTTCACCCTTCAATCAGGTGTGCATGAAGGGTTGAGAGTTGTACAACCCTCACCTTGGAGACTCCACTATCATCCAAATCTAAAAACAATTGCAATCCTGGCATACACCAAGCCACATCTTAGGTCAGATACCTCTCAACTGAGAACCCCTTCTGTATCTAATCTTGAAAAGATTATATTCAAGAGAATCTAGAAAGAAAAGCAACTCGTTCAAGCTAACTTACCCTCATACTCGTTAGAAGATTCTTTGTCCTCATCTCGGAAAGTAAAAGTCTATGGCCCTAGCTCTACAGCCCAAGTACTTGAATATCCCCCAGAAAAATTTTCTTTAGCCAATTCTGAAATAAAAGATGAAGCCGAATCAATAAACATCTCTTTGACTCCTTTGAGTCCCACCCCAGAGGCTGATGAAGTCAAAGAAGTTACCATAATCTAGAACTCATCTCAGGTAAATACACAGATCCCCTCTCAGCATATACCTATTGTAATCTATTATCACTCATAATTTTGTGAAACATTACTTGACATGGTCATATAGTTCACTCCTTAAAAGGCTAAGGTCTCCTTAAGCATTTTCAAGTTGGTATAGGAAAATTTCATTTTGTTTACATGTTTAACCTATCCTAAGGTTCAAAGCCACCTCCATTTAAGTCATGTCATGTCCCATCAGTCATAATTAGGTTTTATATTTCATTTCCCAAGAAATTAAATTTAAAAAGGACACTTAAGCCATTTTTACAACTTTTCATAGTGTTTTATACTGCAAAATAATAGTTTTCGCTACGAAACTGCCTAATAGTTTCGTAGTGAAAAATTCAGAGAATAAACTAGATACGCTACGAAAAAATGTTTTCCTGTCTGCCTTGTCAAATTCAATGTGAAGTGTCAGTTCATGATTGGAGGAGTTAGGGTGGATGTCATTTGAGTCTCTTAGGGTTAATTTAAAGGTACAAATCCATGTTTGAGGTCATCATTACTCTTGTTAGCATGCATGTGTCATGATTAATGCATGAGTTTTCACTTAACCCATAAAACATTACCCAATTAGTATTTTTTTCATACTCCTCTTTAACTTTTCATGTTATTGGATTTCTGGAGAGCTGCTTCATCAAGCAAAGCAGGTTGGTGGTAGATTCAAAGGTTGCAGGTGTCATCAAGCAAGAAAGGCTGAGAAGAGATAAAAAAAACCATGGCTGCAAGGAAGATAACAAACAAAGGTGGTCACTACCACAGGTATGAGCCTATAGACATGAATTTTCTCAATGAAGACCCAACGACCATGGATATTTTCAGAAGAACATGTTGCTTTCAATTCTGTCAAAGGTTGCAAGGTTTTCATCTACAGGTTTCCAAGGATTTTTCTAATAGTTTCACTGGAACGGCTTCAAAAGTGGGAATGTTGAACCTAACATTGACACCAAACATCATTTCGGCAGCAACATGAATCCCTAGAGGAGGGGAATAGTGGTTTAGAGGCATCAAGTTTACCATGCAGGATTTCAAAGACTTCATCAAACTAGAGCATAGTGAAATTGATCTTACAAATGCCATCCCTAGGAGTTTCATGAAGGAAAACTATTCAAAGCTGTTGATGATCATTCATAAGTATTTTACCTGTGAAGGAAGGTTTCATATGGTCTAATCCTACCACCTTAGGCTTATTTTTCATTTTGTGGGTAAGAGGTCACTTGACTTGCCCTTTTATTTATATAGAATTCTAGGTAAAATGTGAGATAAGGTTCAAGTTAAAACAGAAGGCAATGAAACTTCTCTCTTTCACCATGGTTTCATTAAGCTGTTGGTGTTAGAGTAGTTGAAGAGACTAGACAGAGATTGGACATCCTTTCTGTTCATGAGTGGTTTTGAAGTTGATGATGTCACTCCTAAAAGAGTTTCCAAACCTAGAAATATTTGATCACCTATAGTGGCAGAGGAAGTTGAAGAAGGGAATATATCACCCCCACTCAAACCAGTGAGCATGGAGACAGAGCCTTTGCAGATGATTCATACACCTAAAACAACACCTGCAAAATAGAAGCTCACAGTTAGCAAAAAAAGCAGTAAGAGAGTTACTAGAAGCCAAAAAGTGGTTAAGGGTAACTTAGAGGACATATTGCATGGAATTGATACTGAAGAAACCCCCATCGTTCAAGCTGAAGATGTTGAAGATGGAGGAAGAAAGCTAAAGAAATGCAAGACAGCTAAAAAGTTAGAGTTTGCAGGTGATAATGATGTTTTCATGTTTCAATCTAGAAAGCCAATGACTAGACATGCAAGGAAGGTTATGGAAAGTAGCAAAGAGACTGAAAATATCATTGAAACTGCCCAGCCACCAAGCATCATAGATCTTTCTTCACCTACAAAAGAGGAGTTGGTTATCAAACAAAAAAAGGGTAAAGAGAAATCACTGAAAAATTAGAAATTGAAACCCTTAAGGAGTAGCTGAAAGAGGCAGGCAAGGAGATATCAGTTTTGAAGAAAGAGGCAAAGAAACATAGAGCTGAGAAGGTTCAGTTTGAAAAAATGAGGAAAATATAGGAGGATCAAGTCACAAGTGTCTCAAATACCTTGGACAATATAGAAAAGCTGAGAAAGTGGACTCAGCCACTAAGAGGAGAGGTCAAGCACATCAAAAATATAAACCTGCACTTGCAATCCAAGAACAGGGCATTAAAAGACAAAGTGCGCGACCTTGAAGAGAAATTGGAGCTGATTCATGAGGATTTGGAAAAGAAAGGGTTGAAAATGACTGTGGTAGATGAAACTATAAGTCAACTGATTGTAAATGAGGAGGAAAAACCACATGAGTAATAATTTGAGATGCAATATGCCTTAGGAGATTTATAACATGCAAAGAATCAAAATTTTTCAGCTGGTGGTCACTTTTTGAAGACAATTTTGAAAGGGTAAATTTCTGGTTTTTTACACAGTTTCGTAGCGTACCTCAGGCTTGAAGCCAGAAATACACTATGAAAAAACCTGTAGGTGCATTTTTGCATTTAAAGTCAGTTTTTGTATGTTTTAAGGAGGGGGATCCATGGTGGTGAGGTGTCATGACATGATTAACATGATGGAACAACAAATAATTGAAGAAGATGGATGGAAAAGCCACTTTTCCCACGCTACTAAACTCGCTACAAAACAAACCTGTTTTCATGGCGAGCAATTATTGAAGGTTTTTTAGCATATTAAAAGAAATATTTTCCAACTAGAGACCTCCAACATGTCAAGGGAGCTTATTATCAGATATTTATGACTCAAAGGGAGTGCCATGAAGATAGGTCATCCATCAAAACAATGTTGAAGATAAGGGTCATCTATTCCTAAAAAGCAGGGCCATGCTCCACAAATCTAGGGATGTTTTAAATATCTAAAGTGGTGGTGAATTTGGTCATGTGTCTCTCGAGCAAGTGATATTCATTGTATAATGATCATGTAACTGTTTCACAAATAGGATAGAGCAATGTAATAAATAGGAGATAGAGTCCGATTAGGAGATGGTTTCTTTAAAAGGTAGCTATCAATTTTCTATTAGAAGTTATGTATTTCAATTATGAAAGGTGTCATAGGATAATTCAAGGATATAGTCACCAGGTAGATCATCCTTATTGTAAATAATTTCTATTTAAAGATAAAACATTGAAGAAGCAAAGGGTTGGAGAATATTTGCAAAAACTACTGCTTGTATGTTTTTAACCAATATCAGTAATACAAAGTGATATTATTCTTTATTGACCTGAGATTCTCATAATTTTTTTGATATCTTATTGATATTTATTTTATGTTTTATCAATTGAAGTAGATTTCCTCCCTAATTAGTCAGAATTCATAATATTATGCTCTGACTTCCTTTAGTGATGAAATGGTTGTGTTTTCCTATGTTGTGTGTGTGAGTTTCCTCTGTTAAAAACCTCTATCTGCCTCATATTCCATGTGAAGAACCACTATCACTGAAACCAATGATTGTTGACTCCATAAGCCCAATGGTAGCAAGCCTGCATTTCTCAACCAGCAATCATAAAAAACAAGTTACAATTTCTATAAAGTTAGTCATCTAGTACTATCATTTTTCAAAATCATAAACCCCCTTGAGAGAGCCCTCTCAAACTGAAGAGGTTAATCTTCAGTTAGAAGTGGTTTGAAATAGTTACACTGATTTTTTTGATGATTAAGTTTCAATTTTGTGATAACATGATCCACCAAAATCCCCCTCATAACCCACCAGTACCGCCCCTCATGGTTGTGTCGGGTTTCCTCCTTAACAAGTATTCCCCATTGGCCTTGCCTCAAGTTTTTAATGATATGCCTCAGGACTATCTAAAGCTATTACCTCGGTTCACTGGGGAAGATAGCACTTCTGATCATAAACATGTTGAATATTTCTATGCTTTTGCTTAAAATGTCAATGTGGAGCACTTGAATGTGGTGTTAAGGCTTTTCGTCCAGTATTTGGATGGAGAAGCTCGAAAGTGGTTTAAATCTATTGCTAACAACGTGGTCACCACTTGGGAGGATATGGAGAATCTTTTCACTCAAAAATGGGGAGAAAGAAGGGATATCAGTTACATCCTCACAGATTTCAATGCCCTTAAGAAGAAACACAATGAAGATGTAACTAAGTTTATAAAAAGATACAACAAGCTGTAAAATATTCTACCTGTTGAGATAAAGCCTCCTCAAGCAGCGGCCAAATTGGTCTTTGCTGGAGCATTTGATCCCGAGTTAGGATTCACCTTGAGAGAGAGAAAATATGCATCCCTAGATAAGATTCAGATTGATGCTCTAGAGGTAGAAGCAAACTTTGCTTCTACGGGAAAATCCAAAGGAAGAACAAAGCACGAGGCGAGGAGAAGGGGCAAGGAGGAGGCCTCAACCTCCAATCAAGAAAGAGAATCATCGGAGTACAAGATGGAAGAGATGAATAAGATGATCAAGCACCTCTCCAATAAGCCGGTGAAGCTTGAAATGGAGGCTAAGAATTCCTCTCCTCGACCCAACCAGGTGGCCCCTAATCAAGGTTTCAATCCATAGTACCAGAAGCCACCTCTACGGTTATTACAACGAGAAAGGAAGGAGTAGCAAGACCACATCTAGCTGCCTCTGTATTTAGAAGGGAAAGTGGAAGGAAAAACTGAAGAAGCTCCTCACTGTCAGGAGGATCAATTCCTTTCCTACTCAGAAGATGAGGAGGGGGAGCTTACTCTACAAGAGGAGCTGGAAGAGAAGGAGGTTTCTCTAGAATATAGAGATATTGATGATTATTTTATACAATTTTTGGACTTTATGCAAGCTCATATGCATAAGAAATATGACCTCAAATCCTCTATAAATAGGACCCGAATACAAGATCAGGAAAAAGAATCCACACCAAAGGAGCAAACCCCTCCTAATTTTTCCTATAAGGGGAAAAATCCCATAGAAGAGCATGTATACCATAAATCCTCTGCCTATTCCTCTAGAAAGCCAGTTTCTGATCCCCCCGCAAATGAAAAGGCTTCTGCTCCAGCCTCAAGCTTACCCATCCACCCTAAAGAGAAACATAAGGAAGTCATTACAGAAAAGAACCCTGGAATCTTCAACCTCCAGAAAGAGTTAGAAAAGGTAAAAATCCCAGTTCCTCTAGTAGAACTCTTAAAGAAACCTGCGTATAAAGCTCAAGTATCTCAATTCATGCTCCCCCATGGCATAGGCCCTCTCCCCGACAGTCTCAATCTCTAGGAAGAGAGACCCATGGTAGTCTTTGGCCCTCATGTAGAGGAGTTTGACTCAGCAACCCCCCCATTCTATGTGTCTCTGGTCATTCATGACCTGCTACTGCACAACTGCATGTTAGATTTCGGGGCTTCACACAATCTACTGCCGCTGTCTGTCATAGAGAAATTGGGGTTGCAAATTACCAGACCATATAAAGATCTATATTCTTTTGATTCCAAGAGGGTAAAGTGTTTGGGAATGATAAAATATCTAGTGGTAAATATGGCCCAAATCCTAGCTAAGAGTGTGGTAATTGATATCGTGGTAGCCGACATCCTAGCCTGATTTAGAATGTTTTTGTATAGATCTTGGGGCTCAAAGATCGGCAGGTCAATTAAACTTAATCTCACCTATGCTACTATTCCAATATTTGGAGGGGAGGAAAGGAGGTTATACCGTGAGTCCAGGTTCATAAAGATGGTCACTAAAGCCGATGGCTCGACGAACTCCCCTGTATATGGTAAGGATGGTGAGTTTTATTGTCTCATGTTCGAAGAAGATGAATATTTCCTGTAGGAAGCTAAGTTTTTCCCTCTAAAACAGAAGGAACCCATGAGTAAAGATGAAGATGAGATATGGACTCTGTATTTTGATGGGGCCAATTCACAAAAAGGGAATGGAACCAGGGTGCTCTTGATCTCGCTCGGAGGATTTTTGGTGCCTCTCTCTTTCAAACTGGAGTATGAAGCCACAAAAAGTGTGGCCAAATATGAGGCCCTGCTACTAGGACTACAGACAGCACAAAATATAAATATCCAAAGCCTAATAGTTTTTGGAGACTCAGAACTAGTAGTAAGACAAGTTAGGAATTAGTTCCAAGCTAAAAATCCACAGCTCAGAACTTATAGAAATAAGGTATGGGACTGGTGGAAAAAAATTTCTTGGCTTTCAACATATAGTTCATGCCAAGAGACAAGAATCAAATGGCCGACTCGCTCGCTGTTGCAGCCAGAAATTTCCGCCCGCCATAGAATCCTTTACTCAGGTATGAGGTCGAGGTGCGATATCGCCCCTCCATCCCAAATAATGTGAAGCACTGCAAGGTCTTCGAGGATGAAGAACAAATTAAATGCTTCATGGATATGGTTGGTGAATTCTCCAATTTGATGATTGATGCAGTGGATGAAGAGCCCAGTGATCAGACACAGACCAAATGGGAGGAGACATTGGCTAGACACCGCATGCTGCAACTAAATGGGAACGTCATTCCCAGAGGCCTTATGCCCTTGGAAAGGTTGTTTGAAAAAAATGACATCTTGATCAACCCTAGTAAGATGACCTAGGATGAACCTGTAAATGAAATAAATATCGGGGTGGAGGAAGACCCGAAGGTGGTAAAGATGTCCAAGGGAGTTCTTGAGGAATATCAAGACAAATATATCTGGTTGTTCCAATCATATAAATATGTCTTCACCTAGTCATACCAGGATTTGAACACATTCGATATCGATGTCATACAGCACAAAATTCCTCTCAAAGCAGATGCCAAGCCTTATAAGAAGAAACTGAGGCAGATCAATCCATTATTGCTTCCAGAAATTGAGAAAGAGATCAAAAAGTTGTTATGGGATAAAATCATTGTTCCCCTAAGATATTCAGAGTGGGTGGCCAATTTGGTCCTGGTGAGGAAGAAGAATGGAGAAATAATATTGTGCGTAGACTTCCAAAAACTATAATATTCCAAATTAGGAACAGCTAGCAAGGTATGAAGGGAAAACACATTTTCCAGTAATGGCTGCTACAGGAATTGAAACCAAGACTTGGATCCCTTAGAAAAATGTTTCTAAGTGCTAAATCTAAAAGGAGGCTCCAAATAAATCCTTCTAGGGTGGTTAAACAGATCTCCCACTCCTATATGTCCTCTAAAAGTGCCCGATGAGGGACTGCAACAAATGTATGAACATAAAATAGATCAACAACATTATTTTATGAGCTGTGAGACAAGAAGATATAGATAGCAAAAAAATAATATTATGGCAGGAAATAAAGTACAAGTTATTGAGTAAACATCCACTCAGGAAAGGCAATGCAAGCCTCAACAAGACATGTACATGAAAATAGAAGAACACTACTATTTCTGCATAAACCTAGGCTAAGAGGACGCAGTTTATAAAATCACTACTCCATATTACATGATAACTGAAATATATGACAAGATATGGCTCAAATAAAATAGGGGAGCAAAGCTCTAACCCTTAGAAACAATAATACATCAATCCTCCAAAGGATTGGCTGAAATATACAAAATGGCAAAAATGTCGGAGTTGATGGGCAGCAGCTGCAACTCAGATATGGAACTGAATAGAGAAGGTTGTAGATGATGGGAAATATGAAGTAGATCTCCTCCAATGGATCTCCTAAGTTTAAGTCTCATCCTTACACTTGAGATCTCACCCTCCAATCAACCTGCAATCCCTCACTCCAAGTGCTCCATGGAAATAACGCAGTCTAAGAGGGTAACTGCGCTGTAGGTGGAATAGAATGATTTGGCCAAGTGCCAAGATCTGCAATAAGCTTTGATAGCTTCCAAACTGATTCTCCAAAGGAAATAAAGACTCTCCCTTTGAAAAACAAGCAATGGAAGAGGTGTTGTGACTTCTCACTGCAACACCCTGCAACACAGAATTATGTTGCTACAGCAATAACGCTGTCTTGGAGGAGGATGCTTGGCCTCAAGCCTAGATGTGAGAAAAATCAGTACAACTCCTTCAAGAGGCTTCTAAAGAAAGGAAAAGTATTCCTAAGTAGGATATCCTTATGCTAAGCAGCACAGCAACTCAGCTAAACAGCCAGAATTGCAGAAATGTCTAAGCAGACATGAAATCAATAATCATATGCATGAGAAACAATGGCTGCCTTGCCCTCCTTTTAAACATATGAGAGCTCCCTATCCATGGGTCCCACTCTATTAGGGTTTCCTCCTTCAAGGAATATTCCCTCCTCTATCTTTGTGCTATCCCATATATTCTTTCCACCTCATACCTCTGCGATGTTTGACTTGGTCCAACTTAACCAAGCCTCTTTGCAAAATGTCCCCTTTCACACATGAGGGTGTGAAATCTAGTTCCAAGGATGATCCCCTTTCATACTAGAGGGATTTTATCCATTTTTTTATTATGAATGGACCTTCTCACCCAATTATTCATCTTCTAAGTGAATTTAGCAAAATCTAATATTCCAATTTATTGAAGGAAAAATTTGGAATATTACAAAAACTCAACAGGTCTTCACTCAAAGACAATTACCCTCTTCCGAAGATGGACCATATTTTTCAAAAGGTGGTGGGATCCCCCCGAATTTCTATGATGGATGGCTTCTCTGGATATAATCAGGTGGCGGTTCTCCCTGAAGATCAGAAGAAAATGACATTCACCACACCATGGGGGACCTTCATGTATGCCTGGATGTCGTTCAGTCTAATCAACGCAGGTGCCACCTTCCAATGTGAAATGGATATTTCTTTTGTAGGTGAGCAAGATAAGTTCGTAGTGATTTATCTGGATGATATCACTATGTTCTCAAAGATTGATGCTGAGCATATTGAACATCTTCTTTGGACCTTCGAGAAGTGTCGCAGGTTCGGCCTATCGTTGAACCCCGAAAAGTCCATGTTCACTTTGGAGGAAGGAAAGCTGCTGGGGCACATAGTAACTAAGGAGGGAGTGAAAATTTACCTAAAAAGGGTAGAAGTGATCAACAAAATTTCTGTCCCTCGAAAGAAAAAGGAAATCTAGATATTCTTAGGGATAATTAATTTCCTGAGAAGGTTCATTCCAATTATGCTAAGATTGTACAACATATTACTGAGATGCTCTAGAAAAATAACGAAGTAAAATGGACCCCCCAATCAAGGGCCTCTTTCGACAAAATCAAACAAGATTTTGCTGAACCTCCAGTTCTGGCAGGCCCTGATTACAACAAGCATTTTATGATTTTTTCTTTCACCTCCCCTCACACAATAGTTGCAGTACTATTATAGAAAAATTAAGATGGGCACAAACAACCTATTGCATTTTTTAGTCAAGTCCTGCGGGATGCAGAATTAAAGTATAATATCCTGGAAATGCAGGCCTATGCCCTGGTAAAATCTTTAAAGGCTTTTCATATATATGTATTGCAATCAGCCATAACTACCTACGTCCCCACAACAGCAGTGAAAGACATTTTATTATAGGGACATAGTGAAGGGAAGAGGGGCAAATGGTTTGCCAAGATCCAGGAATATGAATTAGAGATAAGAACCACTAAGCTCATTAAAGGACATGGGTTGGCTAAAATCTTATCAGAATCCAACTGCCAGGCCTTGGGTATAAATATATTCATGGAAGGGGGGGAAGCACTAGAAGGAACAAAAGTACAACCTAGAATAGAAACCTCAGCACAAAAAACGCACGTAAAATACCTTATGTCGGCATGGTATAAGGATGTGGTTGAATACCTTCTTACTATGAGGTTTCCTCCTAGTTTCGACAAAGCTAAGTACCACACCCTGAGATTAAAGTCGCAAAAGCACGTCGTGGAAAATGAACAGTTGTACTAGAGGGATCCGTCAAGAATTCTGCTACTTTGTCTAATAGAGCAGGACATAGACGAGATGATGGTCGAGTTTCATGAAGGTGTATGCGGCGGAAATTACAGCTAGAGGTCTACGTCTCACAAAATCCTGAGAGCAGGTTTTTTCTAGCCACAACTGTTTGGAGATGTACATGCTCATGTCTGAGCATGCGAAAAATGCCAGAATTTCGTAGAAAAACAAAAATTTGCGCCACTACCATTGATCCTGATCCATGTCGAATAACTGTTCAGACAATGGGGCATCAATTTTATTTGGGAGATCCATCTGGCCTCTAGTAACCAACACCACTAGATTCTCATTGCCACCGATTACTTCACCAAGTGGGTCGAAGCTCTGCCTACAAGAAATGCCACAAATGGGGTGGTGATTAAATTTATGGAGGAAAATATAATAGCCAGGTTTGGGTGCCCAGCTAAAATCATCATTGATAATGCCCAGGTCTTTAAGTCTGCCAAGTTTGTAGATTTTTTTCAACAGTATAATATCTCTCTAGGACACTCCATGGATTATCATCCATAGGGGAACAGGTTGGTCGAGTCGTTCAACAAGACTTTGGTAAGAATTCTAAAAAAGATGATAAATGAGAATCAAAAGAACTGGGACTCCCATCTTAAATTTTCACTTTGGGAAAATCACATTACCAACAAAATATCCACCGAAAAGTCCCCCTACAAGCTGGTGTATGGCTGAGCAATGGTTTTCCCCATTCAACTTGCTTTACCTATGGTCAAATTTATGCAAGACAGTGAAGAGGAACCAAATAACCTCATTAGGAGGATGAATTATCTCATAGAATTGGATGAAACACGAGCTCAAGTAAACATCAGGTTGGTCGACTATCAGGAAAAGATGAAATTCCTATTTGACCAACGAGCAAAGGATAAGGAGATACAAGCAGGGGACCTAGTGCTGTGATGGGACATCAAACGGGCGGAAAAAGGTAAACACGGGAAGTTCTATCCACTCTGGTTCGGACTCTTCAAGGTGGCAGAAGTCATGAAAAATAACACCTTCATGTTGGAAAATTTGGAAGGGGACCTGATTGAAATTCCAGTGAACGGGAAATTTCTCAAGCCCTATTTTTAGTACTAACATTGGCCGCAAAGGCCCATTGTATATATCCTTCACACTATACATATATCATCTTTTATTTTCGCATGCATTCTCATTCTTCTCTTTTTCAGAAGTACCTAAAAGTTTTTTGATAGTTTTCCTAGGTATATTAACAAGTACACAAGCAGGCGTTTTGCAAAGTTCTCAACACCCTTGAAGAATGAGCGTGTCATCCCCAAGTGGATCCAAAGTTGGCTTTTGGTCTCACCAATGAAAGAGAAGGCTCGACTGCGCAATGAAAACGTAGGTTCAAAGGACCAGGAACAACAAAGTTGGTGGAGGAGCTTGCAAAAACAAGCTCCACGGTCTGTTGGGAAAATGTAATGAATAAATATTTCAGAAGAGAAGAATAACCTGTTTCTTATGCTGACATCAATTACTCTCAAAGGCATCGCATGCACAGGTTAGCGATGAGACCACCCACCAAACACTGACAGTGCATAGTTGATTCCATCGACACCCGAAGGGAGAAAAGGTGGTCGAAGTTGATGCGCCGGAGGACGTGATGTTAGCCCTCCTAATGGCCAATCAGAGTGCTTCTCTAGGGCAAAGGAAGAGGGAGGGAGTCCTCTATCCACCCCACCAAAGATCTAAAGGGCCCCAAAAAGCTAAAAAAATAGCACAGGTATGTTCTATGGTAAGGTAAGTCTAGTAGGTGGTAGGAAGGTCGGTACCTGTCTTGTCTGGCACGTGGCCCCACCTACCCAACCGTTGTCAGACAACCATCATGTGCCACGTGTCTCACTGTCGACGTCCTCACGACATAAGCCCTATATGCATCGCCCTGCCTTGGTAATCAGTAAAACCCTGTTTCTATAGCGAGTTTTACTCTCGGCTGTGTGAATTTACTGGTTATTTACTGGTATTTTTCTCTATCAAGCAAGTAAAAACTCGAGTACTGGTTGCTTTTCACTCTCGCATCGCTTTCCCCTACTACCTCATTGCTATTCCAGGTATTTGGTCGTGTCCCTTTCACTATTTCCATTTTAATTTTTATTCAAATTATCATGGAAAAACTGAAGTGCTCCGCACCTGAAACCCCTTAGGCTCATGAGGTCAGGACTGCTCCTGGACCAGAACCCCTCACTAATGCTCACACCCAACTCTGTGACCCAGTTATCCCTTCAATGTAGCCCGCACCAGAGCTGAGCTCTTCTATTTTCAATGAAGAGGTGAAGATATTTTTAGGGTCATTGAGTCAGGGCTTTATTATCAAATTGCCCCGACAACACACTCGTTCCTAGAGTTTATCGTCTGGCTTAGGGAGACTTACATCGAGCACAAGGAAATATTCCTTTCCACTCGAGGGGCCAAGATTCTTGAAATTACTACCCAACTCATCAGAAAAGCCTTGTATTATCCTCCCACCCAGGACTGTGTCGAATTCACCAAAGTCACTCTCTCCTACCATTTCTTGAATCAGCCCTTGGAAAAACAGAGTGGTTTCCTCGATATCATCTCCAACTCATGCCTATTAGCTCCCCCTCACACAGAATCCATTCCACTGTCCTCATTCTGTAGCACCTTAAAACATATTTTAGTGGTCATATCGGGAATTTTGGGGTTTGAAGACGCTAAAATGGTGACTAAGGAAGGTTTAGGGTTTCTATGGCTCATAATGCAGGCTGAGATCCTTTTCGATATCCCCACCATTCTGACCTCGGCCATCAAAACCTAGTTCCAAGACATGCCTTCATTCTGTTCTTTCAAATATTGCTCCCTAGTTTTCTACTTGTTCCTATTTGAGCATGCAGATAAGTTTGAAGGTCTAGGCCTGAACAGGTTCTCTAGGAGAAACGTTGAACCCAAAACTGTTTTCAAGTGGACTCTGACAATTCGCTAGCATCTAGAGGGGAAGGGGTATGTGAAATTCGTTACCAATTTAATTTCTATAGCCTATTCCATCACACATGATAGGTCTGTGCCCATAATTTTTCCTAAGCAAAAATATTGGCTCTAGTTCAGTGAAATGGACTGCACAAGTGATTGGTACCTATTCAAAGATCACAATGAGATCAGGGTCTACGGTGCTGAATTACCTCCCTATCACCTGCCAGTGTTCCCGTCCATGAGGATTTTCACCCTCGAGTTCATCCGTCAGGTCTTAAGTGTCGAGCAAGCCCACTTCATGCCCGCGAAAAAGGGATATGTCTTCAAACTCCCAAACTCCGTAGGCCCTTTCACCATTAATTCAAGGCATGCCCTCTCCACGGTGGAAATGCTGTTGCGGGAGATGAATTTCCTGCAGGGAGATGTCTAGCACTATGATCCTAAGGGGTTCCTCACATGCAAGAAGAATAATATTAAATCAAAAACATATGCGCATGAACCTAGGCCCCTTATTGAATGGAAAGCTAACTTTGATACGTGGCCTTTGGATAGACAGATGGAGGCCAAATCCTCGGCTGCTGAAGGAAAATGAGACAATGTACTTGTTGCGGTAGAAGGGAAGGGACATAGAGACCCCCTAGGTAGTCAAGATTTCATGGAGGAGGATGAGGAAAGACACCCCAATAAAAAGCAGAGAACTGAGGGGCTAGAGGACCTAGACCTTGAATTTTCCGATGACGAGGATTCCTTGCTCAGAGGTCCTGACAAAGACAAACTAGGCTTCCTACTCTCCTTTGATTCCGCCTCATCCTCAACCCCCTCAGAGCTTTCACAGGTGGTCACATTGGGAAAACATGATGTGAAGGAGCAGATTGAGGCAAGGAACAAGTTCGCGAGAGAAAGGCTAAGGGATGAAATTTCTCAGTTCATGGATAAACATCATACTAGGCTCTCCTCAGTCCTAGATATGGATAAAGAGAACCTCATATTGGCCATCCAACATTCAGCCATGCATCCCACACCTTCGGGATCCCAATATAGAGCTTTGGAAATAATTCTAAATATGGGCTCCATTCCACTGCCGGATAAGTTAGATCTGCACTAGTGTATCGAGGACATGCTACGGACTGAGGTAGTAAAACATACAATCAACCTGTAGAGGATTGAAAGGAAGTTGACTCAAACGAAGATCACCCAATAGATGGAAAGGGCTAGCGCTAAATTTTTGGCTTCTTAGCTAGAGAGCTGCAGAAAATTGATAAGAGGGAAGGGAGTTGACGCCAATTTAGCATTGCATCCCCTTCTCACCAAATTAGATTTGGAGGTACAAGAATTGAGGTGAAAATTGAATATCCCTTATTCTGAACATATTTAGACCGAGGAACTTGCCCAGGTGGAAAAGGAAAAAACAATCCTTTCTGATTCCCTCACTTAAAGGGAGGAAGAGATTGCTCATGTAATATCCCAAAAGGAAAAATAGGCAAATACATGAACACAAAACTAGAGTAGCAGTGATAAATCAACTCATAAAATGTGTGTAGAACACATAGCCATCATATTATTGTTACAACAACAAAATTACTTCCCACTATATTATCCAAAGTTGGGAAATGCAGCAATATGGACCATAAAAACGTTATTTGAAGAAAATTGTGCTATAAAAAGGGAAAATAACACTTAGATCCCTTAGAAAATTTATTATGGCCCTCACATTCAAAAGGAGGTCAGAAACAAATCCCTTTTTCTAATTTAAACAGATCTCCCGGTCTCAAAATGGCTTAAAAACACCCAAACCCCATGATTTATACCATGAAAAATATTCTGAAGCAAGTGAATGCATGATTTAATGAGGGTTTCTACAAAAATGTGATAGAAAACCATAGATCTGGATTTTTATTAAACAATATGCTGAGAAAATAGAGATCTAGCCTCCTTAATACATTATGGAGATAACCCGGCAAGGGTTTCTTGAAAGCATGAGTATAAAAGAGTAGATCTACACAAACAGCTCTGAAATAACACATTATTATTGCAACTTTAAATTCATATAGCTTAATAGTACAAGAAGAAGATGAAAATCCCCCTTTCTAGTCTTCCGGGAGAAGGGTTGGCCCTTTCCATAAGAAAGTAGCTCAAAATCAAGAGGTTTAACCCTCCTCCTACAACTCTGTGAGAAATGACGCAGTTCCTGCAAGGGACCACTCTATAGGTGGTGGCAAATAAGTTGGCCAAGTGCCAAGATCTGAAATCAGCTCCAAAGGCTTCCTCACTGATCTCCCAAAGGAAAGAAAGCTTCCTCCTCTTAAAAATAAGCTTCAGAAGTGGTGTTGTGAAACCTCCATTGTAACACCCTGCAACACAACGTTATACTCTACAGAAATAAAATTGTAGCTGAAGGAGGTGGCTTGGCCTAAAGCCTGAATGTGGAGAAATGAAGTGCAAGCTCCCTCAAGAGGCCTCTCTTGGAAGGAGAAGGAATTCCTAAATAGGAATGCCTTGTGCTAAGCATCATATAAATCTCAACTAAACAGTTGAAGAAAGCACAATAGTCATCCAGACCACAAATTCAATAATCCATTTCATAAGATGTCTTGCTATGGCTGCCTTGCCCTCCTTTTATACAAATGGAAGCCCCCTCACCTTGGGTCCCACTCATTAGGGTTTCATCCACCAAGGAATATTCCTCCCACTATCTCTGCGTTGTCTCCAATGATGCTCTCCACCTCTTATCCCAACGATGTTGACTTGGTCAAACTTGACCTTGTCCACATGCAAATGTCCCTTTTCACACATGAGGGTGTGAAATCCAACTCCTATGATGATCCCTTTTCACATTATGAGGGATTTTATTCCTATTTCTGAAATGTATGGACCTCCTTACCCATTTATTCCTGTCCTAAGTGTAAACAGCAAAAATCAATATTCCAATTAGGTGCATGCTAATTTTGTAATATTACAGTCCTCCCCTCCCAAATGTTGCTTTTCCTCAAGAAACTGCAAGGATAGAACTCATAAATCTTCCCTCCTCCTACTGCAGCATCCACATATGATAAACTCCTCCAAGGAATGAGATGATGTCTCATCAATAAATCTCCATATAGCCCCTCCCAAGCATGCAAGCTAGCTAAATAGCTATCATCATGAATAAGTAAAGTACTCAAGGAGGAAATAAGGTGCTGCCTAGAGGTCCTTTTGAGGAATGGGATCTGAAATTTATTGGGAACTATCATTCCCATGTGGATCCTCCATCCCCAAGCTATCATCCATACAAAGTGAGCTACCTCCCAACATGGAAACTCCTGAAAATCCTCCTCCACCTTTGGCTCCTGCAATATAGGTGGGCTGAATATTTGCACATGGTAGAAAAAATGGCCTACCCAAAATTTTCCTCCTCTCCACTTAGGATAAGTGTAGATTACCTGCTGATCTTGGGCCGCAATAGTTTTTCCCTCAAGTGGCAATAAGAAGACTATATCTCTGAAGATCTCCTCTCCAACATTATGAATCATGCTGGCCCAAACTATGGCATCATAAAGAAGCATCGTCAATGGCATCCATTCAATCCCATGGCCCATCTCATAAAGAAGCAAGTGTTTTACGGTAGTGGCCATATCACCTCCCATGCTCCCCTTAGAACATGTAATGCAAAAAGTGTGGGAAACCTCTTCCCCAAAGGACACATCCAGCCAATGTGTCTCTCCCCCAATCATGCTCCCAATAAAAATAAGAACAACAACAACATAGGGAACCATAATGAGAATCATGCTAGCTTCCATATGTAGCAAGGGAGAAGGAAAATGGTCCCTCACATGTAACCAGCACAATTTGACTCTCAACTGCAACAGAGAATGACATAATGTGTGGATTCTCAACCACTTTCTTGCTGCTCCAGTCTCCTCACAAGTTTGGAGAAGGTGTATGGTGTATGGTGCAAAGTGAGCATGCTATGCAAAAGATATAATCTCCCCAAGTCCTCCTAGGGAGTGGCCATCACCAATACTGCTTATGGTCTCAAGTATACCATGAAACCTAGAAGAAAGAATTCTCCTCCTTGGAGCAACATCCTGCACATATATGGTTAAGGAATGCACATATTCATTATACAAATCATTATGAAACCAAACAATGTCCTTACCACATGCTTTTCCCATGCAAATGGAATATCTCATAGATGAATCCCTTCTCATTCTAAAAGAGAAAAGAGGTGGATGTGTTAACTCTTCCAAAGAGTTATGTATCTCCTCCATCTCCACATGATCCATGCATCTCCTCAAATGCTGATATATCTCCTCCTCAAAGCCTTCCCAAATATACCCCTCTAGGATGGTGTGGTATGCTCTCATAGAATAAGTGTGGCTGAAGAGAAAATCCTCATGAGCTGCTTGTAGTAACTTCCCCTTGAGCTTAGAAGCTCTAGATAAGAATATCCTACCATGATAGTAGATGATCCAATCTCTGACTGAATATCCCTCCTCATGCAACTGGTCATCTAATACCATACAAGTAAAAATATCCTTGGAATAATCCACCAACAGTTTGGATTTCCAATATGGATCTATCCTCCATAGAGATAATGCTAATGATCTATCACAAAGAGCATCTGTCATATGGTTGTCCTCCTCTTTGAAATCTCCCATGCCAAGGATGAAAGTTGGAAGGCTGCTATCCTTCCCATGCTGCTCCTGCCACAACGCAGAATCTGAAATGAGAGTGGGTAATGATGATATTGAGAGAATGTCTCTCCCCTCCTTGAGTCTACCCAAGACTCTTAGCTTTGTACCCAGATCTCCCAAGGTCTCCAATCCTCTGAAATCAATGAGTGGTGCCTCAAAATATGAAGAATCTCTCATCATCTGTTGATCTGGTGGTCTCCCCAGTCAAATGCCTCCATGCAATGAGACATAAACATCAAGAGTAGACTGCATATATGGATGGATAGAATTGTCTCTGCCTTCACTGCACAATCCAGTCTCCCTCTTCTGTGCATCAACCCTCTGGAATAGATGGGGTGTGTGCTCCTTATCAAATGATGTTGGTCATCCTCCCTACCTCCTCCTTCCAGCTACATGGTTCCACAATCTATCATAAATGGTACATGTTGATCATGAGTTGTGCATTGATCTCCATATGTGAGATCCTAGGGAATTCCTTGCAATGATATAGGAATCCCTCTTGTTGGAGCAAGAGCTCCTCTGCATGAGGTGCTAGATAAGTTCTAGACATGACAACACTGTTGACCCCAACTTTTTCATCCTCTCCAATATGAATGGGCAACCCTCCAAGAATTGGATCCTCTTTTGAAAAAGGGATCTCCATGCCCTCTTGTTCAAGAATATGAGATAGAGGTGTTGCCTCTAGCAAGGTATGATGCAAGATTTCAGCCTCCTCAATGGTTTTCTGAAGTGGAGTTGAGTTCATAGGTTCCTCTAACACATGCAAGGTATTTGTTTTCTTAAGTTTGTTTAGCTCCACCATGAGTTTCAGAATGTTTCTTATCAAATATTTCCGCTAATGTCTTAGTGAACCTTGCATAAAAAAAAGTGTTTGCATTTTTCAAAGAAAAATACTCAAATATCCACCATGCATGGGCCTTACCTCCAAAATGCAGCGCTGCAACTTTGATGGCTTCATCTTCAGAAATTTGGTGCTACTACAAATAGGTGTCTAGCTCCTCCACCCAAGCTCTAGCTGAACATGTAGGTGAACCATCAAAAGTAGATAGGGAAAATATACTCACATTATGTTTCTTTCTTCTCTCCACCTTTATCTTGCAAAACTCTAGAAAAGTGATATGATCTCTAAACTTCTGAGTTTGAGACTCATATTCTTGCAGAAAATCACTAAGAGTTTCCCTCTTAGGCATTTCTTATTCTTTTATCTCCCTCATACCAAATCTGGGCATAGGAATGCGATGTACATCATAGTGTGTGGCTACATTCTCACACTCAACATATGAAAATCTAGAGTTTTCTTTATATTCAAACTCTCTTGGAGATTCTCTATTCATCTCCCTCCTCAACTTCTTGAGATTTCCCTGAATGCTCTGTAAAGTTTGAGAAATAAACTTTGAAAGTCTCTCCTCTTTTCTTCCTCCAAATAATGGAGTCTTCTTTTTGTATTTTATGTTCATATTTTCTTCTTCTTGTCTTCTTGATAGCATATTGGCTGAGATTCCACAGGCTGAGCGAAGATTATGCTCCGATACCATTGTAATATCCCAACAGGGAAAAGTAGCAAATACATGAACACAAAACTGGAGTAGCAGTGATAAATAAACTCATAAAATGTGTGTATAACACATATCCATCATATTATTGTTACAATAGAAAAATTATGCCCCACTATATTATCCCAAGTTGGGAAATGCAGCAATATAGACCATAAAAATGTTATTTCCAGAAAATTGCACTATAACAAGGGAAAATAACACTTATATCCCTTAGAACATGTATTATGGCCCTCACATTAAAAAAGAGATCATAAAAAAATCCCTTTTTCTAAGTTAAACAGATCTCCCTGTCCCAAAATGGCTTAAAAACATCCAAACCCCATGACTTATACCATGCAGAATTTCTAAAGCGACTACATGATTTAATAAGGGTTTTTTCAAAATTGTGATAGAAAACCATAGATCTGGAGTTTTATTAAACAATATGTTGAGAAAATAGAGATCTAGCCTCCTTAATACATTATGGAGATAACTCGGCAAGGGTTTCTGGAAAGCATGAGTACAAAAGAGTATATCTACACAAAAAACTCTAAAATAATGTAGTATTACTAAAAATTTACATGAATATAGCTTAATATTACAAGAAGAAGATTAAAATCCCCCTTTATAGTCTTCTGGGAGAAGGGTTGGTCCTTTCCCTAAGAAACTAGCTCAAAATCAAGAGGTTTAACCCTCCTGCTGCAACTCTATGAGAAATGACGTAGTTCCTGCAAGGGACTGCGTTGTAGGTGGTGGAAAATAAGTTGGCCATGTGCCAAGATATGAAATAAGCTCCAAAGGCTTCCTCACTGATCTCCCAAAGTAAAGAAAGCTTCCTCCTCTGAAAAATAAGCTCCAGAAGTGGTGTTGTGAAACCTCCACTGCAACACCCTGTAACACAACATTATACTTTGCAGAAATAATGTTGTAGCTAAAGGAGGTGGCTTGGCCTAAAGCTTGAATGTGGAGAAATGAAGTGAAATTTCCCTCAATAGGCCTCTCTTGGAAGGAGAAGGAATTCCTAAACAGGAATGCCTTGTGCTAAGCAGCACAACAATCTCAACTAAACAGTTGAAGAAAGCACAATAGTCATCCAGATCACAAATTTAATAATCCATTTCATAAGATGTCTTGCTATGGCTGCCTTACCCTCCTTTTATAAAAATGGAAGCCCTCTCACCTTGGGTCCCACTCATTAGGGTTTCCTCCACCAAGGAATATTCCTCCCACTATCTTTGTGCTGTCTCCAAAGATGCTCTCCACCTCTTATCCCAGCGTTGTTGACTTGGTCAAACTTGACCTTGTCCACATGCTAATGCCCCTTTTCACACATGAGGGTGTGAAATCCATCTCCTATGATGATCCCTTTTCACATTATGAGGGATTTTATTCCTATTTCTGAAATGTATGGGCCTCCTTACCCATTTAGGCCTCTCCTAAGTGTAAACAACAAAATTCAATATTCCAATTAGCTGCATGCTAATTTTGGAATATTACAGCTCAAAAGGATAAGGAGATAGTTAGGCTGAATAAGAGGTTATCAGAGCTACAACTTAAGTGGGGTGAGCATACATGCATAGTTCCTGTACTAGAAGATCGGCAGAGTGCTCCGAAGCAGCTTACCAAGGCTTTGGCAATTCTGAGGATGTCAAAAGATGAAACACGCACTACCTGTCGGCTCCTAGATGAGGCCAAGGCTACATACGTAGAAAACCAAAAGATGATTTCATCCCTGCAGAAAGAGGTATAGAACCTCCGTATGGAACCCCATGGACATGAGAATTCCATCAAAGACTTGAAAGCACAGCGTAAAGGTAACATGTCATTGGTAGAAGAAAGGAAAATGGTCTAGGGAGAGATCATAACAGAGGTCAAGTAGCATTGGGAGCTCCTTGTGCTGACCAATGACAAAAAGAGTGCTATTCATGAGTATAAGGCACAACTAGAGGCCGGCCGCAGGGAAGGAGAAGAGAAGGCAGCAACAAGTAGGAAGTATGTCAGGTATCTCAACGAACTCCCGTTTGAAGAGTTGAGCACCCAGGGAGTGGTAGAACGTTTCAGAACTATCATGGAGGTCAGTAAGATGATCGAGAAAGAGGAGGCATGTGTAAAATAATTAGGGTTTTTAGTGCTGGTGTCAAAGGGTGTGGAGAGATTTGATTAGGAATGGAGCAAGTTGGTAGAAGATGGCCCCTCGCCATGCTGGGACTAGCAGTCAGGCGCACTGCTTCCCCTAACCGCCTACAATCAGAAGATGTCATAGATTAAGTGCAGGGCAGACATAACATTCGAGAAGACTTCTCGGTTAAAGGAAGAAACCTTAGTGACAACACTACATAACAAATTATTCCTCCTCACTCAGGTCAAGATATTCTTTGCTGCCCACCTGGATTATACAGAGCTCACACAATTGAAATCCATGTTAGAATCCTTCACCATAGTATGGCTGCCCGAGGGAGTCACTTGGAAGAGGTGCTATGAGTATGTGAATCCTCCAGTTTCCTCTACTTTGCAGTGACTGCCACCCCCGTCGCCTCGCCAACATGGCTCCTCCACATCTTCAGTCTGATCATGCCACTCAGAAGGCTCGGGAACTCCTCATTGTACCCACTAATGGACATCATGATCAGGCCCATGTGACCTTTGTTTTTATTTTTGATTTTCAATTTCAATGTAATGTAAAATCGGGTGAAATCTTGATTTCACCCTATGCACTATCTACATTTTATGTTTCTGTTATGTTTTTGTTATAAGTTTGTGTTGGACAATACTAATTAGGATTCGATGTCGTTACACCGCACGATTTTTTATTTAGATGGGAAGCTGTAAGATGAGTAGGGAATATTTTATTTGGAGAAATATCTGGCCTTGTTGCCCATGTAACAGTTATAAAAGGCCCACTCACAGATGAAGTAAAGGTTCTGAATTCACTGGATGTTTGAAGTGCATAGTCTGTGAAAAACATTTTTTTAATTTTGAGATTTTCTCCGAATGTATATTTGGAGATCCATTTTGAAGAAGC
Organism: Pinus albicaulis; assembly: GCA_034641835.2. Taxonomy (NCBI): domain Eukaryota; kingdom Viridiplantae; phylum Streptophyta; class Pinopsida; order Pinales; family Pinaceae; genus Pinus; species Pinus albicaulis. Next base: position 560,347,606 of record CM076576.1, on the reverse strand, counting down.
AATTAACGACTGTTTGTTTACAAGAATGGATTCCTACTAGACTAATGAACAGTATGTATGCCTCTTTTGTGTTTGGTTTCATTTATCGCAAATTTTTGTCATACTTTATTTCCTGTCATCGAGCGTTCGAAATGCGGGTTGTCTTTAGGTAATTTATGAATTTATGTGGAATTATACTCATACAATGGTCTATAATACTACCTTAATTAGGCTCGATGCATGATTTCTGTTCCAAAATTCTTATATCAACCGCTTTCTTCTTAAGTTTCTGAAGGGGTGGATTCTTATGCCTTTTTAAGCCTGCCTCATCCTGACTTACCATCCTAATTCCTCGTGGTCTCCATCCAAATTATCTTTAAGGACAGTTAGTTTTTTCCACTTCCGGCCCTATTTGCAACATATCTAATTTCATTGCAACCACATGGCCATTCTGAGTAAGCCTTTTCTCTCACAATCAAAGTTCATGGCTATTAATCTTCTCCCTTTGTTGTCCAGAACCACATATCAAGAAATTCCATCAAGTTTTCATCCAGGAGGTCCCTTCCAAAGATCATAAAGAGAACCTATATGACCTCCTATTTTTAATATGTCCTAGGCACTGGTCTCCTACAACTCAAGACTCTGTCTAGGAGTGACAACAATGAAAATGACAATCTAAGGTGAGGCAACATCATAACAATGAACCATTATTTATGTTTTTCATCCGCGATCTTGAAGTTAGCTTGGTTTAGTAATGTCTTATATCTCTGGTTTACTTCCCACCCAGTCTCAGTAGCCAACTACTTAATTTCTTTGATCTCTATGATACACTGGGACTGTGACTTTGGTTTATTTAATTCAATGTTCAATGCAATATTCATCTCAACCAATGTAGCATTTTCCTTTGTCGTAGCATATTTAGTGTACTAGGACAAATCCTTATCCTGCAACATGATAACCAATTGTGATTTCATCATATTTTCATCTGTAATTTTTTGTGAACTCCATATTAACTCTACAACAAACCATAAATATTTAGGATCATCTGATCCCTTGAATACAAGCATCTTTGGGGCTTGGTCCATGGTGAATGGGAGAGGTGGAGGTGGAGGAACAATATGGTGATGGGTGATGACGCGGGTGGCAGGTTGGGGAATATCCACAATGCTATGCTGAATTTCAGATCTCAGTGATACACTTCTCAGGGTAGCCAGGTGTCTTTCCCCTTCCTCGATTCTGAACAACAAACTATATTCAGTTTCAACATAAGTACCCCAATCTATCCTGAATCTTTTATTGTTTCATGTAGCACCAGTTTCTCTTTTTCCGAACATCAATATCAGTGCATCAGTAGTATACCCTTTTCACCTCACAGACCTTTGAAAAAGTTGTGCTCTGATTTGCTATAGGATACCAAGGTATCAATCACGAACTTAGTAATAAACCCACCAAGGATACTATCAATCCAGTAATCAACATCTCTTAGGATCTCATTATTAGTCTTCTTCAACTACTACATCAATCCTGGAGTCCACGCAGTAGGATTTTTATTGAAACAACCCATCTACGCAACTAGTCTTGACATTCACTCGTAAAAATCGCTAGAAAAGGACGAGAAAAATGTCTCGTATTGATTTGTATAAATATACTTATGTAACCAATTTTCAATAGAGATGCATGGATTTCTGTTTTATTGCACAACAAACTCACGTTATTTTAGATATACCCAATCTTCAATCACTTTCTTAGACGAATTCCACATCCACCTATCCCTCAGTCAGATCCCCATCCTGACAATGGAACCAGTTGTTGGCTTTATGGGGCCTAGACCCAGGTTCAAGTGTGGTTGCGTGAACCACCAAAACCCATTATTTCTGACCTTGTCGGCAACGATCTTCTTGCGCAAACTGAAGTCTCATCCGAGGCAATATAGGGGGATGCTAAAACTAGGTTTCTGAATCTAGAGGGACAATGGACTATGGATTTAGGGATTTTCTTCCTTAGTAGAGCTTCACAGAACATATATATTACTTACACAAGCGTTGTTCAACACACCTATTGAACTTACTAGCGGACTACGCGATCTTACTTAATCATGCATAAAACGAGGTAAACAATCATATACAGAAATATGCTATGTAATCACAGATAAAAACCCTTATTCAACAAAAATATTCATAAAAATAAAGTAAATTAAAACATATCAATAAAAACAAAAATATATCTTAACAGGTATTTCATTAATTTCTCAGATCTTTCTTATACATTCCCTTTCACCCTGCGCACTCAATTGCAGGGGTCTGCAAACTCGGCTGCAAACTTCCTAAGGTCTCCACGCACTTAGCTGTAAGAACCTTTCCTCTAACCCAAAACCACATAATATAACTCCAAAAATTCTTACATCGAGATGCATCTCATCAACTCCTACTTCTTTCTCCATTCTATGACTTCTATTTATACTCCTTATATATATTTTTCATTTACAATAGCATGGTCCGAAAACCATGGGCAGAGTTCAAAGTTCATAACATAATCCCATCCCATTATATAATAAGGGGCTTTGACCCACCCTAAAGAATCAAAATGGACCTTTTTGTTGTGTGCTCCGCTCCTTGATCTGCGGAGTCTTTTCTCTAACTTCTATCATCAAGGGGTCCCATGATGAACACTAAACATCTACTTGAAAGGAGAAAGTATGGAGACCATGACAAGAAATTTGGGATGTATCCTCTGTTATTTGTGCTAATAAATATGTAGTTATTTTTGGGCTACAAAACATGTAACCATGCTTGTCTTCAAATTTAGGCGTGATTTGTGTTTTGGTTCTAATTTTTACAATGTTTTCTTTTTGTAAAAAAATATTTTTATAAAATGAAAAAACTTCATAAAGGTTAACATTTCAAGAGTATTTTGAAAAGTGAATGCTACTATCACTTGCATATATACTAGCATATATAAATCTTAACCCTGGTCTGATATGCATCTTGAGGTTTCATATCTCAAATTGCAATATTTTATGCATTTCCCACGAGTGGACTTGGGAGATATATCCTCGATATTTACACCCTTGAGGTACATATCAAGTTTGGTTTTAGACTGGTTTGTGCTAGTTTCATATTTAATTTACATACTACATCGTTTAGATTCAATGCACTATTAAAGAAATGTAGTTTTCATCGATTCCCCCATCCCCACTCGGACTGCATATCGCCTTCTTTCTCTTTAGTGAGGCTGGATTTTCCTCTCTCATATTCTTATTTTGATAGAATCTTATTTTTAGCCTTATATTGTTCATTTCTTTAGTATCTAGTGGTATAAAATAAGTTGGGTCCATGTAAGAAGATGTTTCATCAAATTTGAGGGGAAGAATTGAATTTCTAGATCGTCAATAGATCTGCTTATTTTGAAAAATTGTAGAAATTTTAGTTTTCATTCACAACTAGATTTAGGATATTGTGTCACAATATCATAGGTTTTTCTGGAACACATCTAGACCTTTCTTGGAATTTGGAATTGTAGAATTATTGTTTTATTACGATGCCCAGAAAATAATTTATAGCATTTTTATGATAGGTAACATGACTTATGAAGACTGTTGAAATTACCATATTTAACATTAATGTGTGAAATAGTGGTGAAAATATGAGATTGATATATAAGCGGCATCATGCAATGACCAAAACTTAATCTAGCCAATTATAAGCTATGAAATATTTTTTTGGCTATGTAAGCAATGAAGATGTTTTTGGTGGATTATAGGCTAAGGAGCTAAGCCCCTCGGGATAACAAAAGTTTGGATATCATCATGTTTATGACTTAATGTACATTATATTTTTTATAATTTGAACATGCCAGGGCCACTGAATTTCCTTCTAAAATTTAAAATCAAATGAATTCTTGGTTGAAGTTAGCTGTTAGTTCAAGGATTCCCTTGATTAGTAGTTCATTTTATTATGTGCAAGTTTCCTTTTTACAATCCATTAACCATGATACAATTTAGACTTTTCATCCTCTCAAACTGCAATGAATATATGTAGGTTATTACATTTCTCTTGCAATCTTCTTTTGAACAGGAAATGATGCACCAAGGTGTTAGAAATAGATGAGAAAATTGTGTGTTCCTCCTACAAGGAAACATCCTTCCTACTGTCAAATTTGTGTTGGCCACAAAATCTAGGTACATGTACTTAGAACTCAATTCATGATAGGTACCTTATCATTTTGTCTAAATCAAATTTCAGACTACAAGTAATATGTATCAACATGCTTTGGATTGAATATTTTAAATATGTTTGGCTATATGATATTTCCATATTGGTAAAAATACTACAGTTATGGCCTCTCAAAAATAGGTTTTGGAGACCTCCAAAAACTTTAGATTATAAAAAGATTAAGAATAAGGATTCATGTTACTTTCTTTACTATACTTAAATTGTTTTATTTGGTGTGGTGAATGGTTCATAATGGACAAAATTTATGTGAGAAGTAAGTATGGATGAGAAAAAAATTTAGGCATGATTCTTGCTATGGGTGGTGAAATGATTGTGATTATACTAGGGACCTGTACTCCTCACAATCCTTCATGGGAATAAACTTAACACATGGATGTTGGGGGCCTTAATATTGTTTTGGAGCTCTCTATTTTTATCTATCTGGATCAATTTTCAGGTCTAATCTCATCCCCCTTTCACTGATAGGAAAACCATAATTTTTCATACCACCTAGAAATATAAGACATGCAAACTTTATATTTTATTTCTTACATGTTCCGGTTGTATGGAAATATCTAGCTCAAGTATCATTAACAAAACTCATCTTTCTACAAGGAATAATGTAATCTATATATGTCTCAAGTTTCATTAATAACACTCATGTTTCTACAAGGAATAGTACACTCCATTTTGTTGGCTTTATGTTTTGAGCTAATTCCTCTGCTTGGAAGCTCTGAGTGGGAAATTAAGCTTCTCACCATTATTTACATTGATAGCCTCATTTTTCTACTGCCGAAACATATCTTCATACATCCATTTTCTTCACATTATGTTGATTTTTGTGTGGTAAAACTAGTTGAGAACCTAGTATATGTTTTCAAAAATATGTGTTGATATTAGCGAAGGGGATATTATGCTATTGTTTTTTTATTCTTTGTACATATGTACTACATCCATGTAAGAGGAATGATATTCGTTGCAATTTTTCACCTTGCAACAAAAATATTGGTTGCAATCATGGAACATTTCATGCTTCACATAAAATTTCACCTGGGAAGGTCATTAGCCCATATCTTACCAATTTTATTTAGTTCAACATTGGTGTGATTAAATGTGATTTTTATCATCATATTTTTTCCTATTTGTTGTGAATTTTGTTGCGAACAATTTTGATCATGCCTGGACTTTATGCCTTACTGTGGGGGAAGGCAAACAATGATTACAACAATGGATCTTGCACCCACAACATCACAAATTGCAACGTGGACATTAATGAACCCCTCTTACAACATGAAGCCTCTCATGAAAATAAAAATACATCAAATACAGAATAGTCAGAGACATATGTGCATTCATATCCATCAAATACATAACAGTCATGACAATACCAGTGTTTCTGAAACCAACAAAAAAATTGTGGATTTGATAATGAAAACAAAAGCATTCTAGATTTGAAGGAAGATGGATATTTGGAAGAAATAAAATTGGTCACATGGAGTCTAATGAAACCAATAGCACCTCCATTGTCACAGTGCCATTCCCTTCTTCCCAATGGAAAATTTTCTTAGTGAATTTTTTTTCATGGATAGATAATATTCCAAATGTTGCATTTCTCAGTATACCTTTTCACCTTTAGGGGCAGTTGCTAGTTACAAATAAGGATTTGGAATTCCCTTTCAATATTGAAACCCCTTTTTAGAACATTTATTAAAAAAAAAATTATGGCTTTGGGAAGCTCTAATGCTCCTACATTAAAGCTCAAAGTCATTACAATAATATACTTATTATAAGCTCCACGTCCTTTGTAAGAATCAAAATTTAATAGAAATGATAGAAATCATTTATCTTAATTATTTTAAATAAATCCAAATGTTAATAAACTAGTTCATTTGTAATCAAAATGACCTAAAATAATATGATCAAATAACTCAAGCTAGTTGAAGTAAAATAGTACACTAATAAACCCCAAAAAAATCAATTGGTCTACATCTTCTGGGTCCATCCATGATTGTCATATAACATTAACAAAAAAAACTCATCAAGGAATACAGATAGGTCAACTTAAGACCCGAGTAATTATCCTAATTTTGATGATGGTGCCTAGAATAAAACCCTAAATTCTTCACAACAAAAAGTGGGTCAATAACAAGACTCAAAGTCATTACAATAATATACTCATTAAAATCTCCATGTCTAGTGTAGTAATTAAACTTTAGTAGAAATGATACAAATTATTCAACTTAATTGTTTTATATAAATCCAATTGATAAATACAATTAAAAATATATTTAAAATCTTATTATAATCAATTATTATTAATTAATTTTTTAAAATAATTTAAAAAAACATAAAAAATCAATACAACTAAAAATATTTTTAATTTTACGTCATAATTAATTCCTATCAGAAGTGATTTTGAAAAAATATAACCAAATATATTTATTGATGATGGATTTTATGTATGCACTAGTATAGAGAATTTTTTAAGGGAGTGGGGTAACGGGTCGATAAAAACTCTTTGGGTTTCACGCCTCCTCTTCATCGGTGAGGCCCTTCTGACGAGTGGGTCTTATCCCTCCCCAACATTAACGAATCATTGCTTTGAAACGTTAACATTTGTTTCATCACTCCTCGTTCAGCTCTCTTTTGCAGTTAACATATGTTTCCTTGCTTGTCATTCAACTCTCATTTGTAGTTAACCTCTATTTCCTCGCTCATTTTCCATCTCCCGTTTGCAGGCGAGCTCGCTAGTGATGACATGACAGATCACCTAACTCACACAACCACACACTCGTGGAAGTGGCAAGTCGCCCTCATTCACCTATGACCACCTACGATCTGTATATAGAGTGAGGGATACAATTTCAAATTTCAAATAGAAAATTTGAATTTGAATTACCAAATTTATGGTGAGTTAATGTTGCATACCATCGAATTATCCTCAAATATGTCACGTGTGGTAGGTTAGAAAAGGCCTGACTCAGGTTTAATTTATTGCTGTCAAAAGCTCCATCTCCTTCTCATTTCAATTTCATTCCATTAAGTGAAGAAATATGAGCTACTTTCATTTCGTCGGGTGAGGAAACATGAGTTTCTTTCATTTTTTCGAGCAAGGAAACAAGATCTTATTTCATTCCATTGAGTGAGGAAGCATGAGCTACTTTCTTTTCGTCCAGCAAGGAAACATGATTTGCTTTCTTTATTTTCATAATTGAAGAGGAAATAGGAGCTTCTTTATTTCTTTACAGAATTGAAGAGGAAACAAGAGTTTATTTCTTTCTTTATAGAATTGAAAAGGAAATAGGAGTTTCTTTATTTATTTATAGAATTGAAGAGGAAACAGGAGCCACTTTACAAAATTAAAGAGAAAATAGGAGATGCTTTATTTTCGGAGTGTTTTCCTACTGTTTTCAAAAATTTCCCGAGTGCATTTATTTTCTGCCAAGTGAGACAAGGTTACCAGTTGCAAAGGTAAATTTACTATTCTTTTACAAACTATATGAATTTTCTACAAATTATCTGCATTATATTTGCTCTAGGATGTTGTTCCAGGGAGTTTCCATAATGGTGACAAGCGAGTTACCACAATGGTGACCAGCAAGTTTCCACAACAGTGATGAGTGAGTTTCCACTACGACACTTATCTAGGTAGCCATTGCGGCAACTCACTAGTCATCGTTGCTGCAACTCGTTTTTCACTATTGTTTGTAATTTGTTTAGGGCTTCCATGAATGTTGGTTTATTCCTTTCTTTTCATTTTCTTCGCTTCCTTAAAGTCTACTATCCTCAAATGGGCCCTTTTGCTGGAGAATATCAAATATGGGGGAAAATTCATAGGAATTTTTTTTTGGTCAATATAAATAAGGGGAAATAATTTCATAGATATAGCTAGACCAGAAGTTGTATTTATAAACATATAGATTGTTCATATTTGTAATTAATAATAATAACTTCATGAAAATGGGTTTTTTGGACGGATAAGTCGTTCTTGCGGACAAGACAGACCGCCCAAGTGTCCTACGGACAACTAGCAACAAACGGACAAATAAAGACTACTTTCTCTAGATTTAGTTTTAGAATTATCTATAACAGGTTTTGGAAACCTACTTGTGATCCAGTGCTAATATTCCTTCTGTCACTCCGAGTGTCCCGTCGCTCCAAATATATCTCCTTTCAGGACCTGCAATCACAAACATGAAAGAATTAGAAGCACCTGCATGATATGGATTAATTCATAAAATATAAACCTATCTGGATGATCAAGGAATTCAAGAAACGAGACAGTTAATTAAATAATCCATTGATAAAACATTATTAACCAGCCACTTAATTTAACAAGCTCATTGAGAAAACAATATTCATTTGTATTAACTTAAATAAAGAAGAGCCTTACAACTGTGTCCGCCTTGATGTCATACAGGCCTTCTTGGGGTCTGGAACAGGCGTTTCCTTTACTCTGACAAGCCTTGCACTCTCTCATCTAAAATCACATGGGTGTGTAATCATTCCCATATAATGATCAGCTATGAGAGTCTGAGTTTTCACATCATTTCTCCTCAAAAATTCTCTAAGTATAATTCTCTAACTCTCTATCTAAGTTTTGAAGCTGCACTATGGCTTCAATTTATAGGAAAAAAGAGGAGGTTATGGTTCCACATAAGAAGGGATAGAATTCTCTTTTGAAAGGATTGGGCTCCATAAATCAAGGGGTAGGCTCCCATAATGGAGGAATGAACATTCATGATAGGAGCGAACCTTTGATAGGATAACTGCTTCTAGAAGCTTCCAGATTTGACTGCAGGGCTTCTAAATATTACTTTCCACCTTTGTTTCACCTTTTATAGGGGTCTGCACCTTTAATGAATAAAAAGTGCACTTAGCTCCGCATGATTTAGAGCAAAAAAGTGTGCCACCGTAGGCAATGTTAAGAGAAAGTGCGGTACAAGTGTTTTTAAGACTTTTATGAGCTTTTCTCTTGATTTCAAGGCTTGACTTTAGGAAATTTAATGTTGTATACTTCTAAGGGAGTACTAAAATGTCATGGTGACAAATTCCAGTGTAACAAATTTCCCCCTAAAGTTCGAATTCTGAGAGCATTCGAAGAGTGATGTGCTTTGTCATTTCAAGGATTAGCCTATGGAAACCCCAGTCGGAACCCTGTAAAAACATTCAATGCAAATCATATATCTCATCACTGAGGTAGGAATTCCCATACTCAGATCAAAATTAACTAAACTTGTTCTGATACGAAAATTATTTTAATATTACATAAATAGTGTAGACACAACATGGACGTAGCCATCTGTAATGAATATTCTACTGCATAATGAATAATAAAACTCCTCATAGCCTAGATGGTGGAAAATAGATCCACGGTCTTGATTTCTGCTTCCCGAACTAGTACGATTCTATCCATGCGATTAAATGTGTTGAAGTCGAACATGGTAGAAACCACTTGATTACCATTCAATGATGTGAACTGTTAATAAGTGTGAGAGAAACCACCAATAATGAAAATGGCTCTCAAAGTACTCAGTACAATCCATAAAATGTGAATAAGTAATCTGAAGTCGAACATTTCACGAAATCGTTCAATCAAAGGACAATGATGCAACCTGTCATCGAAGGCGAGAAACCTGCCATTAAGGCATGCAAATTCTAAGGTACTAACGGATTCTAGATCAACTTCCTAGATGATGAGTTGTCGTCGATAGAAAGTGATTCGTCATAAGCAAGTTCATGACACGAAACCGTAGATCAAGTTTTGAAGAAATTTTTTGCAATGATTGACTCAGGGATGGTCAACGTGAATGGAGACAAATGTTTGCAGATGAATGGTTTGTTTTACTATCCTCTTGAACACATAACGACACTGTAGATGGTTTGGTGAAAATTTCCCTAAGCTAATACCCAGAAACCGGCTGAAGACCTTCAATATGGCTTGATTAACTGATAGGCAAAGGATTTCCCAACCCAGGTAGAAGTGTGATAAAAAGTGTCGTGTTCAAGAGTGGTGTAATGCTTTTACAAATCAAAGTGTGACAAATGAATTTGTTTTCTCTCTTTTCCCCCACCATTTCTGGCAAGTACCTCTTTATTTTTTGACAAGCTTGAGGGGGATAGAATTTGCTTGTTTATAAGCTCATCCTTCGGATGAGTCCAACTTAGTTTAAAATCAAACCCTAAGAAGGAGTGGTTTGTCCCTATTTGAAATTGACAGGTCCTTTACTGTTAAATTTTAACAAGTCCAGTATAGGAGAAACTCATTGTTTATCATTTTTAGGGAGTCAGAAGAAAAAACTTAAGAAAACTCCATGGGTGTACTTTTTCATAATTTTAGTTTCTCAGGCCCGAGAAAGGATAAAATAATGCAAGAGAGAACTCTATTGACCATGATTAGTCAACGTATACCTTTTTCGTAAATAGTCCATTTCAGTCCAGAAAAGGGGTAAACTTATACTGAAGGGACGACCGTTCATTTCCTTTAACGAGTTCGAATAGTCAAGTACTCAGCAATCTTTTCATTTTTAGAGAGTTTGAAAAAGGCTTAAAAGAGGAATCCATGGTTTCGATTTTTCGTAAATTTTAAAGAGCCCAAAAAAAGTTATAAAAGTGTACTCTTCGTCAAAAATGATCATTTTGCCTGAAAAATCCGGTATTCTACACAAAAAACTCAAAAAATTAAACATACTTGTTTCAATAATAAAAATATTTTGAAAACCCATCTTTTTAAAGTGGAAAATAAACAAATTTAAATTTCATTTATTTGAAAAAACTTATAAAAAGGAGTTTTTCAAGTTCATTTTTATCGTTTGAGTTTGGAGTGAAAATTTTAGAGCTTTTCGCAAAAAACGCTTTGGAGAAGATTCCGGACAAACCAACCGTTGAAATCGAAAACCGTCTACTCTAGGTAATCCACATCCTCTTTTCCTTGCTTTTCATCCATTCATTTTCTTAAATTAGGGTCTAAATTTCATTTTTGGGAGGAAAATTGGCTGAAAAATCTGCCCTGAGGGGTCCGCAAGTAAGACACTAGGTACCTGCGGACCCCGACATTTTCTCTCAAAGGAAAATGTCGGGGCCCCGCAATTTTAACACAGAGCCCATGCGGAGCTATGCATTGTCTCTGAGCGTAAAGTGCGGGGGCACCGTAACGAATTTAAAAACAGAATTTCCTCCCAAATCACCCAAAATTTTTGTTTTAAAATGATTCTAATCCTTCATTTTACTCATTGTAGGATATTTACAATGCTCATTTGGCGAGAACGAGAACATGAGGAGTTAGATGAAACAACAATGATTCATCAACCTACTTTGCAAGTTTTAAGAGCATGCAGGCTATTCAAATTCTAGGCTATCAGTGGCATGAGAGCTCAAGTAGATCTTCTCACTTGGTTGGTAAATAAGTGGGACATTCAGGACTAGTGTTTCGTGACTGGAGGCCACCGGCTCGAAATTGAGCTGGAGGACATATATTTTTTGACTGGTTTGTCTAAGAGAGGCGAACCACTTTCTCTATTTGGGGCTAGGCCAGGTGGCCAGTCTGTTTCTAGCCTGCAATTAGAGTTTTGTAATGATGAAGCCAATCCTAGAGACAAACAGATTGATATTAAAACTATCATCCGTCCCAGGTTAAAAGTGATTGCATTTACCATTACCAAGTTGTGCGAAAGTTTAGCTTTGCATGTAGCTACTAGATCTCAGATGTGGATTGCAGTATATTGTTTTCGAGGCACCATATTCACCTAGTGCGAGGCAGTGTTGGCTAATGTCAAAGGCCAACTAAATAGAGCAAAAAACAGGAAGTTAAACAACTTCGGATATGGATCTATCGTGGTTACCTTTGCTTTAGAGAGGATTCCTCTGTTAGCACCGCAACATATTCCTGTTGATGCTGGTAGACCTCAAGAGCCTCGGATGGTTTGATGGGTTGCTTTGATGGCCCGTCACAGTGAGGGTGGGGAGATTTTTCAATTTCCCTCGACTTATTTTCGTTGGTTAGAACACCAAATTTTTGTGATAGAGGATTTTCCTTATGCGGGCATAGATTTCCATGGTGACCGAGATATGCCACTTCCTCCAAGAACTCAGTGGGATGAGCCAGATAAAAAATCTCTTTGACATGTTCTAATTTCTAATTTTTATTTTGTTTTTAAATCATCCAAAACTGATAACAAAAATTTCAAATGCAAATGTGGGTCCACGTCGACTAGCCACTCTCCGCCCCTTTGACCGGAGGAAAAGAGATGCAGCTGCAGTAGCACCACCACCACATGATTAGACAACAGAGATCCTGATTGATTTGGAACACCATTTGGAGTGGTTAACTATGGACATCCCTAAGACCACCATAGATGACATTCCACTCCGTTTACAGAGATATGTCATTGGTGTTCCTGGACCATTCAGGATATTTTTGAGTAGAGTGGCACGAGTAGTAGTGTATTATCCTGATCATTACCACGGATAGTGGATGATTGACTGTATAGACTCATTTTCTGTATCACTTTTTTCTGACCATAAGGCGTTTTGACCTTATGATCAAAGACGATGTACTATTTTTTGAACACTACATCTATACTATGATATATTATTATTTACAGTTACCTGTTCAATCATGTTATCGAATGTTGATTCATTACTTTATTATTGCAAATGTCTATTTATAACACTAGAAGCTATTGCATCTGCTAATGTGTTTAAATTTCTTGGAATATGTTGATACTCAATATAATCGAACTCTCGTTCCAAGAGACGGACCCTTAAAAATAATCTTAATAATACTGGGTTTCTAATGGCATATAATTGGTTTAACTATAATACGAGTTCATAATCTAACCTAACGAACAAACTCCGAATTCCAAATGAAATGGATTCCGACAATAATTCAATAATTGCATTATATTCAGCAATATTGTTTGTTGTTTGACTGAGGCTTATCCCATCCATAGATACTAACTCGTCAGTGGGTGAATAAATAACTCAGGCTACAGAAGATATGTTCTGTGTACTACGACAGGCGCCATCAGCAAAACCAATATATGTTTGAAAGGACGTCGACATCTGCGATATCAAGAGTAATCCAGATAAGCAGGAATAGTAGTAAAAGCACACTTAAGCTAGGCACACGTTTCTAATCTATACCACACCAGCTAGAAAGTAACTAATATATAGAGAATATCTCCACACAAAAATCAAGCATAATATCTCTTCAGATAAAGTCCATTTCTGGGTTTACCTAAAGAGACCCCGTCAAAATCAATCAATTCGTAGGCCCCTTTTGCAAGCTGTCACTTGACAATATAAGGACCATGCCACATGAGTTCGAATTTCCTAGCCCCTATTTTATCGTTGGCTTGATCATAAATCAAAACTAGGTCTCCTTCTAAAAAATTGCGAGGGGTAACACTTCTATCATACTGAGCTTTCATTCTTTTCGCATGAATCTTGGTAGCTAATGCAGCGGTGCGCCGATTTTCATCTAATTGAGCCAAGTATAACAAAACATTTCTCCTCTTCGGAAGTGGCTGGTAGTAACTCTTTGTCTAGTTGGAGTGACGGTATCTCGCATTCAATGGGTAATACCGCTTCTAAACCGTAAACTAGTTGAAAAGGGGTAAAACCTGTCAATGTTTTTGCTGAGGTTCGATATGCCCAAAGTGCTGAAAAGAGCATGGTATGCCAATTCGACTTATGAATTCCAATGATTCGTTTGATCTTGGTGACTAAAACTTTATTAATTGCTTCAACTAAACCATTAGCCTACAGATAATATGGTGTATAACTATCATGGTGTAGGCCAAGTTGGTCCGTTAACTCGGTCATCATGATATTCCGAAAATGGCTCCCATGATCAGGAATTATCGTTTGGGGTACACCGAAATGAGCAATCACATGATTGAAAACGAAAGTAGCTACATTTTTTCCATCTTCCGCAAATTTAGGCATCACATTTATAAGGTGAAAAGGAGCAGGTGGTGCACGCATTTTTCGATTGAAGATTTGACAATTATGACATTTTCGGACCACATTAATACAATATTTAAATAAGGATGGCCATAAATAACTTGCGCGAAAAATATTTTGGGCTGTGGTGTACCCAGACATATGACCGCCACATGCTCCAGAGTGACAGTCATTTAAAACCTTTTCGGCTTCTTCATGAGTGATACAACGTCTAAAAACAGAGTTTGCACCGTGACGGTATAGTGTATCGCCAACAATATGATATTTTTGAGACTGGAAACGGATTTTAAGTCATTTTGACCGTGAAAGTTCGAGCCGAAAATATTGGGTTTGAAGATAAACAATGATATCTCCATACCAAGGATCAATGGTACTAATAAGAAATAAGGATTCGTCCGTGATTGGTTGTTCCACCACAGTTTCTGTATCAGTACGTGGGAAATCACACTTAAGTTCAAAAAATATCAATGATTTCTTTGATTTGGACTTTTAAAATTCCAAATCAAACTCCTGTAGGATAACAATCCATTTGGAGTATTTTCCCCCTAGCAATTGTTTGGTCAAGATATACATCATAGGGTTACAATAAAAAATCACTGTTTTTTTGTGTAACAGTATGTAATGACGAAAACATTGGATAGCTTGAACAGCTGCCAAGGCCAATTTCTCCACATGTGAATATTTGATTTCAGTTGGATGCAAATTTCGACTAAGATAGTAAATCACATGTTCACCATGGAATTCATCTTCCTGAACTAAAACCATCCCTATCGTGGAATCGGAAGCGGTGAGGTACAAAAAGTAATCCTGGTTGTAGTTGGGAGGATGCAGTAATGGTGCATGGGTCAATGCGTGTTTCAAAGCATCAAAAGATCTATCAGCGATCTTGTCCCAAAAGAAAGGAATATTCTGTTTCAACAACCTAGTGAAACCTTTCATTAACTCGGCGTAGTTAGGAATGAATCGACGTAAAAAGTTTGCTTTCCCTTGCAAACTTTGGAGTTGGTGAAGAGTAGAAGGAGGAGGTAAATTGATGATTGCCTCAACCTTCGATGGGTCGACACGAATGCCTGCCTTTGAGGCAATAAATCCCAACAATCGTCCGGATTGTATGCAGAAAACACATTTGTGAGGATTCAAACGAATCTTATAATGCCTACGTCATATAAATATGTATCGTAAATGAGTAATATGATCTGCTCTGCGCGAAGAGTGAGTAGGAAAATCATCGAGGTAGGGTTGCACAATGTGCTTAATGTCGTGAAATGAATAAGACATGGCCCTTTGAAAAGTGGTGCCAGCATTCTTAAGGCCAAAAGGTAGTTTGCAATAAGAAAAATTTCCCCATGGACAAATGAAAGATGTTTTAGGTTGATCTGCAGGGAGTATGTTAATTTTATTGTAGCTGGAAAATCCATCTATGAACGAGAACATTTCACTTCCAGTACAATCGTCAATAATTTGATCGATGTAAGGGGTTGGATAATTGTCTTTTGGACAAGCTTAATTTATGTCCCTATAATCGATACATACTCGTATTGTTCCTTGTTTTTTATTGACTGGAACAATATTAGATACCCATTCCGTTAACGGGATTGGATAAATAAAACCCGCATGAAGTAATTTTTCAACTTTGGCTTTAATAGCGGCAGATTTTCTCGGATGTATCTGACGTAATCTTTTTCTAATGGGTTTAGCATCCAGGTATGTCTTAATTTCATGAACAACAATCGATGATCGATTCCTGGCATTTCTTCATATGACCAAGTGAAAATGTCTCGGAATTCCTGTAATAGGGCTTTATATGCTTGGATTTCATCAGTCGTACAAGAAGCACCTATATGAATGTTTTCAACAATTCCAGGTTTTATGAAATGTCAAGAGGAACCGTTGTAGAAATATTTTCTAAATTCAATTCAGAATCGAAATGTGAAAGAGGATTTTGAGGGTCCTTGACATAATCAGTGGTAAAAATGGAGGAAAATAATTCTCAAAATGATCGAGATCAAGTAAAAACGAAGACCTATGATGAATATCTTCCCATGGTAACTCATATACTGACAAGAATTCACGAATATGTTCATTAGTATTGAATACTTGTTGAGCAGGATCCGGAATTGGTGTCGAAGCTAAGCTCGATATTGAAAATGACTCTTGATTAATCACATTCACTAGATCAGACTCAGTTGAAGGAGTATCAGAAAATGATTGTACATTATGATATGCTAACTCAAAAGGACTCAAAGGCATTGGACCATCGAAAGAATCCAATTTTGATTCTAAAGGTACTATCCAAGGATCATCAAAGGAAATAGTACTTGATGTAATCATATTGATATTAGCAATAGGAAGTTGTACGTTGGGAGTAGGCAGGGAAAAAGTTCCCAGTAAAGCTGAATATTTAAGAAAACCTACTCTGACATCCTTATAAGGGATAGTCGATTTTCCAATATGTTGGATGCTATCAATAGAGGCTGGGTCAGATGAATAATATGAGAGATGATCTATTTTAATGATCTTTCCTTTATGAGGAAACATGATGAGATGAAAGATCGATGATACAATAGCAGTCATGGCATAAGACCAACTGCGACCCAGGAGAAGGTTGTAATCCAGAGGGGCATCAACCACTTCCACATCTAGATTAACCATTTTTCCTTTGACCTCTATTGGTAGATCTTATAAGATACCATACGGCTGAAAACCTCTTCTATCAAAAGCTTTGAGAATAGTTGGTGATTGGTTAATGGTCGGAGAACCAAGTTATTTCCAACATTTTAATGACATAATACATGTAGAAGCCCCTTCATGAACAACAGTATGAAAGATACGTTTATTTTTTACTATTACCAGAATCTGAAAATCCATTTGATGGGGTAGGCGAGGTGTAAAATTCTCTAAATCGAAGATCATGAGGTTCGAATCCTGGAGATATACAACTCCTAAGGCTGAAAAAAGTAATTTTCTTTAGGCTGGGCATGATTGCAATACTTCCAAAGTCGACATTACTGAAGGGGAAATTGCCAAATCTTCAACAATATTGTAATTCTGAGCAGCTCTCGCATGTGGATTGAAAGCTGATTTACGAAGTACACCTTTAGTAGGCAGTTTGATTACTAAGTCAGGATTTTGTTTCTCGATATGTAACGGATCAAAAACTAAGGGAGATGTAGTTGATGCTGAATTAGATGTTTCTGCTTCTTTACCAGGATTTTTACTACCGTAATCTTTCGATCGCGTCGTAACCATCAAGATATTCTAAAGCGGATTTGAGGAAGATCCAACCATGTTACTATCTTGAGCAGGAAAAGGATCCTTCAAGACAGTAGGTATAGGCGAAAATTTAACGAATTTTGATACCTCGGGTCTATGCGGGCACTCTTTTGTAAAATGATCCTCGTCACATATGAGACAAGGATATCGAGGTTTGCGTTTTTCGTCAACTGGTTCAGTTGTCTCATTTTTATCTTTTGAAGATTTTTTTCTTTTTATTCTTACCTTTCTTCTTACCACCAGTTTTAGATTTGGTTGTAGATGATTCTACAACATGAATATTGGCGGAAGTTTCAATAGAATAATCTCCTTTTGGTGAATCGGGTAAAGTGATAATAGGAGAAGTCATCTTAGAAGATTTCTTCTTACTTTTACCAATGCTAATAGAACCAATTAAACCATCAGCGGCATGAGAGCCAGAAGGAGTTGTAGCTAATTGACCAGGTCTTGGTAAATCGGGGATTTTATCATACAGAGTACTTGACTGAGTATATATAAGGTCAAGGTACTGAGCCTGAGCAATGACTTGCTCTTTTGTAACAACACCTCCTTTGGCCACATCTTTAGTAATTTTGGGCAATAACGATTTAATAAACCATTTAGCCAAAATTTGATCCGGAATAAAGACTTTCACTAAACGCCTTCTACGTCTCCATTCATGAATATTATTAGATATGTACATAAACGTAAACTGTTTTAATGAAGTCAAAAATTTTGTGCCATTGTCGTATCTGACAGGAAACTAAAAATGGGTTAAGAAAGTAGTGGCTAGTGCATTAAAATTATTAAAAGAACCGCGTGGTAACTCAATGTACCATTTGGCAGCTAAACCAATGAGATTTCTATGAAAAAGACACAATCGAATCGAATCATCGATTAGTGATTTGGATGCGCACCAGAGGTGATAAGTCATAACGTGATTAGATGGGTCCTCTCCTCACTTACCTTCAAACTTTGAAATATCACTGGGAAAATTGTTAGGCATCGACGACCAATATGGAAGATAAAAAATGGGATCGTTCATAAGGTGTGATAGATCTGGTAAATCTAAAGTTGCTATGAATGGTAATCGATGGCTAAGGTCTTGATAACCTTGTGTGATCAAACCAGTGCCAGGAGGAGGATATCCAGGATACCCTGGAATTGGATGTGCATTTGGAATCGTGAAACCTCCTGGGTAACCAGGATTAACCAGAACATACTGGGGTTGTTGAGGTACTTGATAAGTATACCCAGGGTACGGCTGATACTGATATACTGGATTTTTTGTAGCCTGTCAAAATTGATACTGTCCCTGGTACGGTTGATAAGTAAACTGTGGTTGACTAGAGACAATCGTACTAGTACCAGCTTGTCCTGTAGGCATCTGGACCGTAGTCTGAATTGTAGGTCATGACTGTGGTATAGATACTTGATGAATTTGCACTGATGCAGGGATAGAAGAAACTAGAGCTACAAATATTCCAAAAATAGGCGTGGTAGGTTGAACAGAAGTTGCAGTAGCTACAGCAGTTTGAGGCAGAGTCTGAGGTGTACTAAGCCCAGGCTGCTGAATAGAACCAGGTGCAGGGACTTGAACAGTAGGCTGGACAAGTTGTTGGGTTGGACCAGAAACTATAGGCTGTCCAGGTTGATTAGGTAATTTCACATTAGGTTGCCTAGTCTGTTGAATTTGAGATGGATTCCATACCATGTTCATTCCAGGGTATTGACCCATAGAAGGGTTTGCATATGAAGGACCATAACCTGTTTGAATGTAGGGTTCATAATTAACTGGTAAATTTTCAACTCGTTGTAGTAATGGTTGACCGGAAGGAAGTTGGAAACTCTGAGTTGGGTACTGACCTTGAGGTTGATAACCTTGAGGCATGTACTGAATCTGGGGTTGATAAGGACCCTAAGGAATATATTGAGTTTGGGGTTGACCTTGGGGTATGCACTGTCCTTGAGGTTGATAAAATTGAGGTATGTACTGTCCTTGAGGTTGTTATCTAGGTAAATAATATTGTCCTATAGTTTTTCCTGGTAAAAATTACCTTGAGGTTGCCCTCCAGGTGGTAACTAACTACCTTGAGGTTTCCCTCCAGGCGGTAACTAACTACCTTGAGGTTTCCCCCTAGGTGGTAACTGACTACCTTGAGGTTTCCCCCTAGGCGGTAACTGACTACCTTGAGGTTGAGGATTTGGAATATTACCAGACATCATAAAAATTTACTCTGCATTCAACGTTTCAGTTTTAGTTCCATTTGTACCAGATGATAACACTTGTTTATTTGATTTAGGAGTTGCTCCTAAGAAAGTACTAGAGAGTGACTGGTATCCCGAAGGAACAGAAGGACCATTGTATAAAAATGTTTCTAGAGATTTGGAAAACATAGATGACTCACCTGACATAGTTGATGAAGGATAATAACCTCTTAGTGTAGGATGCAAAGGAATTTGGGGTGGTGAATAACTAAGACTCAGGTTTTCTAAAAAATCTATCAATGATAAATACCAAGCGTTAGTTCTAAAAGGATTGTAGAATATTGATTCACTCTCCCTAAGATTCAAAGTTTCTTGGGTTTTGGGAAGAGTTACGTCTTCATCTAGACCAACAAATTCTTCAATAGATATGAGGTCAGAAGGAATATTTTCAATAATGTGATGTCTTTCCCTAGGTGAACTAGGATCACTAGAAGTCGGAGTAACAAATCCTGAAGATGGTTCCAATACAACAGGTTCAGTGTCAGGCTCAAAAATTTCAGGTTCTTTAGCTAATTCACTGGAAGGAGAAATACTACCAGTAGCTTTGGAAATTGAAATTGGCTTTTGAATATGCTCTGTTGTTTGTGATTGATAACTAGGATGAATAACTATAGAGGATTCTCTTGTTTATGTTGATCTAATTCTATTGTCACTAGGCGGTACTAGAGCTCGCAGCCCTTCAAGTTGGCTTGGTGTATACTCAGGGGGCTTCCCCTGGATTCTACGTGATTGTCTTGGTAATTCAACCACGATTAAAAATTATTAATCACACGCAATCAAAGAAAATTTCAATGAAAAATCCTAGAGTTGCTAAGGAAACAAACAAATGAATCACATGCCTAAAAAATATAAGAAATCAAACCACACACAAACAGTAACTTCCCACACTAAAAACACTAGTTGGTGATGAAATCCAACATCATAGTATTTTAATGTAGAAAGGGTGGTTGGAACAGTTACCCTGACAACTTGTTTAATGAAACAGACCGGTGCAAGTTTCTCCCCTTATAACATCTCGAGTGAAGATAACCCTCCGAGAGTCCAAGTGAGTCGAGTCGACCTCTGCTCCAGGTACAGTGGGATCTTTCCTCCACCTTCACCTTAGGAAAAAACCATAAATATTATGGTCACTATGGTTACCAATAGGAACTAATATACCTGGGGGAACAGTCTACGATCCTGTTATTCATCAGTATTTTTCACCTATTAATGATGACTAGTTTTTAAATCCAAGTTCTCTAGCAACAGATCTCCAATTTGTCAAATTTGTAAGCTAGAAAAAACCCCTAAACATTTTTCCCTCCTACCTTCTCAATCAGCCTATGATGAGAAAAAACCTAATTGTCAAGCCCGATCTAGTCTCAGTCATACAAACTTGTCCATCAGCTCCAAAGAGAATACTCCAAATCTGTCAAGAAATCTCCCCTAAGTTAGGTAGTGGTGCTTTAGGCAATCCTCCCTTGGCAAACTATCCTAATGCAAAAAGAACCTCTGCCTAAAACCAACCAGTCATAGATGGCCTTCCTATTCTACAAATAAAGCTAGAGACACCATTAAGTCACGCCACTAACAAGTCTTGGTGTCTCTACAGCGCATGTTTCAAAAGCCAAACTGATGTTGTGTTGATCTATAGTGTTTCAATTTATTTAGCAAAAGTAAA
Organism: Pinus albicaulis; assembly: GCA_034641835.2. Lineage (NCBI taxonomy): Eukaryota > Viridiplantae > Streptophyta > Pinopsida > Pinales > Pinaceae > Pinus > Pinus albicaulis. Next base: position 560,326,270 of record CM076576.1, on the reverse strand, counting down.
AGTGTACCAGTGTTCCATAAGACATTATTAAACTTAACATGAGAAGACAACTACTTCTCATGTGGTTATGAGCCTGGGATGCAAGTACTAGTCAGAGAGGTAATTCAATGAACTCCTGCAAACAAAGTCAAAAGGTTATTAATTTATGACTAACAAGTAATACTCTACAAACATTGGTCAGGATTTCTCCTGGTTTCTGAAGATGCATGAGAGAATTTTAACAACAGGATTGCATATCTTAGAGAATGCCCCTCATGGCATATTGTCAATTTGTCACTTTTATTTACTTAACTGTGAATAGTCACTACAAGGAAATATGACACAGTTTGACAGAGGGTTGGATGACTATGTAAAACCTCCTCCAAACATGAGCAGAGGGTTGGATGACTGTGTAAAACCTCCTCCAAACATGAGCAGAGGGTTGGATGACTGTGCAAAACCTCCTCCAAATATGAGCAGATGGTTAGGTCATTGGTTGAAAACCTCCTTCATTTAAAAGTAGTTGGTTGGGAAATGTGATAAAGGCCTCCTTCATTTTACAAGCAGAGGGTCAGGAACAGAGGAATGGCCTCATTCAAAGGGCACAAGGCTAACAATGTTGCAAATTTCCTAAAAACTTGTTTAACACCTTGTCTCTAATGAATGAAACCACTAACATAGCAGTGGTGTTCCAAGGATTGATTATATGTTTTCACTGTTTGAAAGGAAGAGTTTGAGCGCAGTGGGAAACAATTGGATGATTATGAATGGAAAAATTTTGTTAAGAAGATAGCCAAGCAGTGGTACTATAATAATCAAAGATGTTTGGTTTTTCTTCTATCAAAGATCTCCTTCAAAGGAAACTTGCAGCTAAAGTGAACAAAATTTGGACAGGCTCATCAATGTGAGGAAAGGGTATGGCATGTGTTTTAAATTCAGGGACAACATTCAAAGAAATGAAACATGCCACTGTCACAAACAAAGGCCTGTTTTATGAAACATGTGGAAAAACCTTGCTGTTGCATATGATTGTAGGAAGGGTCTTTAAAGGATTTCCTTTTTGGTAAACAAATGTTTGTCAAGCCTAGGCGAGTACAATTTGGGTTTTACTCACAGTAAAAAAGAAATATCATTGTAAGGGCGCATCTACAATACTTGATATGAATTTGTGAAGTTCTTCCTTTAAAGGAAAAAGATAGAGAGACAGTGAAAAATATTTTAGCCTTGAGATGACTTCTTCACATTGGGAAGGGTCATATCTATGAAGACTTTCAAAATAGAATTCATAGCATTTTGTCATAAAATTTTTCAAAAAGGAGGCTTCATGATATCTAAAAAGGTGATGAAAGGATAAAAAATAGCATGTTGAGTTTATATAAAAAAAGCCTTTTTCAAAGGGCATTCAAACCCTCACAAAGTATGTTCAAAAGGTTGTTGGATTTTTCGTCATTTAAAGGTGGAAGAGACCGTTGGCAAAGTCACATTGTGCAAATTCAAAATGCATACAACATTCCCCTAGGCTTCTCACTGGACAGAACAAGAGATTTCAAGCAAAATTCAAGCTTTTCAAGGTTCTAATCTTGGACGGCGTGCCTGTAAAAGCACATGGTGCACCTGGGAGAGAAAATACACAATGTTTACGTTGTTGCGTGGCGCGCCTGTAGCGCCCGTTCAAACATCGTCGGAGGTCGACCCGACTGCACGATGTTATTTTCAGTGAACGTGTCGCTCACTAATTTCGCCTTCTAAGAAGCTCTAAAGATGGTCAAGCAATTGACCAAGGCCCTTGGGCTTATCTTCAAGGTATTTTCTATTACCCCTTGGCACATTTGAAATTCTAAGGGGGGTATTGATACCATGTTTTTCCAAGATAGAAGCAGTGATTAGAGAGTGGAGTTTTTGGTAAAAAATTAAAGATTTTGTTGTTATGAATGCCAAGGATTAAGATAGTGATATGTGGGTGTTTTCATTAGTCTTAAAGTGCCTTAACTGCCTTGAAGAACAGTGAAAAACATACACAAATTACAAGACATATAAGCAGAGTTGTAGAGGTTTCAAGTTGCTGTAAGGTGTCCTAACAGTGGTAAAAAAAAAAACAACCCCTGTCTACAAAATCAAAGGTGAAAACAATGTTTATAAGGTGAAGGCTTGGCAAATATAAATACTTCCTTCTTGTATTATGAAATAGCAAACTTTGGGCAGCCTCCATAATTCAAAAAATAGAGCATGCTGTGAAGGTCTTTTAAATCATTTGGAGGGTGTTTTGTTTTACTTTGTGAAGAACAGTGAACAAAAAAAGAAAGGTGTTTGGAGGAAAAAGTGTTTTTGTCAAAACACAAGAGTTCTTTCTTCACCAATAAACCACACACACATATTTTTAGAGTTATTTACCCAAGCACAGTGATAAGTTGATTTTGTTTCATTTGACAAAGCACTTGTTATCAAAAGAGGATAAAACAGTGACTTATAAGGAGGACAGGGGTGTGGTTGAGAAAACATTTCAAGGGCCATTTGAGATAGCTTGTTTTTGCAAAGACTATCCAAAACAAAATGCCTCCTAGGCAAGACAGTAGAAGTGGCCTTCACAGGAGGTTTGAGCCTGTTTCAACTGAAGAGGTAAATGCTCATCCATCAGTCATGTTTAACTTTCACAAGGTTGGATGTCTAGAGTTTTGTCAAAGGGTGCAGGAGGTGAAAAGATATCTCCCTTTGACACATCATTGTGCTTTGAGATTTCAAGGGAAACACTTTCAGCTTGCAGGCTTGGATTTCAAGTTTTCTCCTAGATCCATTTCCAAGGCCACCAAAATCCCTTATGTCAGAGAGAAGTGGTTTAAACAGAGCCACCTAGACTCAGAACAATACAAACCCTTTTTCAAGCTTGAGCATAGAGATACATGTCCATCCATTTTTCCTTTCTCATATATGTTGACAATTTATGCTCCCCTCATGAAGATAATCATGAAATACTTCACTTGTGAGGGAAGGTTCTCCCGGGTCTATTCTTACCATGTCCGGTTGTTCATGCATTTCACAAGAGCCAAATTTTTAAATCTCCCCTTCTTCATCCATACAAGTATTGAAAAAATGGCCTCCAATGTTCAGAAAAAACCTCCTTCTTAGCAGTCAGCTTGCCTTTTCCATCATTCCCTCATCAAGGTTATCATTCTTCATCAGCTTGAGAAGAAGGAAATCTCTTGGGACACTTTCATTGCACATCCGGATTTCGCCACTGTTCCTTCATTTCATACATCTCCTTCACCTTCCACTCACCATCCTTCACCTTCTTCAAGTAGGCCCATTCCCAAGAAGCTCAAACTTCCCATAATTTAACAAGAAGAAGAGCATGATGAAGAGGAGGAACAACATGATGAAGAAAGGCAGCAAAGTGAAAAATATCACAGTGAGGAAGAGCAGCAAGGTGAAGAAGAGCACAGTGAGGAAAGGCAGCAAAGCGAAGAGCATCACAGTGATAATATGCATCAAAATGATGAAGAGCAGCGCCATGAAGAAACTCAAAATAGTGGCAAGGATGATGAGGGAAGTAACAAGGGAAAAGAGCCAATAGAGCATGTGCTAGTTTCCTCTCCTAGGAAAGGGGCCATGCTTTCTCCTCCAAAAGTGGCCAAGCCCCAGACATCAAGGAAAAGAGTGCCTCAAACTATAACTCCAAATGTCACTAAGGCCCTACGAAGCAAGGGGAAATTGCCCAAGCAACCCATTGTCAAATTAACCAAGAGGAGGAAGTCCAACAAGGCCACCCAAAGCAAGGGAAAGGAGAAAGAAGAAAGCAGCCATGAAAAGGAGAGAGAGTTTGACATAATTCAAATCCAAAGTGATGATAGCGACAATAAGGCACGAATCCTAGAAAATCTCTTGATCAATAGAGAAAAAAAAATTGATGATTTGAGGGCAGATTTAGAGAGGGCTAGAAACTTCAATCACTTTTTGCAAATACAAAATAAACATATGAGTGTCCACATGGCGGTATATGAGACACAGGCCATAAAATATAAAAAGGAGGCCTCCAAGGCGCAAGTTAAATTTGAATAACTCATGGGTGAGTTCAATGATAGCGAAGATGAAGATTAGCCCAGGAGAAAGAGGCCAATAACCATGGGACTCAGAAGAGCCCTTGAGAAACAAAAGGAGGAAGAAGTTGCCCTTCTCCAATCTATTCCTCTCACTACTTTGTTTCACCCAAGAGATAGAGAAAAATCGAGAAGCATGGCTCGAGAGGGTGAATGATCACTTGAAAAAGAAGTTGGAGAAGGCCAATAGAGATTTGGACCTTCAAAGGAGAATGACCGGGCACTATAAGAAGCTCAATCAGTTCGCTCGGTTGAAATTGAAGGCCACACAGGAAAAACTCAGGGAAGCTCAAACGAGGCGCCCGGCACAAAAAATTAAGAAAGACACCACAAAGCTTCAAATTTTGGCCTCAGCTTCACAACATGTTTCTGAAAACCCTTGAGGGTCATGCTCACCAAAATTGGGCGAAATTCAATAACTTTTGGTTTTTTGTCATTTTTGAGTTTTTGGCTAAAAATCATGGGCATCGCCATTTCTGTTTGGGACATCCTCAAGGGATGAAAATTGTATCATTGGATGCCATAATTTCAGGGACATCTACTCAGTGATTTTTGGATCAATTGAAGATGATTTTCTCCCCCAAAATGGAGAAAAACACTCACTTTTTCCACACTCTGCCCCGTTTATCAGCAAAGTCTATTTTTTGGGTTTTTTTCACACAGTTAATTTTTTGATGGACTTCTAGTGATCTGTTTGGATAAAACTAAGAATTTTCATAAAATAGACATTTAGAACTTTCCAACAAGCCATCACGGGCCTCGTTTTGACATCGGGAAGGCCTCCAAAGGTTGCCAGCAAGACAGAGGACTTTTTGCTGATATATTTCTTAAGTATTTTTGTGAAAAATGTACCTTTCTAAAGTGACTTTTTCTCATGTGCGTTTAGCTATTTTTGGGCATGATTAGTTATGAAAAGTCACTATATTTTCCTTTTTTAGCATTTTTGAGATATTTTATTAGATATTTTGTGCCTTGGGCTTTGCAAATCCTCAAGGACAAAATCAGATATTTTTGATAGGCCAATGAGATTGAAAGTTACACTAGGAGTTTTTCCCTCATCTTGGCCTATAAATTCCAAGAGAATTCATTGTAAATGAGGCTGAACTTGATGATATAGAGCAATATATGGTTATACAAGCTTGGAAGAAACACTTGTCTCATGCATTGGATAGTTTCTTGAATGTTTTGGATGATGAAAGAGGACTGTTGTTGGATTCCTTTACTTGGTAAAATGGTATAGTGTCCCTCTCTGTTATGTTTTCCTAGTTTTCATTCATATTTCATGCTCTTGCTTGCTATAAGACAATAGAGAATAGATTTGAGACATGCCCTTGGAGGCACCTCAGATTTCCTGTTTCTTTATAGCTTCTATGTTTTCCTCCTTCTTAGTCATATCAAAGAATCCTTGATTGCTCTTTCATAACTGAAGAAATTGTTTTCTTGTTTCATTTATGGTTTTGTGCATGCTAAGTATGATTCACAGTATGCCCTGCTTACTCATGGCTAGCTATAACTCCACCTCTGAAACCTTTCTTTGATTGCTTGATTGTCCTAGTTGAACCAAGGAGGTCTTGTATTGATCTTGCCCTTTGCCTAAAACTATGCAATCTTGCTTCAAAGTGCCCGATAGCTTGAAATACTATGCTTAGGCATTTCCTCATAGTGATTTGAATTTTTTGTTTGTCTTAATTGTATTTCCCCAAAGTCTGATAGCAATTTCCTAATGTTAGAGAGTCATATATCTCTATGCATTGCTTGAATGTTTATTTCTATACATTTATCAGTTTATGGTTACATTTTTCATGATTAATGGTTAGCCCTACCATGTTTATGTCAGCTATTGAACTATTTATGTTTGAAATCCTTTGTTCTTCACAAATTTAGTTTCCATCCCACTCCATTTTACCCAAAGATCCATTTTACCTTGATCAAATCGGCCCTTCAACATACCTTGTATCACCATCTGAAGCTTTCTTGACCTTTTCGACCCCATAGCCCAGTTGATCTAACAATATTTTTATCTATCTTAGTCTTTTATTTGTTCATCCCTCCAAAACCTAAAAACCAAAACCAAAAACCTACTTCATAACTAGCCTAAAATCAGAAACACAAGAAGCACAACACACAGAAATCCCTTACACAAATAGAGAGAGCCCTCTCTGAGTGTAGGAAGGCTAGGTCCTTGGGCTCCAAAGATTGGTTTGATGTTACCCTGTCACTTGGCTTGCCAATCAGCCAAATCACGGGACCCTAACATAATGGCGATCACAGTGGGACTCTGAGTGATAAACAGACTTAGATTCCCTAAAACATTTCAGCATCCTTAAGAATACTATCTGAATGACTTATCCCACTGCTCACTAACATAATGGAGATCACGGTGGGAATTTGAGTGATAAATAGACTTATATTCCCTAAAACATTTTAGCAGCCTTAAGAATACTATCTGATTGACTTATCCCACCGCTCACTAACATAATGGCAATCACGGTGGGACCTTTTGAGTTAGTGACAAACTAAGTATACCTTAGGACTTCAGAACCCCTCAACCTAGAAGTATTATCAAAGAGTAGAATCTATTTATCTCATCATCCTAGCAAAATGATGACCCAACTATAGGACACTCTTACAAACTTTAGGGCTTCATAAAAACTTAGAAAACCCCAAAACATCCCTAGATTGGCTTTTTATCAGTTATTGGTGGTGGTGGACCATAAACACATATCTCTAAAAAAACAAAAACATCCACCTGGTGACTCCACAAATCTCAATATACCTAGAGACTCCACTAGAGGAAGAACCTACAACATGACCAGTCATCCTAGAAAGAAAAAACACTCAGGCCTTAGTTGGATTCAAGAAATTATTGTCTTTATCTATAACTATGTTCTATTCTACTTTGAGCCTGATACAGAATACACTGATGAGATCTACATTGATCACTGGAAAGATCTCAAACCTCGAAAATCTAAGCCTCAAATTTCAGACCATGAGCAGACTTATACACCTGTCCTTACCCCAGATTCACCTATGGAAAACCTGGCAAAACATGAGCCTCATGCTACCTTTCCCACTCTGGCTGAAACCTCAAACAGTCATAAATCTCTTTTTACACTACCTATATCTACAAAGGTCCCAGAAAGATACAAGCCTCTGGTTTTACCTCCCATCTTCCGAGCCCTCCCTGCAAATCTTCAAAATAAATTACCCAAATTTGATGGAGAAAGTTCCAAAGTCACCGCTGAAGAGCACATCCAAAATCTTGAGAATTTACTTGACCTTTATGAAATAGAAGAAGATGATGTGCGTATTCGAATGTTTACCTTATCATTAAAAGGAAAAATTAAGAGTTGGTTTAAAGATCTTCCAGCTGCAAGCATTACCAATTTTCATCAGTTCACTCAAATCTTCCTAGATAGGTGGGTGGTCATGGGTAATAAAGTTCTCATCATAAAGGAATACAATCATTTAAAAAGACAACCAGGGGAGACAATACAAAACTTTTCAGCCAGGTTCAATAAAGTATACCATGCAATGCCTGCTAGCATAAAGCCACCCCTCGGATGTGCTCTCTTGCACTACCCAGATTCTTTTGACCCAGAGATGGTTTTCTGGATAAGAGATAAAGATCCTTTGACCCTAGAAGAAATGCAAAGGATAGCAGTTGATGTAGAATTCAACATACTAAATAGGGAGGCATGACTAAGAATAATAGAGAACAACAAAGAAAATCAAGAGAGACTAATATCTTCAGAGGAAAAATTGAAAAAATTGGTATATGATTTCAGAAAACTAGAGCATCTATTTGAAAAGAAAAGAGAAAAACACAAATTTAAGGTTAACACTGCTTATTCAAACCAACCTACACTTCTTCCTCGAGATGAACACAGTCAACTATTAGAAGACAAGAGTTATAAACAAAATGTGCCTAATGAGAAAGTTGCAAATAAAAACATAGAGGAATGCTCTAAAGAAACTATCAGCCATTTTGAAATCACAAATTCTGAAATGGAAGAAGAATAAAAAACTTTAGGTTCTCTACCCTTATGCTTTAAATCATTCCAAGCTTTGAAAGAAAATTTGCATCCTAAAGATCTCTTAGCAGTTATTCAGGAAACCCCTGCTCAAGTTAACTCTCACCTAAATCAAAGAAAGTTGATTGAAGAGGAATTCAAATCTGACATAGGAGATAAATCAAAACCTGTAGGATCTTTACCTTTATGCTGGGAGTCATTTGAGTTCATAAAATAAAATTGGCCTCCTAAGAATCCATCAGAGGAAACTCATGAATCCCATGTTTATTATCCCAAACATCAAGAAGATTTGAGTGAGGTTGAATTCAAATCCAAAATGGAAGATAAATCAAAACCTATAGGATCTTTACCTTTATGCTGGGAGTCATTTGAGTTCATACAAGAAAATTGGCCTCCTGAAAATATATAAAAAAAAACTCATGAATTTCATGCTAACTATCCTCAACATCACAAAGAATGGGTTGAAGATGAAAACGAGCAAGAAATAAAAGAGAACCCATAGGATCTCTCTAAAGGCATAAGTGATGATTCATCATCTCTCATAGGTGAAACCCAAAAATACATTCATCCTTCAAATCAGATTTCCCAAGAGAAAGAGGATTATTGTAGTTATATCTGAAGAGAAATGAAAATGCCTCCCTTTTTAACTGAAGAGGAAATAGATCAACTTATAAACATGTAGAAAAACTTTTAAACTTCATATAACCAAAACTTTTATGATCTTTCTCCTGTTAATCTTGCATATCATAAGTCAAAAAATAGATTTGTAAATCAATTTGAAGAAAAGAAATCTGATAGTCCAATATACATGGTTGGTGACATTACTTATGTTAATGATTATCCAAGGTTTGATCAATGTGTTGATGATTATGATATCCAAACAGAAACTAACCTTGCAGAGCAATCAACAATTGATTTGTGGGACGAAGTTCATTATCATCAGGTTAAAAAAAGTAAGCAGCCAATATAGGGCACCTATGACACTAATGAGGAGAGCCTTGAGAGTTTAGAATCTTTCAGATTTGGTGATGAGGTTGAGGAGGATGATGAAATTCTTGAGCATGTTGTAAATGAGAAGCATTTTCTTGAAATGGTTGAGGAAATCATTTTGGACATGAAATCTTCCTTAACTCCATATTTGCGGCCACCAAGTTCCATTGACTTACAAATTGTAGATGAAGAAATAGAGGTTGGTAAACACATGAGAGTTGTCACACTATCCTTTCAAGATGATTTACTGTCAAAGTGTACCCCTGATCATCAACATGATGACCTTCACATAGTTTTCAGTCCACTTAATCAGAGCACATCAGCTTGGAAAGAAAACTACACTACAATATATGATGAGTCTGACAGTTCAAGTGATCATGAGAAAGGGGAAGAATTTCTTTACTAGGAGAGTCCCAAATAAAGCCAAGTGGAAGAAAGAGTAGTCCTAAATGAAGCCCATATATCAAATCCTCTAGATAAGGTATTATTCCAAGATCCATTTGTTGTTTTCCTTGAGAAATATGAAGGAGTAGTGGGTTCTGTCATGAACGGTCTGCTACCAAGAATGAGAAAAAACTTAAGCACTACTGTCCGAAAACAAGCCAAATGGAAGTGGCCTTTTCATTACTTCAGCATCATGAAAGAACTAAACCAGAGTCACCCATGTAATCATCTACTTGACTGGTTACATTGGAAAAGAGAGTTCACCAAATAAATGTCTATTGTGTATAGATTGGATTAGGATAGATAGACAGCAGTGGAAAATAAGCTCAGCCTTGTGAGCATCTTTTCAGTTCTATATTGTTTGAAGAAAAAGTGAAAAATCAGAAAATACAAAAACAGTAAAAAGTAGAAAAAGAGGGCAGTTTCTAAAAGAAATGTTACAGCCCCATACCCAAAAATAGTCATGCTGAAAGTGAGCAAGTATAAATGCCGCTACTAGTGCTCAAAATTATTGTTTAGTTATCTAGCCTAATCATAACTGAACATGTTTTAAATTTATTTTCTGATAAGTTAGTGAGAGATGAGATAGTCAAATTGTGTAAGCTTGACTTGTAAAAGAAAATATATTAGGGAAAGATACTGGTTCCACATGCTCAAAACAGAACCAAAGAGGAAAGAAGGGATGAAAAAAAAACTGTGTATCCTAGCCGTGATTTTCTAGATTTCATTTTATGCAAAATAATATTTGTGTGCAGCTTGTCTTTCATACTGCAAGTACATGACAAATCAGACTGTCTAATCCTGATTTGGTCATTTTTCAATTTCATGTTTTAGATTAGAGAATAAAATCCTGTCAAACAGCTTAACCTTGACAGTTGATCCAGCATAGGTAGAGAAACAAAGGAGTCCATCAGCTTAATCTGAACTCCCGACAGATATAAATGTAGAAATAGATAGTGTCATTTTTCAAAAATATTATGTCAAAGGGTTGCTAGTCCAAATGCACCCGAAAGAAGAAAAAATGTTAGGAAATATAGTGGGATAGGTAGAAATGTCTTTGATGCTAATCATGCTGTCAATTTTCAGAAATATCATCAAGGAAGAAAGAAATTTTTACCAATGGATAAAGGCACTAGTCTTCAAAGAACCAAGATCTGAAATTCTGGACACCTCCTGAAAAGGAGCTGCCCTCCCCAAATGGAGCCACTGTTAGTCATCAGTATTTGTCACCTGTTAATGATGACAAGTTTTTAAAGCCAAGTTTTCTAGCAACTGATCTCTAATTTGTCAAATTCTAGAAAACACCCCTAAACATTTTTCCCTCCTACCTTCTCAATCAGCCTATGATGAGAAAAAACCTAATTGTCAAACCCGATCTAGTCTCAGTCATACAAACTTGTCCATCAGCTCCAAAGAGAATACTCCAAATCTATCAAGAAATCTCCCCTAAGTTAGGTAGTGGCGCTTTAGGAAATCCTCCCTTGGAAAACTATCCTAATGCCAAAAGAACCTCTGTCTAAAACCAACCAGTCATAGATGGCCTTCCTATTCTACAAATAAAGCTTGATACACCCTTAATTCACACCACTAACAAGCCTTGGTGTCTCTGCAATGCATGTTTCAAAATCCAAACTGATGTTGTATTGATCTATAGTGTTTCAATGTATTTTTCAAAAGTAGAAGTGTACCAGTGTTCCAAAAGACATTATTAAACTTAACATGAGAAGACAGTTGCTTCTCATGTGGTTCTGAGCCTGGGATGCAAGTACTAGTCAGAGAGGTAATTCAATGAACTCCTGCAAACACAGTTAGAAGGTTAGTAATTTATGACTAACATGTAATACTCTGCAAACATAGGTCAGGATTGCTCCTGGTTTCTGAAGATGCATGAGAGCATTTTAACAACAGGATTGCATATCTTAGAGAATGCCCCTCATGGCATATTGTCAATTTGTCACTTTTATTTACTTAACTGTGAATAGGCACTACAAGGAAAGATGACACAGTTTGACAGAGGGTTGGATGACTGCGTAAAACCTCCTCCAAACATGAGCAGAGGGTTGGATGACTGTGTAAAACCTCCTCCAAACATGAGCAGAGGGTTGGATGACTGTGAAAAACCACCTCCAAATATGAGCAGATTGTTAGGTAATTGGTTGAAAACCTCCTTCATTTAAAAGTAGATGGTTGGGAAATGTGATAAAGGCCTCCTTGATTTTACAAGCAGAGGGTCAGGAACATAGGAATGGCCTCATTCAAAGGGCACAAGGCTAACAATGCTGCAAATTTCCTAAAAACTTGATTAACACCTTGTCTCCAATGAATGAAACCACTAACACAGCAGTGGTGTTTCAAGGATTGATTATATGGTTTCACTGTTTGAAAGGCAGAGTTTGAGTGCAATGGGAAACAATTGGATGATTATGAATGGAAAAAATTTGTTAAGAAGATAGCCAAGTAGTGGTACTATAATAATCAAAGATGTTTGGTTTTTCTTCTATCAAAGATCTCCTTCAAAGGCAACTTGCAGCTAAAGTGAACAAAATTTGGATAGGCTCATCAATGTGAGGAAAGGGTATGGCACGTGTTTTAAATTTAGGGATAGCATTCAAAGAAATGAAACATGCCACTGTCACAAACAAAGGCCTATTTTATGAAACATGTGGAAAAACCTTGCTGTTGCATATGATTTCAGGAAGGGTCTTTAAAGGATTTCCTTTTTGGTAAACAGATGTTTGTCAAGCCTAGGTGAATACAACTTGGCTTTTACCCACAATCAAAAAGAAATATCATTGTAAGGGTGCATCTACAATCCCTAATATGACTTTGTGAAGTTTTTCCTTTAAAGGACAGAGATAGAGAGACAGTGAAAAATATTTTAGCCTTGAGATGACTTCTTCGGATTGGGAAGGGTCGTATCTATGAAGACTTTCAAAATAGAATTCACAGCATTTTTTCATAAACTTGTTTGATAAGGAGGCTTCATGATATCTAAAAAGGTGATGAAAGGATAAAAAATAGCATGTTGAGTTTATATAAAAAAATCCTTTTTCAAAGGGCATTCAAACCCTCACAAAGTATGTTCAAAAGGTTGTTGGCTTTTTCGTCATTTAAAGGTGGAAGAGACCGTTGGCAAAGTCGCATTGTGCAAATTCAAAATGCATACAACGTTCCCCTAGGCTACTCACTGGACATAACAAGAGATTTCGAGAAAAATCCAAGCTTTTCAAGGTTCTAAGCTTGTGCGGTGTGCCTGGGAGAGGAAATATACAGTGTTTACGTTGTTGCGCGGCACACCTATAGCGCTCGTTCAAACACTGCCCGAGGCCGAACCGACTGCACGACGTTCTTTTCAGTGAACGTGCCGCTCACTCCTTTCGCCTTCTAAAAAGCTCTAAGGCTTCTCAAGCAATCGACCAAGGCCCTTGGGCTTATCTTCAAGGTATTTTCCATTACCCCTTGGCACATTTGAAATTCTAAGGGGGGTATTGATACCGTGTTTTTCCAAGATTGAAGCAGTGATTAGAGCGTGGAGTTTTTGATAAAAAATTAAAGAGTTTGTTGCTATGAATGCCAAGAATTAGTATAGTGATAGGTGGGTGTTTTCATCATTCTTAAAGGGCCTTAAATGCCTTGAAGAACAGTGAAAAAAATACACAAATTACAAAAAAGATAAGCAGAGTTGTAGAGGTTTCAAGTTGCTGTAAGGTGTCCTAATAGTGGTAAAAAAAAAACAACCTCTGTCTACAAAATCAAAGGTGAAAAAAATGTTTATAAGGTGAAGGCTTGGAAAATATAAAGACTTCCTTCTTGTATTATGAAATAGAAAACTCTGGGCAGCCTCCAAAATTCAAAAAACAGAGCATGCTGTGAAGGTCTTTTAAATCATTTGGAGGGTGTTTTGTTTTACTTTGTGAAGAACAGTGAACAACAAAAGAAAGGTGTTTGGAGGAAAAAGTGTTTTTGTCAAAACACAAGAGTTCTTTCTTTACCAATAAACCACATACACATCTTTTCAGAGTTATTTACCCAAGCACAGTGATAAGTTGATTTTGTTTCATTTGACAAAGCACTTGTTGATTGGCATCAAAAGAGGATAAAACAATGACTTATAAGGAGGACAGGGGTGTGGTTGAGAAAAAATTTCAAGGGCCATTTGAGACAGATTTTTTTTTCAAAGACTATCCAAAACAAAATGCCTCCCAGGAAAGACAGTAGAAGTGTTCTTCAGAGGAGGTTTGAGCCTATTTCAACTGAAGAGGTAAATGCTCATCCATTAGTCCTGTTTAACTTTCATGAGGTTGGATGTCTATATTTTTGTCAAATGGTGCAGGAGGTGAAAAGCTATCTCCCTTTGACACATCCTTGTGCTTTGAGATTTCAAGGGAAACACTTACCGATTGCAGGCTTGGATTTCAATTTTTCTCCTAGATCCATTTTCAAGGCCACCAAAATCCCTTATGTCAGAGAGAAGTGGTTTAAATAGAGCCACCTAAACTCAAAAAAATACAAACCCTTTTTGAAGCCTGAGCATAGAGATACATGTACATCCATTTTTCCTTTCTCATATCTGTTGAAAAGTTATGATCCCCTCATGAAGATAATCATGAAATACTTCACTTGCGAGGGAAGGTTCTCTCGGGTCTATGCTTACCATGTCCGGTTGTTCATGCATTTCAAAAGAGCCAAATTTTTAAATCTCCCCTTCTTCCTCCATAGAAGTATTGAAAAAATTCCCTCCACTGTTAAGAAAAAACCTCCTTCTCAGCAGTCAACTTGCCTTTTCCATCATTCCCTCATCAAGGTTATCATTCTCCATCAGCTTGAGAAGAAGGAAATCTCTTGGGACACTTTCATTGCACATCTAGATTTCACCACTGTTCCTTCATTTCATACATCTCCTTCACCTTCCACTCACCATCCTTCACCTTCTTCAAGTGGGCCCATTCCCAAGAAGCTCAAATTTCCCATAATTGAACAAGAAGAAGAGCATGATGAAGAGGAGGAACAGCATGATGAAGAAGGGAAGCAAAGTGAAAAAGATCACAGTGAGGAAGGGTAGAAAGGTGAAGAAGAGCACAGTGAGGAAAGGCAGCAAAGTGAAGAGCAACACAGTGATAATATGCAGCACAATGATGAAGAGAAGCGCCATGAAGAAACTAAAAATAGTGGCAAGGATGATGAGGGAAGTAACAAGGGCAAAGAGCCAATAGAGCATGTGCTAGTTGCCTCTCCTAGGCAAGGGGCCATGCTTTCTCCTCCAAAAGTGGCCAAGCCCTAGACATCAAGGAAAAGGGTGCCTCAAACTATAACTCCAAATGTCACTAGGGCCCTCCGAGGTAAGGGGAAATTTCCCAAGCAACCCATTGTTGAATTACCCAAGAGGAGGAAGTCCAAGAAGGCCACCCAAAGCAAGGGAAAGGAGAAAGAAGAAAGAAACCATGAAAAGGAGAGAGACTTTGACATAATTCAAATCCAAAGTGATGATAGTGACAATGAGGCCCGAATCCTAGAATCTCTCTTGATCAATAGAGAAAAACAAATTGATGCTTTCAGGGTAGATCTAGAGAGGGCTAGAAACTTCAATCAATTTTTTCAAATACAAAATAAATAGATGAGTGTCCACATGGCAGTATATGAGACATGGGCCATCAAATATAAAAAGGAGGCCTCCAAGGTGCAATTTAAATTTGAAGAACTCATGGGTGAGTTCAATGATAGCGAAGATGAAGATCAGCCCAGGAGAAAGTGGCCAAGAACCATGGGACTCAGAAGAGCCCTTGAGAAATAAAAGGAGGAAGAAGCTTCCCTTCTCCAATCTATTCCTCTCACTACTTTGTTTCACCCAAGAGATAGAGAACAATCGAGAAGCATGGCTTGAGAGGGTGAATGGTCACTTGGAAAAGAAGTTGGAGAAGGCCAATAGAGATTTGGACCTTCAAAGGATAATGACCGGGCACTATAAGAAGCTCAATCAGTTTGCCCGGTTGAAATTGAAGGCCACGTAGGAAAAACTCAAGGAAGCTCAAAGGAGGTGCCCGGCACCAAAAATGAAGAAAGACACCTCAAAGATTCAAATTTTTGCCTTATCTTCACATCACGTTTTTGAAAACCCTTGAGGGTCATGCTCACCAAAACTGGGCGAAATTCAACAAGTTTTGGTTCTTTTGTCATTTTTGAGTTTTTGGCTAAAAATCATGGGCATCGCCATTTTTGTTTGGGACTTCCTCAAGGGATGGAAATGGTATCATTGGATTCCATAATTTTAGGGGCATCTACTCAGTGATTTTTAGATCAATTGAAGATGATTTTCTCCCCCAAAATGGCGAAAAACACTCACTTTTTCCACACTCTGCCCCATTTATCAGCAAAGTCTATTTTTTGGGTTTTTTCACACTGGTCAGTTTTTTATGGAATTATATTGATCAGTTTGGAGAAAAATAAGAATTTTCAGAAAACATACATTTATATCTTTCCAACGAGCCATCACAGGCCTCGTTTCGACATCGGGAAGGCCTCCAAACGTTTCCAGCAAGACAGAGGACTTTCTGCTGATATATTTCTTAAGTATTTTTGTGAAAAATGTACCTTTCTAAAGTGATTTTTCCTCATGTGCGTTTAGATATTTTTAGGCATGATTAGTTATGAAAAGTTAATATATTTTCCTTTTTTAGCATTTTTGAGATATTTTATTAGATATTTTGTGCCTTGGGCTTTGCAAAGCCTCAAGAACAAAATCTTATATTTTTGATAGGCCAATGAGATTGCAAGTTGCACTAGGAGGTTTTCCCTCATCTTGGCCTATATATTCCAAGAGAATTCATTGTAAATGAGGTTGAAATTGATGATATAGAGCAATATATGGTTATACAAGCTTGGAATAAACACTTGTCTCATGCATTGGATAGTTTCTTGAATGTTTTTTATAGTTTCTGGTAAAATGGTATAGTGTCCCTCTCTATTATGTTTTCCTATTTTTCATTCATATTTCATGCTCTTGCTTGCTATAAGATAGTAGAGAATAGATTTGAGACATGCCCTTGGAGGCACCTCAGATTTCCTGTTTCTTTATAGCTTCTATGTTTTCCTCCTTCTTAGTCATATCAAAGAATCCTTGATTGCTCTTTGATAACTGAAGAAATTGTTTGCTTGTTTCATTTATGGTTTTATGTATGCTAATTTCTATTCATGGTATGCCCTGCTTACTCATGGCTAGATATAACTCCACCTCTAAAACCTTTCTTTGATTGCTTGATTGTCCTAGTTGAACCAAGGAAGTCTTATACTAATCTTGCCCTTTGCCTAAAACTATGAAATCTTGCTTCAAAGTGCCCAATAGCTTGAAATACTATGCTTAGGCATTTCCTCATAGTGATTTTAGTCGTTTTTTTGTATTAATTGTATTTCCCCAAAGTCTGATAGAAATTTCCTAAAGTTAGAGAGTCATATATCTCTATGCATTGCTTGAATTTTTATTTCTATACATTTATCAGTTTATGGTTACATTTCTCATGATTAATGGTTAGCCCTACCATGTTTATGTTAGCTATTGAAATATTTATGTTTGAAATCCTTTTTTCTTCACAAATTTAGTGTCCATCCCACTCCATTTTACCCAAAGATCCATTTTACTGGGTAAAATGGGTAAAAATGTTGGGGGGGAGGAAAAATAATACCTAAAATCAGAAACACAAGAAGCACAACACATAGACATCCCTTACACAAATAGAAAGAGCCCTCTCTGAGTGCAGGAAGGCTAGGTCCTTGGGCTCCAAATATTGGTTTGATGTTACCCTATCACTTGGCTTGCTAATCAGCCAAATCACGGGACCCTAACAGATCCGACATACCCGCAAGGGTAGAGTAACAAATCTCAATCCCCTTGAAGGCTCCTTGACATAATCCAAGGTATACCGACAAGTGACCCCAGGCTCCTCGACAATGGTCTATCCGAGGTTTAATGTTGTTAATACGTGCACATTTGTTATCATTCCCAATGAGATAGAATTGATTATCCCACTGGTTCAGATATGACCTTGTGCTTGACTCCTTTAAGAGGAGCTTCCCAGACCATACAAGTGACTATTGGATTTTTTCCTACCGTAAGATCAACTACTTGTTTGTTTTAATTGTCTTTGAGAGTTAATTACTCCCTACTCCAAGACACTAGCCTAAGCTATATTGGTGAAAAGAGCCCTAGAAATATAAAAATTACTAGATAAATTTTAATTTAAGCGTTGTTTTTAATGGGCTATTTCTTAGGAAAAAGGATACGAAAATGAAACTGATGATATGTAGTGACCCGACTCAAAACATACTAAAATGCATCTATTATGAGAAACAATCTGTTTTCTTTCAATGAATTCTTATTTAAAGGAAGAGTTGAGAAATGCAATCTTTTAAAACAATCCTTTCCTTCAAAGAAGAATAAATAAAAAGAAATCTAATTTCAATGAGAACTCAAAAATGATCTATTGCTCAATAATAAATCCCTTTTATTCAAGATCGAAACTACAAACCAATTTTTTCTTCAAAAGAGCACTACAATTTCTAGAAATAACACTTAAAGCTAAAAACACTAATTTTGAGATCTAAAAATTCTAAAGACTAAATCTGAATTAAAACTTCAAATATTTTGAGGATGTCTTGCTTAGCTTATTATCTAACTAAGAAATTATTTGCTTAGATCAGCAAGAACTCAAAAAACATCCAATTCTGGGTTTTTAAGTGAAATTCCAAACTTATCAAAATTTGTTTTTTAAAGATTTGCAAATGAGAAAAATGGGATCTAAATCTCATAAAACAATTCTGCTATGATGTGAGACTCAGCAAGAAAGCAAGGAAATACCAATGATCTAAAGGTATACCAAGGTTTCTAATCTTTGAGCGGGATAAAGACAAAGCAAAAATAATTATAACATGCATATCTTTCAGAAAATCATTCAAAACTAAAAATGTTGAAATAAACTCTTAACCAAAGCTTCCTAATAGAAGATACAAGTTTGGGTATGTATTGAGAAACTAACAAACTAATCTAGAAAAGAGGATTTTAAGATTTTCTAAAAATTTTCACAGGGTCCACAGGATTCAATGCAAACCAATGCAGTCCCGCACTGTGAGTACAAGAAAAGTGCAGAGTTGCCCGCACTGTCTATAAAAGAAAAGAGAGGACACAAGAAAACTAAAGAAAAAATAAAAAACTCTAAATCATTTCTCAGGGATTCTACAGGGATAAATTACCCAAGCCAGTATAAATCAATCAAAATCAGAAAAAATAAATTCACAAGTCAAAAATAAAAGAAATCAAAGTTCAAGATCCATCCCCAGTGGAGTCGCCATTTTTTTGGACGGATAAGTCGTTCTTGCGGACAAGACAGACCTCCCAAGTGTCCTACAGATAGCTAGCAACAAATGGAAAAATAAAGACTACTTTCTCTAGATTTAGTTTTAGAATTACCTATAATAGGTTTTGGAAACCTACTTGTGATCCAGTGCTAATCTTCCTTCCTGTCGCTCCGAGTGTCCCGTCTCTCTGAATATATCTCCTTTTAGGACATGCAATCACATACACGAAAGAATCAGAAGAACTTGCATGATATAGATTAATTCATAAAATATAAACCTATCTTGATGATCAAGGAATTCAAGAAATGAGACAGTTAATTAAATAAGCCATTGATAAAACATTATTAACCAGCCACTTAATTTAACAAGCTCATTGAGAAAACAATATTCATTTGTATTAACTTAAATAAAGAAGAGCCTTACAACCGTGTTCGCCTTGATGTCATACAGGCCTTCCTGGGGTCCGGAACAGGCGTTTCCTTTACTCTGACAAGCCTTGCACTCTCTCAGCTAAAAGCACATGGGTGTGTAGTCATTCCCATATAATTATCAGCTATGAGAGTCTGAGTTTTCACAGCATTTCTCCTCAAAAATTCTCTAAGTCTAATTCTCTAACTCTCTATCTAAGTTTTGAAGCTGCACTATGGCTTCAATTTATAGGAAAAAATAGGAGGTTATGGTTCCATATAAGAAGCGATAGAATGCTCTTTTGAAGGGATTGGGCTCCATAAATGAAGGGGTAGGCTCCCATAATGGAGGAATGAACATTCATGATAGGAGCCAACCTTCGACAGGATAACTGCTTCTAGAAGCTTCTAGATTTGACTGCTGGGCTTCTAAATATTGCTTTCTACCTTTTTTTCACCTTTTACAGGGGTCCGCACCTTTAATGAATAAAAAGTGTGCTTAGCTTCACATGATTTAGAGCAAAAAAGTGCGGCACCGCAGGGAATGTTAAGAGAAAGTGCAATACAAGTGTTTTTAAGACTTTTATGAGCTTTTCTCTTAATTTCAAGGCTTGACTTTAGGAACTTTGATGTTTTAGACTTCTAAGGGAGTAATAAAATTTCATGGTGACAAATTTCAGTGTAACAGGGTTGTTCAAGAAAATGATGGAAAATATGCAAAAGTATCACTTGAATTTTGCATAAATTCTAGATCCCCTTTAGGTTGAGAAAATCTTGGATATAACTAAATGTTGATAATATTATCACATCAGGATAAGTGAGATGCATCCACAACCTAATATTGCATACATTGTAATATGCGTCATTGTTGACGCAGAGACTAAATGCTAGTTGAAGGTAATGTATTGCACAAAATTAAAACAAAATGATAATAAATCTAACATGAGAAATAATAATAGTTCTCATATATGTATGAAGATGAGGAAAATGAGTCAATTTTATTTAGCATAATTTCTTATTGGTGTTATTAATCAAATTTCATTGCACAATATCGAGCATGTGTGTGTACACATTAACCTATATGTACATCTTAACTGGTAATCTTTTAATCACCAAAAAAATTACAGTTTTATTATTTTTCTCCATATGTTTTATAAATAAAAAATTAAAATGAATATAAATAAATATTTAAACTAGTTCATTTAGAATATATATAAATAAAATTTTAAATATAGTAAAAGGAATCACACTTCCTTCCATTTGGTATTTTCCTATTATAATTTTTAATGATAAAAATCAACAAAAACTTCCCATTTACCGGGTAAATGCTTATTTTAGAAAGCATCAAAATGGATACATTTGTATTTGAAACTTGGGCGGTGATTAGAAAGGTAATCAAACTTGAGGGGATAATTTCATTTGACCAACAAAAATAAATTGATTTTGAAGGAGGAATAAGCCTTAGTTTATGGTAATTTTTTATAAAACGTAAATTACAGGCATTTATATAATGGTGGAGGCACTGAAGCTGGATTATACCAAGGCCTTTAATCCAATTGATGGTTATACAATGTTATTTTCACACCAGGTCAATCAATTATGTGGGGAATTTAGTTAGTATATGTATATATATATATTTGTGGAGTTAAAAATTTATATTTTACAACCAAGATGCTCATTATATTTGTGGTTATTTTTTAATCTTTGTTTCATTAATAAAGTGACAGTGGTGTTGTTATATTTCTCACTATTACAGTGGTGGGAACTAACTATTTGAGTGTGTTACCTCCACTATAACAGGGAGTTTCTGCCACTATAATAGTGAGTTTCAACCACTTTAACAATGAGTTGTTGCCATTATAACAGTGAGTTGCATACACTTTAACGATGAGTTTTCACCACTGTAACAGTGAGTTGTCGCCACTGTAACAGTGAGTTGCAACCACTATAATAGTGAGTTTCAATCACTGTAATAGTGAGTTTCTTCCACTGTAATAGTGAGTTACATCCAGTGTAACAGTGAATTGCTATTGGGCAGGGCCCAACTTGGTCTAGTTTTGAGTTAAAGACTCCACATTTTGAGGAAGTGGAGTGTGTGATCCAGCATAAATAAGCCAATCGCATAGAGTGTAAAATATTTGTACGGAGTTTTAGGAGTTTTAGGGGCTTTGGGGCAGGTCAAAGCCCCTGTTTGTGTAAAGGGATTGGGGTTTATTTGAATATTTTGAGCTACACCCATGGTTTACCGACCATGGTATTGTAAGATGTAAAAGATATATAAATAGGTAACTTAGTGAGTCATAGATATGATAGACATGAATGATATGATGATTGTATGAGCACAAACTAAATTATATGTGTTTTATTCTATTTTGGGTCTTCGGAGAAGGCTCTGTAGCTATGTGCCCGGAGGCCTTGGTATGAAGTTGTGTGGGTAGACCACCCGCAACTATGTGTGCAGGTCAAAGAAGGATTGTACTGAAAGGACTCATTATCAATAAAGAGAAGGTAAATTCTAAAGTATTTTTGTATATTTGCGCAATTTTTCCATGATTTATCTTTGATGATGTGTTATATACTACGTAGTTGTGTATGATTTTTTATGCATCGTGAAGTATTTTATGATGTTTATATGTGTTTTATTTTGTTGATTAATGCATAAAAATGATAAAGGCATAGTGCGCGATAGTGGTAAGTGATGAATAGGGCATAAAATGTAAGAGTAAATAATTGCATCTGCACAGTTTAGAAAAGCATAAGGAAGAAGCATAGCATTAAATCTGTGTCCTAATATCCCTTTGGATGCAAAAACCTGGTGATAACACCCCCTAATATTGCCTAGGGTGAGATTTTTGTCTGCGCGGTAGATCGTTGCCGAAAGGGCCAATACTAGAGGGTTTTGTTAGCAGTGAAACTACTCCAAACCTAGGTCTATACCCCCTCAAGCCAAAAATGCCACCAGAGGTGAATAAGAAGCATGAAAAATATATGAAGGCTATGCTAGAAGGTATCTCTACCATAGTCAAGGACTGTGGAAAGTTATTCAAAGAAAAAATAGAAATCTGAACCTCATTGCAGGAGGATCCAAATGTTCAGCAGATTGAAGCGGAGATTCTGGAAAAGCACAAAAAATTTGATGAGATCAAAGTCATGATGACAACCCTAGCACCTGCACAACGACTCGCCTGCATTCAGGAAGGAAATAACCTGTAGAGTCCGATCAAGGTGCTACGAAGGAAAGAGAAGATCATCACAACACGAATATAGCCATGAAAATATAAGGCCATTCAAATTTCTTATACAGTTGATCAGAAGCTTAGGGAGATGCACTAGAAGAAGAAGGAAGTAATGCAAAGGATCACAGGGCCAAGTACAAAGAAGCTACCAGAAGGGGTGAACCAGGAGCAGACGTAGTTTACAACAATAATTTAGCCGTTGAAGGACTCCGACACTAGCATTCAAGCAAACACTCAGGGCACACCAGCTGAGTGACTTGGGACAAGTCACATGTGAGTGTCGAGGGCCTGTTGGGAAGGGCCCAACTTGGTCTAATTTTGAGTTAAAGACTCCACATTTTGAGGAATTTGAGTGTGTGATCCAATATAAATAAGCCAATCGTGCGAAGTGTAAAAGATTTACGCGAAGTTTTAAGAGTTTTAGGGGATTTGGGGTGGATCAAAGCCCCTATTTTTGTAAAGGGATCAGGTTATTTTTGAATATTTTGAGTTTCACCGATGGTTTTCAGACCATGGTATTGTAATATGTAAAATCTATATAAAGAGATGACTTAGTGAGTCCTAGATATGATATACATGAACGATATGATGATTGTATGAATGCAAACTGAATTTTATCTGTTTTAGACTATTTTCAGTCTTCATAGAAGGCTCCGCAGCTGTGTGCATAGAGGCCTTGGTCTGTACCTATGTGCACAGACCACCCGCAACTATGTGTACGGGTCGAAGAAGGATTGTACCAATTAAATGGTTGGAATTTACCAAGTCATAAAACAAAATTTAAACCCCTCCACCAACAAGAAAAAAACATTGCTGCAATTTCAAAGTTTTAACATAAATTTCCGATCAAATATATAAATGGTTTTTGATGATATACTCATTGAAGAAGCATCCAATGGAAAAGTATGTGCCAGATATATTGAGGAGCCATCATGTGCTCCACCAATTGTCTTTAACATACATTGATATACATGGCATGTTAATGAATGGATTGTTCTTTTGTTTTCTATTAGGGTTACTATGGCGAGAGTCCTATTATGGGGCTCTTGTTTCTTGTGATATATTGTAGCGGCACAAACAACCCTTATTTCCATCATTTTTTATGTATTTATATGAGCTATGTTTTTTATGGATGGGCTCACTTTATTTTCTGGTACTTTTTTTATATCTCAACATAATGTGTATGTAAAAAATATCTTTTTTAGTCAATGCTATTACAGTTCATTTTTGTCTATCTGTTGGAAATAATTAGAAGGGTGGGTGAGGAATCACTATTTCCTTTTACAATGTTATTTTATCAGTTAATATCAATTTAAACAGAACCCAAAAATTAACAAAAAAACAAATATTTTTATTATCAAATAGAGGACTCCAAAAGATGTTACTAAAAGATACCTTAGAATTCCTTCAATACCTCTTCACATTTAAAACTTCTAATAACATTAATTCATTCATTATCCATGAGTAGCACATGTAAAATTTATACAAGTCTCTAATAAAAGTATAATGAGATCGAATTCGTAAAGAAGCCCCTTCAATAAAAAGCTATGTGAGATACCCTTGGTTACAAGCCAACCAAGATAGATTATAGATCAATCATTATTTTCCATTTATATATGATTAAATTCAAAATGGAATTGTGATATCTTGCATTTTTCCAATCCATAGATCCAACCTCATTTGAGGGACAAAATTGTATAAATATCCAAACAAAAAATTCAATTGTTGTGAATTTCTTCATTATCAACATCTACATGCACAAGATCGGGTGATTTGAATTGAAGAAAGTCCTGACATACATGAAATAAACAACAACTAAGCCTAGAAATAATGAAAATAATATGAATAGCCTGCAACTCAATGAAGTTAACATGATAATCATGAAAAATTATAACATGCATTCAAGTATAACTAAAGAAATGTAACCAAAACGTTTTAAGAAAAGTAATTTAAGGATTCAATGTAATGGTGCATGGGTCCACAAAGTTGCACGTAATGAAAATTTAAATTATTATGATGGAAAATTAGGGTGCTCCCATGGAAATGCGCCCATCCATTCCAATGGTCACCATTGCGGCGAATCCTAACTAACTACAAGGAGAATCTTTTACTGCGTACAATGGAAACAGAAATATCCCATGACCACGACAACAACGAACAATTTGTACCAAATGGGTGGAAAACCTTATAGAAACGCCTGATTGTGCACAACAGAAACATAAATCTCCCCTAACCATGACAACAATTAAAAATCAATTTCAAATGGATGATAACCCTTGTGGAAACACTTGCATGTGTATTGTCGCCACTATAGACAAAGGCACATGATATTACTAGACTCATTACCTCAAATCTTCCATTGTGTTGTTCTCCCACATTTAAATTTTTTCACAGAACAAACACAACCATAACCACTTTGAACTATGACTAAATATGGGAGGCACGAGAGTTTGCATAGAATGCAACAAAGAATTTCTAGACGAATTTCCACCCGTTAAACCATTTTTTGACATGTCAGCTAGATAGAGTATATTCACAGGTTTCAGGGGTATGACGACGACATAGCTCTAGAATTTTCCATGCATTATAGGGACGATAGATTTGAGGTAGTAGGGAGATTGGTGCATGCAATAGAAGAATAAATTGTGAAAGTGAAAGGGTTACTCGAGACGGGAGAATAGTGTCTTGCGCCCCAAAAACCCCAACCTGATGTTGTGCAGAAACTCCTTGAAGCAAGTGAACAACTGCATCAGATAAGCACATGATTTGATAGGAAGGAATTACCATGGACCTATAAATATGTTTCATTCCTTGTCTGTAATTTTTTCATGTGTGAAGGAAGGTATGTCGTTATTTATTACCAGCACCTCCAGTTGTTAGATCACTTGTGTCATGGCAGGTTGGTTAAAATGCCTTTCTTTCATGTAAGAACAATAGAGAATATGGTACGAGGTGTGAAAAAATAAAAGTCGCCATTCGAAATCTTGTCCCACCATTTCCTCAAAAAAAATTTGGTGGTTGTGGCACTGCAAAGGGAAGGGAGAACATGAGATGTACAAGTTGGAAGGACATTGCATTCTTCTACCCCACCAAAGGATGCTCTGGAAGTTGCAACTCTACCTCATGACCTCCCAGTTTCAACTCCTCCCCATGACCCCCCAACTACAACTCTGCCCCATGACCTCCAAGATGCAAAAATTCCCAAATAACCTTTCCATATGGAAACCAAGCCTCCCAATGTTCAAACTACGAGAGTTTCTAAGAATTTTGTTTCTAAATCCCCACAGAAAGGAGACGAACAAGATGATGATGATGAAGTAGAAATATTGGGGAGTAAACCTACCACCAGAAGATTGAGAGGATATAGGAAATGCATGACAGTAGTGCCAAAATCCAATCAGAATAGGAGAAAGAGAAGTCATCTTGCTCCAATTAATGAAACCATCCCCATTGTTATAGAAGAAACAATAGAAGAGAAATATCAAGAGCAAGAGAAATAGCATCGAAATTATTTATTGATGGAAGGAGGAGTCATGGAGTAAGGATGCATGCAACAAGGATCCATGGGATAAGGATTATGCCACCTTACTGACACATATGAACAAGTTGATAAGTTTCACTCTCCTATTCTAACTATGAATACATACGAGGAGTAGCTGAATGGTACAAAAAAATGGCCTTGCCTCAATTTCAATTTTGCATGGGGATGGTGAGGAGGACCAACCAACTCCACCACCATAATTGTATGGGGAAAATGAGGAGGAAAAACTAACTGCACCACTAGAATTCTATGGGGATAATGAGGAGGATTGACTGACTTCACCACAAAAATTGTATGGGGATAATGAGGAGGACCAACCAAATGCACCACCAGAATTTTATGGGTATAATGAGAAGGAAAAACCAACTGCACCACCAGAATTGTATGAGGATAATGAGGAGGACCAACCAACTACACCACTAGAATTGACAAAGAAGAACATTGTAATTGTAAGTACCCCTACAAATTCTCCTTTGTATATTTAACTGTTAAGGAAGAATAGGATTATCCAGATGAAAAACAGACAACTACAAATCAAAGTTAAAACCCTAACATGTGAGCTTAGACAAAAATAAAATTTTGATAGATTAGATTTCTTGACCCAAGTTGCAGAGTCCATACTCATTGGTGTCATAGATATACCTTATCCAGGGGTCCAAGAAAATATACCCCTTGGAAAAAAATAGATTGATGACATTGTTGTGAAAACAGAGGACCAGAAACTAGAGATGAAATTAACCAAAAAACCAACTATGAAAATAGCGAAACAAGAATCACAGATGAAACTAGAAAAACAAACGATTGTACAAACATAGGGATAGGAACCAAAGATGAAACTAATAGAGGATTAGGAACCAGAGATCAAACTAACCAAATACATTTTTGTGCAAATAGAGGATGAGGAACCAAAGGTTAAATTAGTCATGTGTATACCATTTTATAAGGGAAAAATTAATTCGTGACCTTTGTAATACATGACAAGAATATATCAAAAAAAATTAAGGAGAAAATAAAAACATAGTGGTTGAGCTACAAAGGAAGGTGACCAAGATGGAGACTGATAAGAAACAACTCAGACATATAATGGATGGTGTGCTTAGCTGCATGGCTCCTGTTGGCCCTCGTTTTTTCTCAAATTTTTCTTATTAAAATCCACCTAATTTCCATCATTTTCCACTTCATACCATCCAAATATGACCTTTTTTTACGTTATTATGCATATTCAGGCAAATAAATTATATTTTTTAATTTTTAGAATTTTTTGTAAAATTTGAGTTTTAAGAGTATTTTTGGACAGAACTAGAAATTCCCGTAATAGCTTCATGGAAGTCATATATTTGCAAACCTTCAATTTTTATCTTGTCACATGTTACCAGTTCAACTTAAATATGCCAACAAACAGATATACATGTGATAATTCAATAAGGTTAAAACATAGCTATTTACCTTGCTTGCAAAACACTTACAAATATATAATTAAATTTATTTAGTTTTAAATTCTATTTTATTCTACAACTCAATATGAGGGGATGTGTAAGTCTATTTGTCTATCTATTCACCTTTAATATAAAAATAAATGGTAAAAAAAAATATTCTAATTAGAAAAATCATATAGTTAAAAAAAAGGTGTGAGCAAAATGTTTAAATATTATAGTTTAGTTATTGGTAGAATATTTTAATACGAATTAATATTGACATATACTTAAAAATATGTTAATAATAAGAATCCATTTTAATTTGTTGTCATAAAGTGTTGGATTTATATGTTATGTAAAATATCTTAATGTCAATTAGATATATATTATATATCATTTAAAAAAAATGTATATATCATGAGGAAATTATGTTTTTGTGGTTAAAAAGGTTTATTTGGTCCTATATATACTTTATTTAGCATTCAAAAATACAATTTAAAATGTGAAAAATAGTACATTGTATTTTACACTCTAAAGAAGTTTGAATGTGGAGAAATTTGATCCTCTCAACTCATATTAAATCCGTACTTCAGATAAATTTATACTAGTAATAATAATAATTACTGCTCTCTATCTATATATAAATATGGAAAATTTTAACATAAACATTACATTTTGAATCCATCATCTCCAAAACCATCATCTACCCTCAAACCAGATACTCAAGTCAAATAATAAAAATAAAATAAATAAATAAAACATCCTCATGCCTTCGACAATTTTTATTTTTAAGAACCAAAGATTTATTGCTGACATCAAATTATGTAACATATTTGATTATTTGGAATGTCTACGAAGCCATTATATGGAAGGTTTATGTAGTTATCAATTAGTATGACGAGTGTCAATTAAAAATAATAGGAAAATAATGATAATATAACAAGTGTTAGTATTTTCTTTTTAGTTTAAATATAGTTAATTGGAACAACTAAAGGTTTGATAAAAAATGGAAATGAAAGTGAAAATTTTGTGTTAAAATGTTGTTTTTTTATGTGAGCCCCTTAATTTAATGGTTGTAAGAAAGCTTTATAAGTTTATTTATTTTGGCAATGTTTGGTTCAAATTCATATGGAGAAACTTAGTTTAAACTCAATGAGATGTCAATTCCAAAAGGCTTATTTTACACAACCAATTGTCTCCTACAAAGTTCATGAGAATTGAACATGATTGATATAGAGTTGAATGCAATTGTGTTTGTGATAATGAAGACATGGGAATATGACACACAACTTTTATTGTTATCTTTGAAATGAAAAATTGTTAACTTAAAAAAAAAACAGTAGAAAAAGACACAGAAAAAATGAAAATATGGAAAAAAAACTACATTTCATGAAAATGGAAATAATGGAAAAAAGAAAAAAATAAAAATAAAAAGGAAATAAAACTGAAAACAAAAAATAATCACTAATAGAAATGGAAGTTACCAAACAACCCATAATAAATAGTCAACTAATCACCTTACAAATAAATAAATTTAAATAATAATAAAAAATAAACTCTCAATGTTAAACTATTTTATGAATAAGCCCCATAATTTTTTGATCAAAATAAAAAACAAAACTGAATGTGTAATACCATGCATACAAGAAATATAATAAAGACAAAAGTTGGAGATACAGATAATTAAATTTTATTTTTTTTCCAAGATACTTCTATTCTAAATATTTATTAAATGATTAAATTATTCATTTAGTTAAATAAAAGAGTTTTTCAAATAATTTAATTATTTATATTTTAATATTATAATTAAAATTTAGTAATATATTTTTTATTAAAATTATGATTTTTTTGTTATTTAAAATGTATTTTTAAATATATAAATAAATTTAGTTTTTTAAAAATTTATTGAAACAATAATTGTATATAAATTTAGTAAAATAATTTTAACAAATTTATATTAAAATTTCACCAAAAATTATTAACTAAGACAGTTATTCTACTAGATTTATCACTAAAGGCTTGTATTTCTGTTTTATTCTATTCTATTTATCACTAAAGGTTTGTATTTCTTTATTTGGTTAAACCTATCCAAATAGTATTTTTTTTTAAATAGTGAAAAAGCCATGACAAGTCTAAATTCATTGATTCGAAAATTAATAATGTGCTACACTATATGCGCAGTTCTGGGAAACCCTGTTCATATCAAAGCTCTGCCTCAAATGATCTGATTTATGATATGACCTTTAGCAGCTTCCGTCTCTCAGTGCTTCTTGATAATCTAAGTATTCTGAGGTGGCATGCTTCTTGATAATCTAAGTATTCTGAGGTGGCATGCTTGATATTTCATTGTTAAAAACAAATTCCAGCTATTCAAATGTTTGTCATGTGCAGCCAATCTAGCTAGGCATCACCTGTTGACATAAGTTTTGGGTGGCTTAATGGGATTCTAACTTTTCCTCTCTTTTCATTAGGCATCGTTGTTTTAGTTAAAAGTTGGTTTGTATTCCTATCAAAATATTAAGGGTTTATATTAGATATTTATGAGATTTTTATTTGTTAATAGTTTGTTGGAAGAGTAACTAGATCACTCACACCAGAAGATATTACCTAAATTTTTATAGAGTTTGTTTAAAAAATTTACATAATATTTTCTTCTCAAGAGGGTATAAATCTTAGGTATAAAGCTTCCCAGTTGAGTGTTAGATTTAATTAAAGTCCAAAAACAAACTTCATTTATTGATATTATCCTGCTATGTATCAAATAATACCAAAAGATCTAACAAACATTATTAGACACATTATAGAAGAGAAACTATCCAAAATAATGACATTTGACAATTAAGTTGAGGTGGAGATGTCAACCTTGGTGGGGCTATGGTATATTCTGTTGGATTTCTTCGCAAAAGGATAGGACTGCTTCGATTTGCTTCACTTGGGTCAATTCCTGGGAGAATTCCTGGGAGAATTCCTACCTCTAGCCACTTCAAACTCACCCCCATCTCATGTTTGTGCATCATCAAGTCATCAAACAATGGTAATATCTCATTTTTCACATCATTCCAGTCCAACAACACACATCCAAGAAATTTATTCATTCTCCAATACAAATATATAGTCAATAGATATTGATTTTGTTGTCTTCTAGTATGCCTACCAATCGACACCTATTTTCTAACATCCTCTAAAATTTCAATGTTTGAGAGGCACTATTGTTCCAATTGAATGTCACCCTCTACCTCCTTATTTTCCTCAGGTGGGGCTTGTTCCTTGAACTATCTACAAGATTTTTGCCTCGCCATTGGGGCTACTAGAAATCGAGAAAGGAACAAGCTCATTATACAATCCAGAGCTCCATGGAAAATTTTAGGGGATAATATTCACAGGTGGGCTAATTTTCCATGCTTTTACCAAAAAAAAGATTCGCCAATTTCCATTTTTTCCAAAAATTATTCGCCCAAATTTTATAGTATAAAATTATTTTAGCTTAAAAATCGCCAAACATTTAAATAGAGAAATATAAAATCATTAGACTTAAATATTTGTATAGAAATTTCTTCAAAATTTTTATTATTTTCATATTAGAAGCTAGTAAGATTCACCAAAGTTTCTAAACTTTCAAATAAATTTCCATCCTTAAAATTTTCCCTGATGAGAGCTCTCAACCTACTCTCACTCACAAGAGAACAAAAACAAAATTTCCACAAATTAATGTAATGTTTCCACGACCATTGAGCATAACCACAGAAATTGGAGAAAAGCTAGATAAACTATATTTCAGTGCAGAGGAAAGGAATCAAAGTTCCTTTCCTGTGTTACCTTCCCATTTTAAAGCTCTCAAGACTAAAAGGTGGCACCAATGTAATTAGACTATCCTTTACTTGAAATGATGTGCAAGCTATGTGATACCTTGGAAATTTTCAATTGATCCCCTTCAACTACTATCATGCATGCCTAAATTTCTTGAGCACATAGTCCTTATTAATTTCTTCCATATCTCCCTCTCATGTTGTCCCTCCTTATGATCTTTTAGAGGCAAATCAAACTAACACATTAAGCAAGGTGACGATCTCTAAAACTGCATATTTTTCCACTACATTCAAGGACATTAAGAAACAAGGTTACTAAAGGAATAACACACCTTATAATATAGTAAATCTTACTCATTAAATTTGCACTTGATTAAAGTAGATAAGAAATAATATGCATGTGATGTATTCAATACTATATAAATTGTTATATACATGGATTTGTATGTCGGATTTACACTACGATCTGCACTTTTTCTATTAGAATTATTTACTATGCAATTTTAGAGTGCATATTCTTTACCAAGGTCCATAGGCTAGTTCGTTCAATAATTTTTTTGGCACCATGGAAAGAGTTTATTAGAGTGCATATTCTTTATCAAGAAGCATGCCACCTCAGAATACTTAGATTATCAAGAAGCACTGAGAGACGGAAGCTGCTAAAGGTCATATCATAAATCAAATAATACCAAAAGATCTAACAAACATTGTTAGACACATTATAGAAGAGAAACTATCCAAAATAATGACATTTGACAATTAAGTTGAGGTGGAGATGTCAACCTTGATGGGGCTATGGTATATTCTGTTGGATTTCTTCGGATAGGACTGCTTCGCTTTGCTTCACTTGGGTCAATTCCTGGGAGAATTCCTATCTCTAGCCACTTCAAACTCACCCCCATCTCATGTTTGTGCATCATCAAGTCATCAAACAATGGTAATATCTCATTTTTCACATCATTCCAGTCCAACAACACACATCCAAGAAATTTCTTCATTCTCCAATACGAATATATAGTCAATAGATATTGATTTTGTTGTCTTCTAGTATGCCTAACAATCGACACCCATTTTCTAACATCCTCTAAAATTTCAATGTTTGAGAGGCACTATTGTTCCAATTGAATGTCACCCTCTACCTCCTTATTTTCCTCAAGTGGGGCTTGTTCCTTGAACTATCTACAAGATTTTTTCCTCGCCATTGGGGCTACTAGAAATCGAGGAAGGAACAAACTCATTCTACAATCCAGAGCTCCATGGAAAATTTTAGGGGATAATATTCGCAGGTGGGCTAATTTTCCATGTTTTTACCAAAAAAAAGATTCACCAATTTCCATTTTTTCCAAAAATTATTCGCCCAAATTTTATAGTATAAAATTATTTTAGCTTAAAAATCGCCAAATATTTATATAGAGAAATATTAAATCATTAGACCTAAATATTTGTATAGAAATATCGCCAAACTTTTTATTATTTTCATATTAGAAGCTAGTAAGATTCACCAAAGTTTCTAAACTTTCAGATAAATTTCCATCCTTAAAATTTTCCCTGATGAGAGCTCTCAACCTACTCTCACTCACAAGAGAACAAAAACAAAATTTCCACAAATTAATGTAATGTTTCCACGACCATCGAGCATAACCACAGAAATTGGAGAAAAGCTAGATAAACTATATTTCAATGCAGAGTAAAGGAATCAAAGTTCCTTTCCTGTATTACCTTCCCATTTTAAAGCTCTCAAGACTAAAAGGTGGCACCAATGTCATTAGCCTATCCTTTACTTGAAATGATGTGCAAGCTATCTGATACCTTGGAAATTTTCAATTGATCCCCTTCAGCTACTATCATGCATGCCTAAATTTCTTGAGCACAGAGTCCTTATTAATTTCTTCCATATCTCCCTCTCATGTTGTCCCTCCTTATGATCTTTTAGAGGCAAATCAAACTAACACATTGAGCAAGGTGACGATCTCTAAAACTGCATATTTTTCCACTCTATTCAAGGACATTAAGAAACAAGGTTACTAAAGGAATAACACACCTTATAATATAGTAAATCTTACTCATTAAATTTGCACTTGATTAAAGTAGATAAGAAATAATATGCATGTGATGTATTCAATACTATATAAATTGTTATATACATGAATTTGTATGTCAGATTTACACTACGATCTGCACTTTTTCTATTAGAATTATTTACTATGCAATTTTAGAGTGCATATTCTTTACCAAGGTCCATAGGCTAGTTCGTTCAATAATCTTTTTGGAAACATGGAAAGAGTTTATTAGACTAATGTTCTAAAGTGGTGTTGTACCAATAGCATTATTAGTCCTTGCATTCGGCATAGCAGGGAATATAGCGATTGATAGGTAATGACTTGGTATTAAATGACTTTCCCAATTAATACATTCCATGTTTTAACTAATGTTTAAAAAAAAATATTCTGCCAAACCAAATTTTATCTAAAATTTCATTTTGTACCTCTTATTGTCCGGGAGATAGTATGATTTTGATAAAACTTAGAATAGTGAGTTTGAGATTTAAAAAATGCATTACTTTCGAGGCCTTATTTTGATATTGCCAACTTTGCACATCGAAAACGAACATTTATCCAAAGTATGAAATATCGCTTTATCCAAATTTTAAAAATTTTGAAACTGCAACATATGTATATACTGAAAAAATTGAAAAAAAATTATCTAGAAGTTTGAAAAGTTCAAAAAAACTAGATTCACCTTTTATCCAATGTATGAAAATACATTGAAAAAAATATACCAGTTGTGCCATTTGTGCTTGACATCATTATACCAGTTTTTCCACTTGCCACCGTTAGAGGCCACCGCTTCACTTTTGTCCACTTGCCACCTCTATAGACCATCGCTTCACAACCTCTCCATGAGACGTTCCATTACAAGGAACTCTCACTCATTACAAGCCTCCTATCAACATGACAACTTCAAACATTTTGACAAAGAGTATCCCGCCTTCAAGGCAACAAAGGGATCTCACAACATAAATCACCATCCATGATAAATACATACCACATCAAATACACATAAAGGTTCTGCATCTTACATCAACAGGAATCAACAAAAACAAATAAACATGAAGAATCTGCATCATACATCAAGCATGAATTGACATGACATAAATGATCCTACAACAATAATCAATGAAGTACATGGCAACAACACTTCATATAACTCAACTCCAATGTTGGCTGAAGAATAGGCTGCTTAATCGCTGGATCTGAATGCACCATCAGAAACATGGCGTCGAATGGTAAGAAATCGATTGTCCACATGTTGAAATCGAACATCGTCATCCCATGCTGGTTATGACCGAAAAATATAAGGCTCACATGGAAAATATGATTGCACCATCAAATTCGTATCGCTGAGAGGTGTAGAATTGACTGTCAATTTGTTGAATTCTGACACTATCAAAATATGGGCCGTAAGGAATATTTTATATTCCCCTTAGATTCCTCAAAGATGTTGATCCATAGGGAAACTAGAAATCTGCAACTCAAGACAGTAATCTAATCTCACCATTGAGATCCTTATCAAATTCTGAGAAGAATGGGTATAAAGTTGACCTCATTCTAACATGGCGAATTTCAGCCACCAAGGAATCTAAAAGATTCCCTCAAGATTCCTGAAGATTCTCCTCCATAGGGAATCTAAAAAACCACTACTGAAAAGGAAAATCTGATATCGCCATTACGTTCCCTATGAAAATCTAAGAAAAATGACTGTAAACTTGAGCATATTTCGATAAAAATAAATTTTACTTCCCCAGGGAATCTCTAGGCATCAAAGGAATATTATTTGTCTCGAAATTTGTGCCACCATTCTACCTCCTCTTCCTTGAACTGTGTGCCAAATTCTGGCCTAATGCAATGATAAAAATATGAGTTTATAAAAAATTTGCGGGTGGACTTTACAAAGCAGTCGGTTGGCACAATGGTTAAGTTTAGAGGTTTGTTGGAGGGAGGTCAGTGGGTCAAATCCCAACCCATCCATAATGGGAGTGGATTTGTTTTAAAGCCCAACGTTGATTTAACATGGCGCATTAAAATTTTTAAAACCCCCATGGTTGGTCGGACCCGCATCGGGTGGCCCGCCCAACCTTATGCATTGTTTTGTATGGGGTACGGAGGGGTGACGTGGGTTGGGTCCACTGGAGGTGGCCCACCCACCCATGTTAATAGCACCACATGGAGCGGGTCCGGTGGGGTCATGGTCGTTGTCCCTTTTAAATATAACACATTTAAGCTATGTTGGTTGCGCCAGGAGGGGGGGGGGGGTGTCGCGACCCACTCCATTTTTTATATTTTTAATTTAAAATAAAACCATATCCCCTTTTTCAAAAAATTTCGACACTGACCGAAGGAGACAAATAAAGGAGCCCACAATTTCACCCGTAGTTGGCCGGAATCTGACCACCAGACAACTTCCAAATTTTTTCCTCCTTAACCTCCCACATCATCAAGTCAACCCAAAAACTTTGACCAACTATAACTATCACATACAAACTCGGTTTGAAAAACCATTCACATCGTTGCGATTAGGTCAACGAGATATTAAACTTGAAACTGAGTTTTCCATGTTTTTGTCACTTTGATGTTTGAGCTTCCATAAGCCCTCTTTGTCCTCTATGTGTCTATGGAGCCACCTAGATCATTCCTCCCCACTGAGGAGCTTTTGGTCCTCCAAAATCATCAATAATAATATGCAATGGTTGTGTACAATGTCTGCACCAGAAGTGTCCTGAACAGAGTCACCCTTCCATCTCCTTCACCTTTGTTCTTCGGAGCCTTATGCGATGAGCCAAAATCTACATCCTCTGCAAACCTATAGTACAATATCCTAGAAATTACATGCTCAAATTATGACCAACTATGACCCAAACATTTCCGTACTTTCCACGATTTTATAACTCATACTCGATGGTAAAGTTTACTTCGAATGGAAATTATATCTAAGCCATCATTACAAGGCTAAAACATTATTGTCACATTTCGAAGTGATGGAAAACACATCATCACTTTTACATGAAAGAAATGTGTCACATGATTTAAAAAACAAGGCCAAAATATCTGGTTTCTTAACAAGTTATGGAAAACACATCATCACTTTTACAGTTAAAAATGCAACATATGATTTACAAACACGACCGTGACACAATACCACATCTAAAAAAATAATCTCTCACTTATCAAAGTGAGTGGATCCTCTCCTCATGGCACGTTTGCTTGTCAAACAATTGTTTCAACTGGTTCATGCACTGACACTTCGTCCTTAAGGTGTTACTCTAGATGGAGCTTCGAACACGTGAATCTTTGATGGCCACTTTGGTTGCAATGGGTGCAAAAGGTATTTTTCCTTAAGACCTACTTAACCAGTTCCTTTCCCTGCTGTGGATAAGGCTTTCCACTCCTCATCCTCCTTTGTGCTGTCATTCTTTTCCAACACTCAGCAATGACATGGTTATGTAAACCAAAAAAATGACAAGTATTTTTATGTCATGATTTATGTTCATGGTTAGAAACATGCATATAATCAAAATGAACTTGCGAGTATCGAGACTTGTTATACCTTTCCTAGTGGTCTCTGGTGTGATCATAGTGATGAGAGCTTGTCTTAGCCCTTCTATTACGACATGCACTTCCATGGGATGATGGTGAAGTGTTCCCATCAATCCTATTTCCTGATGAGTTCAACAATGTATGTTTTCCACTGATGTCCTTATGGCGATGAGAGCTTGCCTCAAATTTCTCTCTCAAATATGCACTATCATATGATGATGGTGAAGTGTTCCCATCATTCTCTCTCCTCAATGGTTTCATCAATGTCATGGGAGCTTATGACATCTTCGAAAATTCTCCTTCAGTGTATCCCAAACCTAGGTAGCGAGGTCTCTATACAACCTCCAATGGCTGAATTATGCCTTGACCATGAATGCCAAGCCCTCCTCCTTTGCACCCCATCCTGGAAAGGAGTCTCGTGCTGGTTCCTGTAATGGGGATCTCCACATTTCCAACAAAAATAATAGCATGTGAAGATGGAAGAAGATGGAACTGAAGAATGATCAGAACTGTTTATCTTAGATGCCAATTTGGAAGCATGTGATGAGGGATTCTTTGAGCCTTCATTGCGCTTCACTTCCTCCAAGGCCTCTGTCGCAAATTTTAGCTGGAGCTGCAATTGTTACTTCTCCTTCTTCTCTTCTTATAGAAGGGTCTTTAATGCATCATGATATGTTTGAAGACTTCCATCGCTGCGCTTCAATTCTTCCAATGCCCCTGTCATGGCTTGCAATTAAAGATGCAATTGTTGCTTCTCCTCCTTCTCTTCCTGTAGGAGTGTCTTCAATGCCTCGTGATCTGCTTGAAGACTTCCGTCGTTGAGCTTCAATTCCTCCAATGCCTCTATCGTGGCTTGCAGTTGAAGCTGCAATCGATGTTTGTCCTCCTTCTCCTCTTATAGAAGAATTTTCAACTTCTGCTGCTTATTTCTCATAAGATTCCTACAACATTTCCACTTTCTCGGACACCTTGAGCATGGTCTCGTACATGTCTTTGAAATCCTCCATTGCTGCACATTCAATGGTTCATGCTTGCGATTCGCATCAGCAAGAAGACCACTTTGATACCACTTGATCGGGGTAAATTTTTGATACCCTTTTAACCAAGACCTTTTAATTCTGTTGATGTGTTAGAATTATAATTTATCAAAGAATTAATGAACACATATGTAGCTATAATCAAGAGGAAAACATCTCAACAATCACACATCAAATATATAAGCCCTTTAATAACGAATTTTTTCCAGTGTGGACTACGTCTCTAGGCCTCGGTGTCTCGATGGTGTTGGCCGCTTCATTCAATGTTGTAGCCGGTGATAATGTACATGGATGTTGTTGAATTTTCATACAAGGAAAAGCCCTGAACAAGAGTGGAAAAGTCTCTCCACGAGACATTCTATTACAAGGAACTCTCACTCATCAAAAACCTCCTATCAGCATGACAAATTCACACATGGTGACAAAGAATATCTCACCTTCAATACAACAAGGGGATCTCACAACATAAATCACCATCCATGATAAACACATACCACATCAAATACACATAAAAATTCTACATCTTACATCAGTAGGAATCAAAAACAGAAAATAAACATGAACAATCTGCATCATACATCAAGCAGTAATTGACATGACATAGAGCATCCTACAACAATAATCAATGAGGTACATGGAAACAACACTTCATATACCTCAATTCCAATGTTGGTTGAAGAATAGGTTGCTCAATCGTTGGATCTGAATGCACCATCACAAACATGGCGTCGAATGGCAATAAATCGACTTTCCAGATGTTGGAATCCAACACCATCATCCCATGCTGGAATATGGCCGAAAAATATAAGGCTCAGATGGAAAATATGACTGCACCATCGAATTTGTGTCGCTGAGAGGTGTAGAATCGACTGTCAATTTGTTGAATTCTGACACTGTCGAACTCTGGCCCATAAGGAATCTTTTAGATTACCCTTAGATTCCTCAAATATGCTGCTCCATAGGGAATAAGGAAATATGCAACTCAAGATAGGAATTTGATCTCACCATTGAGATCCTTACGAAATTCTGAGAATTTCGTAAGATTCCCTCACGATTCTTGAAGATTCTTCTCCACAGGGAATCCAAAAAACCACTGCTGAAAAGGTGAATCTAATATCGCCATTATGTTCCCTGTGAAAATCAGATAAATATGACTATAAACTTGAGCATATTCTGATAAAAAGAAATTTTACC
The DNA here is from genome assembly GCA_034641835.2 of Pinus albicaulis. Classification (NCBI taxonomy): domain Eukaryota; kingdom Viridiplantae; phylum Streptophyta; class Pinopsida; order Pinales; family Pinaceae; genus Pinus; species Pinus albicaulis. Next base: position 560,287,157 of record CM076576.1, on the reverse strand, counting down.
TCCCTAGGGAATCTTTGGGCATCAAAGTAATATTCTTTGTCTAGAAATTTGTGCCACCATTCTGCCTTGTCTACCTTGAACTGTGTGTCAGGGTCTGGCCTGGCACACTGAGCAAAAGACAAGTTTATATAAAAATTGGTGGGCAGACTTTACAAAACAGTCGGTTGGCACAATGGTTAAGTTTAGAGGTTTGTGGGAGGGAGGTCGGGGGGTCAAATCTCGACCCTACCATAATGGGTGCAGATTTGTTTTAAATCCCAACATTGATTTAACATGGCACATTTAAATTTTTAAAACCCCCATGGGGGTCGGACCCACATCTGGCGGCCCGCCCCAACTGTATGCATTTTTTTGAATGGGGTATGGAGGGGTGGCGTGGGTCAGGTCGACTAGAGGTGACCCACCCACCCATGTTATTAGCACCACATGGAGTGGGTTCGACGGGGTCATGGCCACCAAAACTTTTAAATATAATGCATTTAAGTTATGTTGGTTGGGGTAGGGGCGGGGGTCATGACCTGCCCTCCCACGTTAATAACACCACGTGGAGTGGGTCCGATGGGTTCATGGTCACCGACCATTTTAAATATAACACATTTAAGTTATGTTGGTTGGGGTAGGGCTGGGGGTCATGACTCGCCCCCATTTTTTTATATCTTTGAATTAAAATAAATCCATATCCCCTTCTTTAAAAATTCTCGAAACTAACCGAAGGAGACAAATAAACGAGCCCACAATTTCGCCCGAAATCCGACCACTGGAAAACCTCCAAATTGTTTCTTCCTTAACCTGCCACATCATCAAGTCAACCCAACAAATTTGACCAACTCTAACTTTCACATACGAACTTGGTTTGATGAACTATTTGTACAACTACGATTAGGTTGACGAGATCTTCAACTTGAAACCGAGTTTTCCATGTATCCGTCACTTTGATTTTTGAGCTTCCATTAGCCCTCTTTGCCCTATGTGTGTCTCTGGAGCCACCTGGATCATGATCTCATCACTACAAAAATATACAAATGTTCTTAGAACTACAAAAAGGATGGTTGTTTGTTTGTCCAAATAGTTTGTTGATGTTCTCAACACTACAAAAAGGGTGGCTATTTGTTTGTCCAAATAGTTTGTTGAGTCGTCATGATTGTTCACGCTCCCATGAAATAAGCTAACTGGCCTTCATCATAGACATTAGTAAGGAGAACGTATACTCATGATTTTACTTTTCATGGCTTTGGACTTTGGTATTATCATGGTTTAGTCTTTGGTCTTATCATGGATTTAATTTTTCAATTTTTCTAGTTTTTAATGGACATAAGTAGCCATAAGCCTATTCTCATTATTTTTCTTTCCCTAGCTCTGAATTTTTATCATGGTTTTAGTTTCAAGATTTATATTATGTTATAATCCATTTCAATATCAAAATACTATGGCGAGAGTGGGTAAATTACAAGCAATACAAGCCCAAAAAGGGAAAAATAGGTGCAAGCATATTAATCTAGCTGATGTAAAGCTTGGAACATTTTATATAGAGAACTCCTCAAATAAAGTGCATACCTATTGTATGCCTTAAAATGGCGTAGTTTCCTTATAGATAGAATCTTTACCTACAAGCTTAGGGCATGGATTCAAATTTCTAGCCCCATATATGGCCAATTTGAAACCAAAAACCAACTCTTGATTTGGTTTCTTAGTAAATGCCTCCTTGTCATAGCTCAAACCCAATATTGTTTGGATTTGTGTATCTATAACATAAAAAATTTGTGTGACTTTGGGTATCAAAAAATTGAAATTCAAAACTATGTGGATGGAATTTGACCTTGGGTATCAAAAGAATTGAAATTCATAACTATATCAATGGAATTTGGAAATATAACAATATTAATAGAACAATATTTCTATTAAAGTGTAATGAATTTTACCTTCAGTAAATGAGTACATAAATCAGTACATGAATCAAAGTAATATAATGCATTTGACCTTCAACAAATGAGTACATAAATCAATAAATTAGTACATGAATCAGACTCATCTTGCTAGAATATTATGACGATTTTTGTTATTGGTTGCATCATTACCCAACACCTTTATGTTACAATTGGTTAATCAAGTTTATAATGTTTTATTCATAATATATATTGCTAAATTGAATCAAAATTTTCCAAATCTTGAAAATGCTCAAACGGGGTGTTTAGGTCATTAAAAAAATTGCATATACTTCAAGTACTTTATCTATTATATTCAAATACCTTAGCCACTAGAGAATTCAATACCAATTATACATTTTCTTTGTAAATTTCTGAAATTTTTTGTGCATTTTCTCCCTCAAGTTCTGAATATTTCTTATTTTTCTTACATTGGAGTGAAGAGCTTCTAAATATTATCTGAGTTTTGAGACCAGTCTCACTGAAATAACTGAAAGTATAATGGGGTTTCAGCTAAATTAAGACACCCACTGAGGAATTTCATGCCAGAAACAACTGCGGGTACTAGTCATATAGTTTTAAGTTTCCTATACCGAAATGACACACCGTGATTTTTTAAAATTAAAAAAAAAGTGCAGTGCGATCGATTACCTGGGCGCACCGTTGACCATGTCGAATTGCGGGAATGCACTGCGTTGATGGAAATATTCGCCTAGGGGCGGGTAATTTTGTCAGTGCACCGCATTCCAGCAATTCGACATGGTCAACAGTGCGGCCATGTAAATGACCGCACCATTGACTGTGTAGTGATGTCAGGAGGGCGGTGCGCTTCCTAAAATATACGCCCCGGGGCATATAGTTTGGTCAACTCATCGCCCTCCTGACATTGGTACATATTCGACGGTGTGGTCTATTATACCATTGCACTGTTGACCTTGTAACAATGCCAGGAGAGTAGTGTACTAAAAACTTGTAGGTGCACTGCCTCCGGTGCGTGACAAAAAAAAGACACACTGTTACTGGTGCATGCTTGTTTTTTGTGGCGCACCAACTGTTTTTTTTTTTTTTAATTATATATGTATATTCCTAAATACATGTCTCATTTAATAAAAAAATTGTTTTTAATATGTCAATCATTTAGTGACGTGAAAGGATATAAGAGAAGGAACAACATAAACAACAGGCAGACCGGTATAACATGGTTCACCTGTGGGAGGCACGAGAGAGGGAGAGAGATGTGTACCCTCACCCTATTACAGAAGCTACATAGGGATCCTAAGGCAGGTAGGCCTCCTCAAGTTCTATGAAGAGGCTACATCCCTAAAGGGCTATGGTGTGTTTTTGCGACATCTTATCCACAGGTGGAATGCCCACCTACAAGCTTTTTGGGTTGGTCCTAACCAGTGGTATGCGCCCATTGAGGAGGACATATATTTCATTACTGGCATGTCGAGGAGAGGGGTGGATTTTCCCTTGTTCCTAGAGTTCCCAGTTGGCTATGTAGTAGGGAATCAGTGGGTGTACTCCTAGAGATACATTAGCACAGATATATTGTCTCCTTCAGATTTTCTGGTCTCCGGAGGTGATTATGCATTGATTCATTTGGTAGAGAGGAGGAGAGGTACCTCTCACTACTGATTTTGACCATTTCACACAACACCAGTGACAGACAACACATTAGTTGGCTGCTTCTATTTTATGTTGATTCTTTAGTACATGAGCCACGACTTGTGAGGTGGTCTACCTTTTTTTTGTGGCAGTTATGTACAACTTTAGAGAGATGTTGTGCTCATGCACAAGGGATGGTGAAATTCCCTTTTGCTTCAGAGCAATTTTGTTTATTTTTTGATATATTTCCAGAGACAAGGCCTACTTTTGCTTGGAATCCTCGTAGGTTGATACTACATGTATGGATGCAAATGTGGGGACAGATGATGCCCAAGAGGGGCGAGTATGAGTTTTTCATGAGGATATCGCATGATGCACTAGAGTTGCTAGCCAATGTTGATGAGCATCCCTTCGTTCTAGTCCCCTATCCATATGCTAGTTTGGATTGGCGAGGGTGTTCCAACATCCTCTTCACAAAACATGATCTGTCGGATGATAGAGGTAATATTACTATTTTATTTAAATTTATTCTAATGTGTTCTTTAACTTTTTTTTATTAAACTGTTTAATAAAATTTTCTAATTATTTTTGTGTACTTATATATATTTTACATTCATTGGGTCATTTGATTGTGATGAGATGCCAGCGCCACCAAATGATCTAGGTGTAGACCCTGATGACGATCAAGATATGGCAGATGCTGACGATCAGGCTGGTGCATACATACTTGGTTCTCATGGTGTGTCGGTACCGCCTTTTTCTAGGTGTAGGCCTGAAATTAGATTAAGGATGGAGTTGGGAGACCAACTCTATGCATTGTTTGTGGAGGTGGGAGTCAGGCCCGCCACTATGAGAGAGATTGATGCAGGGGCATTAGACACTAGCCAACAATGTAGGAGGTTTTGTCCACATGTTGTGGCTAGGAGGGTTCGAAATCACTTGAATTGTAACAGCTAGGTGTCAATACCTCAACTGACTATATTTTTTAGATTAGTTAGAGTTTGTAGAAGTAGAACAGTTAGGTTCGACGCAGCTGTCAGTTCAGTTATTGGAATAAATTGTAATTAGACCTTTGATTTCTAGAATGGCCCTCTCAGAGGAACCGAAGAGTCACACTATAATGTATATAAATGTAATCCCTCGTATGTGTATAGGGGGGCAGAGAGGGAGGAAGAGAAGAAGAGATATTTCTGTAATCAAGGCTGTGTGCTCACAATTGCTTCCAATTAAATAATTTCCGTGCGTATTTACCATAAAGTCGCTTCGAATCTTTAACTGTGAAGAGATTGTTTAATTGCGAAGTGATGAACTCTGTGCATGTATAATTGAACTCCTGTATGAACTCCACATATCTCTGTCTATTGTTTTCTCATGATTTATTCGAGCAACCCTGTGAATTTAAATCCCAACCACACGCGAGATCTGTGTAGAAAGGTCGTCGTTGTGAACTCTGTTTCATTATAGAATTCCCGCTTCATAATGAGATAAATTTGTTTACCATTGAAATCCTGACCGGAGTTAAAGAACCTAAGAATAGAATAACACGACTTAACCTTTGGTGAATCACTGTTCAAAACCACATAAATCGAAATTGGAGGTTTGTGTGATCAGAGGTTTGTGCGATCGGAGATTTGTGAAATCAGAGTTTGTGCGATTGATCGCATCGCAAATGGCAGGACATGCGATCGGAGTTGTGCGATTGATCGCATCGCAATTAATTGCGATGGGCTCATTGGGGTATATTGCGATGGTGTGATCAAAGGATTTGCGATGCGAAATAAGTTATTTGTTTAAAAGCATGGAGTATTAATACAAAGTTTCGAAAGGTATAAACGTTGGTTATAAGGTCGGCGGCATAATATAAAGTTCGAGAATATAATTTAAAGTCCAAATGTTGTGGATAGTATTTGTTTATCAAATTCTACAAATTTGATAAATAAACTGGAAAAGAAGATTAAGGAGACCACGTGGAGGCGAACCAAGTAGTTGAGAGGAGAGTGTGGACAGAGCCACGACGACGGTTGACCATCTCTCCTTGGGGGTCTGAATTTCAGGATTGTTGCATCATTTGTGGTATCAGAGCCAGGTTTCCGAGTTGTTCTTGCAGGAGCTGACATGGCAATCTGAGTTGGTAGAGGTGCTGGCAGAAGGAGACCTGTTGCCAACGCTGAGGTGTTGGGGATGTTGCAGAGGGTCGAGACCAGAATGGATGCCATGGAGCGAAGACAACCCAAAGATCCTGAAGACATCAGCGAACCTGAAACAGAAGAAGCTGAAGAGAATGTTGAAATTCCTCCTGACATGAGACTCCTTAGAACTGTTCTGGGGTCTACAGTTAAGCCCAGAATTGAAGTGTTGAGTTATGCAGGAGGACTGAATCTAGAGGAACTGGTGGATTGGATAAATTAAATGAGCAAGTGCTTCAATTATGAAGAAGTAAGTGAAGATAAAAAGGTCAAGTTTGCAGTGACAAAGCTGAAGGGACATGCTGCACTTTGGTGGGACGGAGTGCAGGCAGAAAGGAGGAGAGTTGGCAAGCAACCTATCAAGAGCTGGACCAAAATGATGGCTAAATTAAAAGGTAAATTCTTGCCTAGTGATTACCAGTTGACATTGTATAGGCAAATGCAGAATCTGAGACAGAGGTTGCTGACAGTAAAGGAATACACAGAGGAATTCTACAGAGTGAGCATAAGAGCTGGGCAATTTCAAGACACACCAGAGAAGACTGCCAGATATGTGAATGGTCTCAAGCTGGAGATCCAAGATGAGATTGGTCTTCTGTCTCCCAAGACAGTGGAAGAGGCATACCAGATGGCCTTGAAATCAGAGGAGAAACTCCTGAGGAAACAGTCTGCCAAGAAGAGAGGTACTTTCTGTGGAAAGGGAAGTCAGGGTGGTAGAGGAAAGCCTGCTACACCCAGGGATGGAGCTGATCGTAGCTCACCTCAGAATGCATCTATAGAGGGTGATTCAAGGGGCAGGAGGGGTTCCTACAGAGGAAAACGAAGAGGAGGCAGAGACAGAGGCAGAGGTAGAGAGTTGAGATGTTATAGATGTCAGCAAGTGGGACATAAGCACTATGAGTGTCCAGAGAATGTGGGTGCTGTTCCAACGAATGTTGTTGCTGCCCAGGTTGGAGAAGAGGCAGAAATTGAAGAAGAAATTCTTCCAGAGAGAGGAGAGTCCTTGGTGGTAAATAAGGTCCTGTTGAAGCAAGCTAAAGAAGTCACTGAACCTGCACAAAGGAAGACTTTGTTTAGGAGCATATGCAAGGTCCAAGGAAAATGCTGCCAGCTAGTCATTGATAGTGGTATCACAGACAATCTGGTTTCCACTGAGGTAATAGAGAAGTTGAAGTTGAAGACAAGGGAGCATCCAACTCCCTACAGGGTGTCCTGGCTGCACAAAGGGCACCAATTGGTTGTAAAAGAACAGTGTGAGATAGAGCTGCAAATGGGAAAATATAAAGATAAGGTCCTGTGTGATGTAATTCCCATGGATGTGTGTCATATACTGCTGGGTAGACCTTGGCAGTTTGACAGAGAAGTAGTGCATGATGGCAAGAAGAACACTTACAAGTTCTTCAAGGGTGGGGTACATCATACATTGATACCCATGGAATAAGGAGAGCCATCCAGCAGAGTGATTGATCCAAAGACCTTGTTGCTGAGCGGGAAGGAATATCTGCAGTAGATAGAAGAAGAAGAGGTAAGCTTTGCTTTAGTTTGCAAACCTAAAGTAGTTCTTACTTATACAAAGATTTCTGATTTACCAGTAGAAATACAAGAGATGTTAGACCATTACTGTGACATTGTTGTGGATGATTTACCTGATGAGCTGCCACCTATGAGAAAGATCGGCCATCAAATAGATTTTATCCCTGGTTCAAATCTGCCAAATAAGGCAGCCTATAGAATGACTCCAAAGGAAAATGAGGAAACCAGGAGATAACTACAGGAATTGGTGGACAAGGGGTTGATCAGAGAAAGTTTGAGTCCATGTGCAGTACCAACAGTATTGAGCCCAAAGAAAGATGGAGGTTGGAGGATGTGTACTGATTCCAGAGTAATCAATAAGATCACAATCAGGTACAGATTCCCTTTGCCCAGGATTGAGGATTTAATGGATTGTTTGAGTGGTGCTAGATATTTTTCAAAGATAGATTTAAAGAGTGGATATCACCAGATCAGAATAAGAGAGGGTGATGAGTGGAAAATTGCCTTTAAAACAAACGAAGGACTGTATGAATGGATGGTAGTGCCTTTTGGGTTGTCAAATGCACCTATCAATTTCATGAGACTTATGAATGAAGTATTGAAGGAATTCATTGGTAAATTTGTGATATTTTATCTGGATGATATTTTAGTTTTCAGCAGAACTAAAGAAGAACATTTAAGGCATCTTAATCATGTCTTGAAGAAGCTGCACCAATAGAAACTGCTGATAAATTTAAAGAAATTCTCATTCATGAAAGAAGAGTTGGTGTATTTGGGTTTTGTTTTTTCTGCAGAAGGATTGAAGATGGACCTAGAAAAGGTTAAGGAAATTGTGGAGTGGCCTTCACCCAGGAATGTCTTTGAGGTAAGAAGTTTCCATGGACTTGCTAGTTTTTACAGAAAGTTTATAAGAAACTTCAGTAAGATTAATGCACCCATAATTGAGACAATAAAGAAGAGAAAACAACCATTTAAGTGGACTGCTGAAGCAGAAAGAAATTTTAAGGTTTTGAAGCAAAAGATAATAGAGAAGCTTGTTTTGATTCTGCCTGATTTTACTAAACCATTTCAAGTAAAGTGTGATGCCAGTGGGGAAGCCATTGGAGCTGTGTTGAGTCAGGATGATAGGCCTGTGGCATATTTCAGTGAAAAGCTGAATGACACCAGGAGAAATTATTCCTTTTATGAGAAGGAATTCTATGAAATTTTTCAGGCACTGAAGAAGTGGAGACATTATTTGATGTCTAGGGAATTTGTATTATATTCTGACAATCATACTTTGCAGTATATTGTACAGCAGCCCAAGTTGAAACATAAGCATGCTAAATGGGTTGAGTATCTCCAAGGTTTTCATTTTGTTTTGAAACACATAAGTGGCCAAGCCAATAAAGTAGTTGATGCTTTGAGTAGGAGGCACATGCTTGTTCAAGAAACAAATTTTGAAGTTGTAGGATTTGGTTTTCTCAAAGAATTGTATAAAACAGATCCTGATTTTAAAGAAGCATTTGAGGCATGTAGTAACCCTGTTTTAACGGATAGAAGCCAGTGGCTAGATTATTTCCTGCAGGAGGACTTGTTATTCAGAAGAAGCCAATTGTGTGTACCAAGATGTTCCATGATATAAAACTTGATCAAAGAAAAGCATAGTGGGGGACTTGCTGGACACTTTGGTACTGATAAAACCTATGAGCAGCTGAGTCACTTTTACTACTGGCCCAAGATGAGAATAGAAGTGGATAAGTTCGTGAAGAATTGCAAAATTTGTCAGTATGCTAAAGGAAGGAGCCAGAATGTAGGATTGTACACTCCCTTGCCTATTCCAGACAGGCCTTGGGACATGGTGAGTATGGATTTTGTTCTAGGATTGCCCAAGACTCAGAGAGGGAATGATGTAGTCTTTGTTGTAGTGGACAGATTCTCCAAAATGGCACATTTTATTCCATGTTATAAAACTAGTGATGCCACCCATGTTGCTAACTTGTTTTTCAAAGAAGTTGTTAGATTGCATGGGTTGCCCAAGAGTATTGTTTCAGATAGAGACACCAGATTTGTGGGGCACTTTTGGAGGACACTGTGGAAGAAACTTGGTACCAAACTAAGTTTTAGCTCAGCTTATCATCCCCAGACTGATGGACAGACTGAGGTAGTGAATAGAAGTCTAGGAAAATTGTTGAGAAGTCTTGCAGGAGAGCATCCCAAGCAGTGGGATAATATTTTTCCCCAGGTAGAATATGCATATAATGACTCACCAAACAGGAGCACAGGGCAGAGTCCATTCCACATTGTTTATGGAATGCACCCCAGAGGAATATCAGAGTTAAGGAATTTAGGAAGAGCAGAGCTAAGGAGTGCAGATGGTGAGGAATTTTCTTCAGAGATCCAGGCCATACATGAACAAGTGAAACAACAACTACAAGGCATCAACATCAGATACAAAAGCAGAGCAGACTTGAGCAGAAAATAAGTCCATTTTGAAGTAGGAGATCTGGTTTTGGCACACTTGAGAAAGGAGAGATTTCCAAAGAAGCAGTACAACAAATTGAAGTTCAAAAAGATTGGGCCATGCAAGATACTTAGGAAGTTTTCTGCAAATACTTATGAGATTGAATTACCCCCTGATGTTGGGATATCTCCCATTTTTAATGTTGTAGATTTGTACAAGTATGAAGATGATGGTGCAGAAGAAAGAGCAACATACAAGGAATAGATTGAGTGGAAAGAACAGCTACCTCCAGCACAGCCATTGCAACCAGAGAAGATATTGGGTAAGAGACCATTCAGAAGGACCAGAGGACAAGAGTACTTTCAGTGCTTGATCAAATGGAAGGATAAACCAGAGGAAGATGCCACTTGGATGACTGAAGGAATGTTGCAGAAGATAGGCAGATCAGTGGAAGAGCTCATGGACAGGAGCCCATGAAGAAAATTTCCCTCGGGAGTCTGATGCAGGGGCATTAGACACTAGCCAGCAATGTAGGAGGTTTTGTCCACATGTTGTGGCTAGGAGGGTTCGAAATCACTTGAATTGTAATAGCTAGGTGTCAATACCTCAGCTGACTGTATTGTTTAGATTAGTTAGAGTTTGTAGAAGTCGAACAGTTAGGTTCGACCCAGCTGTCAGTTTAGTTATTGGAATAAATTGTAATTAGACCTTTGATTTCTAGAATGGCCCTCTCAGAGGAACTGAAGAGTCACACTATAATGTATATAAATGTAATCCCTCATATGTGTATAGGGGGGCAGAGAGGGAGGAAGAGAAGAAGAGAGATTTCTATAATCAAGGCTGTGTGCTCACAATTTCTTCCAATTAAATAATTTCCGTGCGTATTTACCATAGAGTCGCTTCGAATCTTTAACTATGAAGAGATTGTTTAATTGCGAAGTGATGAACTCTGTGCATGTATAATTGAACTCCTGTATGAACTCCACATATATCTGTCTATTGTTTTCTCACGATTTATTCGAGCAACCCTGTGAATTTAACTCACAACCACAGGCGATATCTGTGTAGAAAGGCCGTCGTTGTGAACTCTGTTTCATTGTAGAATTCCCGCTTCATAATGAGATAAATTTGTTTACCATTGAAATGCTGACCGAAGTTAAAGAACCTAAGAATAGAATAACGCAAATTAACCTTTGGTGAATCACTGTTCAAAAACACATAAATCGCAATCGAAGGTTTGTGCGATCAGAGTTTGTGCAATTGATGGCATCGCAAATGGCAGGACATGCGATCGGAGTTGTGCGATTGATCGCATCGCAATTAATTGCGATGGGCTCATTGGGGTATATTGCGATGGTGCGATCAAAGGATTTGCGATGTGAAATAAGTTATTTGTTTAAAAGCGTGGAGTATTAATACAAAGTTTCGAAAGGTATAAACGTTGGTTATAAGGTTGGTGGCATAATATAAAGTTTGGGAATATAATTTAAAGTCCAAACGTTGTGGATAGTATTTGTTTATCAAATTCTACGAATTTGATAAATAAACTGGAAAAGAAGATTAAGGAGACCACGTGGAGGCAAACCAAGTAGTTGAGAGGAGAGTGCGGACAGAGCCACGACAACGGTTGACCATCTCTCCTTGGGGGTCCGAATTTCAGGATTGTTGCGTTAGAGATACAGGTTGATGCTAGGCTGGTACATATGTGGAGAGGCATGCCATGTGACATGTTCACCTTGATGTGGCATGTCGTAGGAGCTACGATCTTAGTTACGCAGTTGAGGAGGGCCCTTCGACGTAGGCGTGGTCTAGAGGTAGTACGTCGACATTCCGCGAGCAGTGATGCATCATCTGATGATCACGATCAGAGGAGTGATCATCGTTCATCTTGCGCCACAGATGAGCAACCTACAACATCGACAAGCAGTCATGATGGAGATCATGCTAGACCATCGACCATGTCGAGCCAGCAGCCTGCAAAATCCAGCAGTACTCATGATCATGAGTAGGCTGGACCATCGACCATGTCAAGTCATCATGATGAGTAGCCGACAGTTGATCTTGATCAGCATGAGGCACCACCAGATCAGTAGGCATGTGGTGATTTGCATGTATCTGAGCTTGTCGAGGCTACACCATTCACTGAGCAGGCCTCGACTAGTACTACTATTGATGATGTACCACCAGTTGATATTTGAAATTTATATTATAGTTGTATATTTTTGACATTATATATATATATATATATATATATATAATCCATGTATTTTATGTTCATGTTGCAGTTGTACTTAATTTACATGTTGGTGATTATCATGATGTTTATATTGTTAGGTCATGTTAGCTATGTTCATTTAATGTGCAGCTTGCAGATAGTTGTGTATGTGATAGCAGTTATTTGACATGAGCTGTATATTTGATGCTTGTGTTGTGATGATGTGATATAATGCTAATTGTGTTTTGTTAGATGATCATGATGTGATTAGATGATGTTAGCAAATTTGAATGTGTTTTTTAGTCGGATATGATGTTTATACAATGGTTATCATGATCATGATGTTTATTTAATTTAATATTAAATGCTCATGATATTTATTAAATATTATGTCGTGATTGTAATTGAAATTTTAATTTTAATTGTTTGTAAAATTGTAAAATTGTATTTGTAATTGTAATTGTATGTAAAATATTTGTAAAATTTTAATTGTAATTGTAATATTTAATTTATTGTGTAATGATTGTAATTGTAATTTTAATTGTAATTGTATATATGTAAAATTGTAAAATTGTAATTGTAATTCTAATTGTATATAAAATTCAAAAATTGTAATTGTATGTAAAATATTTGTAAAATTTTAATTGTAATTGTAATATTTAATTAATTGTGAAATTATTGTAATTGTAATTTTAATTGTAATTGTATGTAAAATATTTGTAAAATTTTAATTTTATTAATGTGAAAATTTTAATTGTATTAATGTGAAATGATCTTATTAAAATTTAAGTTTGTAAATTTGTAAATAATTGTAAATAATAAATCTAGAATAATATGAATTTTTGTAACATAATAAAGTTTAGAAAATAATGCAAATGAATTCATGTAATTTAGAATGATCATTATTTTATTATGATCTTATATACAAAAAAGAAAGAAATAACTTTATACAATACGTCATTGTTTTTGAGATCAACATAATTGCAAATTATCAAGTGAAATATTGATTTTAACACTAACAAAATGCAAATTACCAATTAATTCAAAATGAGTATTATAATGTTTTGAAAAAAAGAGTCTTATAAGTTATAAGGTAGTTAAGTCCTCTTCTTTATAAAAACACTTCTTAAAAATTATAAATATTGATGAAATAACACATGTACCATATCATTCTCGATTCTCATGATCACTCTCATTATCTTCCAGCTCGCATGGCATGATAACACTATTGTTCTCAAAAATATGTTTTAATCTAGGGTCATGTCTCAATACGAACCACTAATCCCTATCCAACACATCTGGGTAAAAAAAACATATATGGGGAAAACATAGGGCTCCTTAGCTTCATCCCACATCTTTCTAGAGTTGATACTTATCAGCCTACTATCGTGATCTTCCTTTACATTATTCCGATCAAAGGTGTCCCACCACTTGCACCTAAAAATAACACATTTGAAAGAAGAGAAATCCACTTCAATGATCTCTTGTATCTTTCTGACGTAACCTAACGTCCATCGTACTAGGTTTTGATCATGGTGGCTAGATCGACTAGATTGATCGAACTCAACTTCCACTCCACAGTATTGTGTCATGTGTCTATCATCGGCATTTTCTGTGTGAAAATGGTGTCCATAGATGGGAACAAATGAACCTATAAAAAAGTTAAAAATCATAGTGTCATGTGTCTTATAATAACCCAACAGCTAGATGTAATTACATTTGAAAGGTGCATTATTAATTTTCAAATGTACATATAAATTAAATATATTATTACCGAGTTGTTGCACCCAATCCCTACGTTTATTGCATCCTCTTCAGCACGCGGGTAATGACCGGTTGCACCATATTTCTCTTTGAATTGGTTAGAAACCCAACTATTGGGGAATATTTTGGACATATTTTATTTTAAATGATCGGGATAAGGCACACTTCTACCATTCAACCGTCTGAATTCTTTCCTGTCACTATCCCATTTCATCCTCTTTTTTTGGTACAATGCAACCCACGGTTATGTCACTTCGACATTGTAAAGAACAAATTTATTGATTTCTTCAATTTCTGCATTCGCTAGTGAAATAAAACTGACATTATATAGTACATAGAGATCAAAATATACATTATATCGAATTTCAACATGAATATTTACTTTTTCTAAATTTGAAAAATTATAAGTTGCTTACTCTTTATTAAGCGCTTTTTTCCATTCGTTTGGAGAAACTATCCTTCTCTTTTGTCTTCATCCCTTTCATCGTCCCAAATCACCGCACCTGGTCTGTTTTCAATCTGCTTGATGTACTTACTAGCATAATAGAAGGACTCATACGATATGTACCCCTCTTCCATAGACCCCTTGGGTTTTTCCCTTTGTCGAAAAAAACCTTTCAATTTCTTCATGTACCTCTCTAAGAAGAACATCCAATGACAAGAAACCACCAAGAGGAACATCCAACTAATTCAACTTCATCTACTAGGTGGATTAGAAGATGAGCCTACAAGTCTATGAAACTCGTCAGCAGTTCCTTCTCAAACATACAAACAATCTCAACTATCTCTTAACGCAACCGTGGAATGCTAGCCACATGAATCTCCTTTTATGTGATCGAATGTACAAATGCAGATAATTTAGATATGGCATGTCCTAGGTCTTGAGAGAATTCATATTTCACACACCCACGCACAAACAAAGGATAATGACACTGCAAAGTTATAAAAACATGCAATAATATACAAAATTAGTTATGTTTTATGATCCCTGTATGGGATAAAATTTATTAATATAAAAAATAATAAAATCATGTTTTTGACATTATACGTACTCTTAGAAGATTCAAATGGTCATGCGATTTAAACCCCGACAAATGGTCATCCATGGTGAAGTAGCACTATAGTGAAGACTCGTATGAAGATGGCACCCTCACACCCATTATAACTTCCTTTTCCAAAGAAAGACCATCTTTTTTTTAAATCCATGGGACATCACCTACTTTGAAATACCATGAATTAGAGGGACCAGTGCCTGCCTCTGATAGTGTACTTTCTAATCGTCTTGGCCAATGTTTCTTTTTAGTTTCGAAGTAATAAGATCTTTCCTAACATCCAATGTGTCACTTTGTTTTGATTATATGTGCCTCCATAAAGAAGATGATTTTTTTTCTAAATATATGCATGGGATCTAATAAGTGGGTAATATTAAGATGCTCGCAATATGGGAGGTTATAAAAGATAGATTTCCTTTTCATCCTAATGGGAAATTTCTCAACATAGGTGTCGAAGAATTCTGGATCATCGAACATAGGCTCCCCATTTGAATCGAAAATTTCTATGAAATCCTTATCCTTCTCTCTCTCATATGCTCTAAGCCATTCAACTAGTGTCGTTATTGGAGGCCTTTGGGTTCTCTCTCATTTACCATTGAAAGTGGATGCTACTCTTCTGTACGGGTGTTCTTCTGCGAGGAATACCTTGGAGCAGTCATACACTGGATTTCGTAGGTCGTTCGACCATATAGCTTTCAAAGAAGGTCCACAACATTTACATCTAAAATGCCCTTTCATTACAAGACCTGTGAGATTATTGTATACAATTTATATGCATGGCACGTTAAAGAATATCATGAAGATCAGAACAATTACAACGAATTAAATAACTAATATGCGAAAGAATATTGTTACATATGTAAAAAAATCAATAAAAATGTAATTTACCAGAGCAAACTCCTAAGCCTAGATAATCATGTGTCGTGTAAGCACATATGCCATACAACATAAAAATCCTCTCTGCTGTGATGGGTCTTGATACCTCATATACATTTCTCCCATCCCATAATTCGTTCAATTCATCTACCAGTGGTTGTAAGTAGACATTCATATTCTTCACTTGTCTTCTACCAGGGACTATGAGAGCCAACATAAGATGTTCATTCTTCACATACAACCATGGGGGGATATTTTTATTGATCACTACTATAGGCCAAATAGAATAGTTGGTGTTCTTGAGGGAATATGGTTGACACCATCCATGGCTATGCTAAGTCATAGACTTTGTACTTCATCCTTGAATTTTTCGGGCCATGTATCCTCTATATGCTTCATGGCTATTGAACCAGTTGGGATTTGCATAAATCCCAACTCACTTCTATGTGAGGCAAGCCATTCCTACAACATAGCTAATTCTTTTCAATGAAAGAGCCTTTGAATCCTTGGGATTATAGTCATGTGCCTCAATATCTTAAAAGGAGGAACACTTGATTTACCCTTCTTTTTTGATTTATCATACCTTTCATGCCCACATTTCAAACATATCTCTTTTTCTACATATTCTCCTCTATATATAATACAATCATTCGGACATGCATGATATGATATGTACTCAACACCCAACATTTTCAACAATTTCTTTGCCTCTTCGTAGCAATCGGGCAATACATTATAACTCGGAAGAACCTTATCTTTGAATAAGCTGTAGTTGGTGATCATGGAAAATATTAAATGTACATTAATACTGATATAATTATTAACGTTCATAAAATTGACCATTTGTAATTTTCATTGTGTGATTATATTTCTCAAATTTATATAAGGGAGGACTTCATGGTAACTTGCCTCAAAATTTCCGAGAAACATGCATTTGACAAGCCAAAATTTTCTTTCAAGTTGTAAAGTAACATCGTTTTCCCCAACTAGGTAGACTTTGACTGACTGCCAAGTCCAAAGAGAGGGGTGGCTGAAGCAAATTTAAGGATTTCAAAAAAGGTGTCAGCGATATGAGCATCATCCCCTAGATGATCATCGTTTTGGAATGCATCTAACAACATTGTCTCCATGGCAGTCATATCCCTTAAGTAATCATCCATACCAACCTTGATTTGATTGCCTCCATTGCCAGCTTGTGAAGAACTACTATTTCTGTATTCATTCCTAATTGGTGAATCTAGACGTAGAAGGAATTGAATTGGTGGTTGATTCAACTATTCCTCGTATCGTTCCTCTCTGATTTTTTCTCTTAATTTAGCCTTCTCTCGATTTGAAATTGTCGTGGGGTGCAACGGAATATGGTAGGTAGGTCGCTCATCACCACTAGAATCCTAATAATTTCGAAAAATATATTTGAACATGATCAATACAAAATCTATGATATCAAATAGTAAGAATGTTCACAATGCATGATTAATTTTTTTGACGTTGAAATAATTACATTAATATACCAAACAATTATTATTACCATCATTGTCTCGAGATTGTGGCTAGAATATGCAATATTGTTACAATTGGCAGGGTGAAGCGGCTATCCATTTTCATCTAACAAATGTGCCTTGTAGTATGCTGCTATTGATAAGAGCTTTCGATGCTTTCAAGCTGTTTGATTATTTTGTGCATCTGAACTCGATTATGAATCTGCAAGAACCTGTAAAATTTTATACATTATAAATTTGATTAAGCTGATTGAAATGGATTAAAAAACATAAATTCAATTATATAATGAAAATATAAATAAAATATGAAGTAAATATTACGTCTCCATATGGATAGGGAGAACTCCACGATGGAATTTGAGAAATATTATGGAATGAGATGGATTTTGAAGAATTGTCCATTCGATATAATTATGATATTTTATCCTTGCATTTGTAATATTCCTAAATTAGCAGACAACTAATTGGAATATTAAATTTTGATTTTTCTCTTATATAGAGGAATAAGAGGGTGTGGAGACCCATAAATCTCTTTAGAAGGAATAAAAGACACTCCTAGTGTGAATGGAGGTCATATAAAAGTTGGATTGAAGATGCTTAGGTGTCAAAAGGGGTTGGAGAATGTTGAATAGGTCAACTTTGACAAAATCAAACAACATTGTTATGAAGGAGTGGCATTAATAGTGAGACAACACAGTTTTGGAGGGAGATTGATTGCATGATGATGGAAATCCTAATGAGTGGGACCCAAGGTGAGAAGGCTCACATTGTTTATAAGAAAGAGGATGGTAGCCATGGAAGGTTATGTTATGATTATTATTTTCATATGCCTGTTCAGACTTCTTGCATTCTTCAGTTGTTTAGTTGAGCTTGCAGTGTTGTTTAGCACAGGGTGTTCCCGAGCGGGAATCCCACCTCTTTCCTTGAGAGGCCTCTTGGGAGAGTATTCATCTATAATTTCCACATATTCGACATTCTGCCCTTGCTTCTTCCTATTTATGTGATTTCATAATTATGGATTTTCATTTTAGATTTATAGGGTTTGTATTGCTATATATATAGGCCTATGACATCTAACCCACGAGAATACTTGCATAGTTGGATCCCAATCCATGATGGCCCTTGCGTGAATTTTTTTTAAAATAGAATTTTTTTAATCGGTGTGCCCTGTGTAACCTAGTGCACTGGTGCGCTAGCTTATCCCAGCACAATGCGCACATACTGTTTGAAAAAAAAAATTAAAAACAATTTTTTTTAATCCATGTGCCATATGTAAAATAGGGCACCGATGCGCTATTTCATTATAGCGCACTGCTCACGTAATGTTTGGCAAAAAAAAAAAAATTGTGTTAATCGCTGCACCATGTAACATATAATGCACCGAGTCTCCTAGTTGAAAGAGAGTACTGTACGGTGGTCCCTTATTTGAGCGGGGCCTTTACGAGAATAGGTCGCACCGCCCCCTCCATGACACCATATGCTACAAAAACTAACACTAGACGATTTCTATTATTTTGTCTATGTTAATTGGTGTGGTGGTTAACATGTAATGCGCCGACGATCCTTTTTGACATATAACAACGTACAATGTTTTATATTGTTTGGGTGGTGCATTTATAGGAACATGACGCACTGATGTCGGTGCATACATCATTTAAAAGCGCATTGGTTTGTTGATTTTATTTTTTTACCTGAAAAGTTGATAATTTATTTATAAAAATATTAATGAATTATATGGTACAGGTTCCATATTGATAAAGAAATGGCTGACAAGAGATCAAGTAAAAAAAATAATGATAACACATCAAGAAAAGGAAAAAAGGCAAGTTCTTTGTAAATTATTTACAAAAAATATTATTTTTGAACTATATGTAAGTTTAACTAATATGTATTGTTTACTCTGTATCATGCAGACCCACAAAATGACGAATCTCAATAATATTATTTCTGATCTAGGACTAGAAGAACATAAAATCTTGATCAAAAATTTGCAAAACGATGAATCAGGTGAATGAAAAAATACTATCGATCCAATATGAGTTTCTTTTTTAAATTTTCATTAATAATATACTTAAAATTATTAGATAACATGTTTCAAACAATATATCAATTCACATTTGTTTAATGTTCTACATGGACCAACAACTCAAAAAAGGAATGTTGTTCTAAGAAAAGAAAAAAAATAGAACATGCAAATGAAAATGAATTGCTCCGTAGCTCATCTGGAGTCGTGTTAGAGGTTCACAAAAGGGGGAAAAATTTTTACAAAAGTTTGAGGGATCTAGTGGAACGAATGTATAGACGTTATTTCCACTTATAATAAAAAAATCAATCCAATGATTCCAAGAACCAAATTTTATCTAAACTACATGAAGGGTTTCCAGAGAATTGGTCAATGAGAGATGTCAGAATTTTAATAGCAAAAACGTACAACAACAAAAAAGAAGGAATGAAAAATTAATATTCCTTTAAAAGTTTTTCTAGAATTATTTATAAATATCACTTTTGTTATATTTAATTTTCATATATTAATATAAAAATTAAATAGTTTATCATCATGTTACATTTTCAGGAATATTATGACAATCTCTAAAGATAAACGAGATGATATCAGAAATATGCCAGTAGGAATGTCCAAAAAGGTGTACAAGGAGATGGTCAAAGAAATGGACAAAATTGCATCGTAGGAGGAGCCATCTCAACAACAACGTGCTTCAAATGTAATATGTAATCACTGAATTTTTTGATCGTTAGGTACAATAAATAAATAATTTAGCATTAAATATTAATTTTCAAGTATTTTCTTGTAGAAAAGAAAGAAAATGGAGCAGGTTGACACCATAAAACAGGACGACAAGGAAGAAAATGGTTGATATCTAAGTTTGTGAGTAATTGTTACTTCCTTATAACAACTTAACTAGATTTAATTTTTGTATATTTTAAGTTGTTTTACAAAAATCATCATTGAATGTCTTCAAATAGGTTCTAACATGAAAAGAAGAACCATTAGACGAATTGATCGGCATTGGGTTAAATATTGGATGTGAGTATATGTTGGCATATCATAAATTAATTGTAGAATTTGTAAGCATCTATCCATCTTGTTTTACTTAGCTCTGTTTATAATTAATATAATAATAATAAAAATTATATTAAATATATGATTTGTTATGGGGTATAAAACTCACAGGAAACAAAGTATGGAACTGCGCCAACAGATGAAATCTTGAAAGATGGCATAGTACACGGTTTTGAAAGAATGTGTATAGTTCATGAGTCAATTGTTGCTATGTTACGCCATTTCTTTTCTATTTACATTGATGTATATTATTTAATATTGAAATTTTTGTTATTCTCACCTAGTTATATACATTCATTACAGTTTATTTTTATATTTGTAGATGGAAGATGAAGAAGACGAAAACAATCAACACCATGAACAAAACATTCCTGAAAATAACCTAAGTCACGGAAGTAGCTCGAGCAGTGATATCAGTTCAAGTGAAGAATGATGATCATTATGTTTGGATATCAAAGCAAGGTGTTGTTTTTTTTGATATATTTGTCTATGGAATTAAACATTTTGTTTAATGTAATGGACATAGTGTCCCAATTGAAAGACAAAGGGATACCAATAACTGTCCCATTTTGTATGAAAAAGATTGTCATATATATATGTGTGTGTGTGTGTGTGTGTGTGTGTGTGTGTTTTAATTTATTCTATTGTGTTATCCATTGTTGCTGTGAAATGTAACACCACTGATTAAATTTATGGATGATTAAATATTATAATGAAGAGAAGTGAAATTTGATGATATGATATAACAAAATAATACAAACATCACATTCAAATGCATTAATAAAAATTTAATTGATATGAATATTGTTATAAGATATATTTCATCTTTTGAGGAATAATGAATTTTAAAAAATCACAATAATTATGATATGATATAACAAATTATTCCAAACATCACATTGAAATGCATTAATAAAAATTTAATTAACATGAATATTGTTATAATATGTGTCGACTTTTGATGAATAATGAATTTTAAAAAATCACAATAATAGTACTGTCACATGTCGATGTTTCTAAAAAATACAAATTGAAAAGCAGTGTGTGTCAGTTACTGTACATCCGTGCGTTTGTATGATACAGCACACTGATGCGTTTCTATGACCTATGGGCACCGCAAAAATACCAACACCAGTTATAACTCTCGGTGTGTTTGTCCGATACTACGCATCGGTGTGTTTATGTGAGATTACGCACCGGTGTGTTTGTACAATCTATGGGCACTGCACAAATACAAATACGAATTATAAAAATCAATGCATTTGTCTAATACTGCGCACCGGTGCGTTTATATAACACTACAAACTAGTGTGTTGATACGACCTATGGGCACCAAACAAATCCCAATACCAATTAGAACAGCCCTATGCATTGTATCACCTACAGTGCGCTCAGTGTGATTTTAGACCTTTACAGCCTGGTGCATGCACCTTCGACCACCCTGGGCTGACTGTCTAGATGACAAGCACCGATGCATTGACACCTTAGTAGTGCACCAATGAAAAAACATCCATAATAACCTTTGGCCACCCAATTTTTTTAGTTGTGTTGAAATTCCATTAAAATCTCCTTCAAAACCTCCGTTACAAAAAACAAATGTTGTAGAAAATGTTTTTTGACAATTTTTGCCAATTTTACACTAAATCTCCTTTATAACCTCCGCTAGAGGGTCTTTTCCTTGTAGTGGAAACTCTTAAAATTTTTAAACGTGATTATGATATCCTTCTTTGGGTTAGAGGAGAATATGAAATACCTATGGAGGTGATAGAAGAACAACAACAGTTGTCCAGTTTGTCAGACATAGTAGAGTATATCGCCACAAAAGGGTAGTAGATGATTTCATATTACGTAGCCTAGATTCAAATATTGGAGACTTCTGCACAAGAAGGATGTAAATAAAGGTGATATTCCCCAAGAAAACAAACCCAAAATAAAGATCCATTTAACTACCTAAACTTAAATATAGCCTTAAAAAGGTTTTCTCAATATATTATTTCCATGGAATAGTGTGGGAATAATTGGATCGGTCTTATATTTCAATATCCAATGATCTGGTTTCCAACAAGGATATATAGAAAATGATATACCCTGAAAGAAAAAATAGAGTTTGAATGTTGGAATGTAGTTATGGAAAAAGGATGGTATCTTTTTCCCGATGAAGCATGACACAGTGATTATTGTATCAAAAATATTAATGAAAATAACCCTTCATTCTTAGATTCAGATTGACCCCTGTTTTATTGTTGATATTCACTCCCTCACTATTGTTGATATTCACTCCCTCATGGTTTCTAACATTCTCCCACTCACCGTTGTTGACACACTAGCTCACCATTTCTAACACACTGGCTCACTGTTGCTGACACACTGGCTCATCGTTACTGAAACACTAGATCACCATTGCTGACACATTGGATCATC
This sequence comes from Pinus albicaulis, assembly GCA_034641835.2. Lineage (NCBI taxonomy): Eukaryota > Viridiplantae > Streptophyta > Pinopsida > Pinales > Pinaceae > Pinus > Pinus albicaulis. The sequence continues at coordinate 560,264,559 of CM076576.1, read as the reverse complement.
GTTGCTAACACTTATTTCCACTGATACAACAAATCATAGTCAACAAACACATAATATTTGATGTTGTAATATATATTATTATCCAATAATATATCATCATTAGCATTGAGAAGTTATAAAAACTGGTAAAATTGTGTTTTACATGTTTAGTTACAATTTAGTTGCATTTCCTCTACAAATTTTGTTACATTTCCGTTGTTTTTATTCCAATTTATATATTATATTCATGTTTAGACACAACTTTATGCAATCATAAATCAAGTATGGAAAACCCCTTTAAATCTATCTTCCATAACATACAAAATAATTGATCTATTGAAAGACTAAGTGTAAATGCATGGAGTTATTTATTGACCTTAAATGACAATTCAGACAAATTAGACAAATCACCAAGCATATCCTCACCACCTATCAAACATACATGAACATATTCAACAAAACAATAATAAATCAAATACATGTAATACACTAACTTAATATTAAAATAAAAATTAAAACAAATGCATCATAAAAAACTCGGAAAACCATGCATTGTTAGAGTGAGAGCTACCTTGCTTGTTGAGTTGTTAAAGTTAAATTGGTTCATCATCATTTGCAGAGATATTCACGTCAATTTCCAATATTGAATTTTTCTTACTTTTTTTTCTTCTCTTTTGGGGGCTCAGGAAACTCTTATTCCTCTTCAAACATGACTTAAAACCACCCAACCCACATGTGAATTCATAATCCATAATATGAAGATTGTTGGCGTCATCCAATATTTTTTTAAACAAAGAAATCAATTGTTCAATCTTGTAGAAATTTTAATACAAAATGTATTGCTTGGATTCTCCTAATATAAAAATTATATGCCACTATTAAATATAGAACCCTTCTACTTAAATATTTGCGGAAATTTAATCGCCAATTGCAAACACATGAAGAAAGATCAATCACACATAACACAGATGTTTTTAGCGGGAAATCATAAAGCTAAAAACCCCACTATCATATATTATGTATATATCATGGATCATGAAACAATCTCATACAAAATTCTAATCCAAGAGCTCTCAGTACAATATACAATAGTCTCACTCTGTCATACAAAAATTGGAAAAAACATGCACCAATTTACTGCCTCCTGACAGCCTGCCTCCACTACGCAATCCCTGCTAATCACAATCCCTGAATGAATGAGATACTGCCTTGTCTTGACTGTGAAATCCTCATTGGCATCTCCAATGTGTGTGTGGTTTCATGAGTGCACCCACTAATGTCACAACAGATAGTCAAACTGTCCCTTTCACCTATCTCTCAACTGGGTCTCCATTGGATCTGACATGCATGTAGTTAACAATAGTAAATATTCAGTTGCATGTGAGATCACTCCATGTGAATTAATTTAATATTTAATTCATTGATATCTCACTAGCGTATCTTTAGTTATTACTAGTTACAACTAGCACAACTGAGTTTAACTCTTTTAACCGAGTTAAACTACTTTACAACTCACATAACTACACGTCCAACTTTGTTACAACTTTGAATCACTCCGTTACAACTAATTCCACTTACATGTCCCACCAACTAACCTTATAACTTGAAATTCCTTCAGTTAACTGGTTTTCCACATTAGTTAACTGAAATCAAGTGCTTCAAGAGAATGGATTAATATTTATTGTCCAATTATTATTAAGAGATAATAATAATAGACATGCATTCTATTATTAGACATGCGATCTATAAATAGACTTCTCCCATGCATCGAAAAATAGAAACTCATATATAAATAGAATTTGCTCACCATTCTAAAAATATACTCCCTCTATAAATAGAATTTTCTCAACATTATAAAAATAGACATACACCTAAAAATATCCTGCGGGCCCCACCTAGTGCAAGTGCTTAATTTTCACTAGGATCGTCATCTTGTTGAATCTTAACAAATCTTGGTCAAATTAGTAGGAGGAATTTTTCAAGCCAGGTTTATGTAGCCAAATAACACCTCTTTCTCCAACTCAAGTCCTTCAACATTTACATCAAAATTGTGACTATTTGTTGGCTTCAGGGGTCCTGACCCAGGTTGGGATTTATTGCACAACCAACAAACCCTCCAACTACTGGCCCTTTCAATAATGACCTGCTTGTGTAGATAAAAGTCTCACCCGAAGTAGTATGGGGGGGTGCTAGAACTGGGTCTCAACACCCTGAGGAAGAATTTGATGTAGTGGCCCTAAAATGACTTATAACAGAACTTATCAAATAATATGCAAGTGCCCACATCAATAGATAATAGAACAATGGATCTTCACAGATTATCTAAGAACGTAGTAAATATTTTCACAGTAAACAGATCAACTTTAATCAGATATATTCATCAGAAATATACTTCACACAAACATACTTTACTCAATTATGCATATGAATTTAATCATAAACAAAAGTAAATGTAATACATCACAGAACCGATTCTAATCTCAAAGCAATTAACAGAACATATTCACAGTAAATAAGATAAATAACACACCAAGTGCATAAGACATTTGTTTCGACAAAATAGTCTTCTATATTAATAGATCCAGCAGTTGAATACATTCAGACTTCCCATACAATTTTCCATTATGTGCACAGATCCAACTAAGTCCACACATAGCCAAGAATTACGTCTCCGCGCACACATCTAGTAGGAGCCTTTTCTACCCAAAATCCCAGACTTAGATCAAACCCTTAAAAAACAATCATCATAAAAAATAAGCATGTCTTCATTTGACTTGATCTATCTATATTTATACTAATCTTAGCACACATATACCATGGTCTCAAACCATGGTTTGAGACTCATAGTTTTCCCTTAAAACCCATTTACATGAAATAGGGAATTTGACCCGCCCCAAATCCCGTTTTACTCTTCTGCGCAATGCACACAACAAAATATATACAAAAATTGATCAAAATTAACCCTAGGGAACCCTGCTCCAACAGGGCCCCAACAAAAACTCGTGACTCATCTCATGTCAGTATGGGGTGGGCTCCTTCATCTTTTCTTTGAGCGTAGTGACAAAGGTCTTTAGTGGCAAGACCACTTCAACACTCCTATGCAAAAACTCCCTATTCTTCATTCACCAATTTTTTAGTTGTCGGCCCTTCAACTGTAAGATCGATGATGCGTTCGGTCTGCTGAAGGATCTTCAGTGCACCATCCAATGTCTGCGATAACTGTAGGGCATCCTCAGCCCACAGATGCATCCATGCTTTTAATAGCTACTCGTGGTGACACATGTCCTCTATCTCTCTTTGAATAGCCCAACCCTCCTAAAGGTAGGCAAGGCGCTATGTTATCACCAATGTGGGTGCTGCCATCCTGATATCTACAAAATGTTTCTATTTCACACGCAGTTCATTGCGCAACTGTTGCACCATTGGATCATTCTGAACCAAATTCCAGACACCCATGGCTTCATGTAACAGTTTTTTGCACTCTATTACTGTAGCGGGTATATTATATGTTGCTCCCTTGGCTTCTGCAGCACGTTGTGCTCTGACTTCTGGGGGTGTTTCCAGCTGTAGCTTCATCTGTGAGTCTACAATTTGTTGTTTGAATTCCACTTAGACAATTTTCACTTCATCACGCAATGCCTTCATTGCAGCACCCAGTCCTTCCAATTTTTCCAGCCAGGGCGGCTGAAGCAGGGACCACTGGTAAATCACTACATACTTGATCGATTTTGGCCTCCAAGGTGGTGCACTATGCCTCAGCTTCACAACACACTTCCTATGTTGTCTGTTGTTTATATTGAAGTTCGACTGTTTACTGCTACAACTGAGTGGTAGTGAGGTAGGCTTGGGCTTCTCTAAACTACAACTCATCCAAAATCATGTTGTGGATCATGTGGATATTCCCTGCCGACAGTACAACCAGGTCAACATTGATTTTTCCACAGGCTCTGAGATTCATGCACATAATCAGGCACTTGATGCAAATAGCAGGCTTGGGGATCTAGATTAGGTGGCTATCCTCGGTCCAAGGAAACACCGTGGTGATCAGTTATGCACTGGTAGTAGGCACGCTTGCTTGAAGCTGGATTTCTTGGGCCACACTCGCTTGAATCAAGCTTGCCTGCACTTTCATCTCCTGTATCCCAATACGTACTCCTTCAAGAGTAACTTTGTTTTGTGCCTCCATATCTATACACATATCCTTGGGGACGAATGTTACGATATTTGTGATCTCATTGAAATCATCCTCTATTAGAGTGAGCTCTTCATCTCCAGCTGCTTTAGACACTTTCCTATTCTTTTACAGACCTCCCATGGCCTAAGAGCCGTGCTTGGTCCCCTTGGTAGTCTACGCTTCAACTTGATTGACACCTATACCTTTTTCTTCAGGCTCTTCATATTTTTTTATATCAATGGCCTCGTTGGTTATGGTCAGCATGGCCTCTGTGCCAGTGTCTTTACCTGTTTTTTACGTACCTGTCTTGGGATTCGGGGGGGTCTTCAAAATGGATGATGAGGCGCCCCTAGTGGTGCGCACCTCCAACCAAGAATGTGGATGAAATTACAGATAAATATCCAGAAAAAACCTTTGAAGATACCTTTCGCGTGGATATGAACATTGTGGAATGTCACCTTGAAGTCTACAATTAGTTTCTGTTGCTCATACAAGGTTGGGTACAACCTCGGCTTCGATTGAATCACCTGACACAACACAAAGTAAAAAAGGACCCAAAAGAATTTTTTTTCAGTTATTTAGGCTAGAATCTTGGAGTTCCATAGAGTGGCATAGCACGTGGCTTTGCACATCTCTGGCTCTATCTCAGTGAATTGGGTCTCTTCTAGGGTCTTCCACCCAATGAGTTCGATGAGGAGGATTAGACACATATAATAAAAATATTTTCCTTCCTCTTGCACCTCACACACATTTTCCAAGAACCTCATGCATAAATATTGTGCCCAATTGTAATAGCAACCATTCACACATTGCGCGGAAAGCACAATAACATGCGCTGGGACTTCCTTCAACCTTCACTTCCTCATCATTTTGTAAGCCAACACTATGGTTCCAAATTCGACATCAAGGTCACTGATTTTTCTTACCAAAAAACCTCGGGTGTGGCGTGACACTTTGTAGTATTTCTTTACTATGTCGGCGAACTTCTTCTCTTAACCCTTCCCACTAAATGCTGCCACAGGGTCTACACCCTGTTCAGGAAAACTAGTGATCCGATAGATCAGTGTGACATCTATCAGTATGTGCTCCCTGATCCATAGGCAGTCATCATGAATCAATGCAAGCAGCTTCTGCACACAAATATCATTGATCGAGCTGCTCTCGAAGTGTGAGATATGTAACATATTGAGCAATTTAGACTTATGAAAGCCCAACACCTAGGGCATTGACTCAACCTTAAACACACCAACATCATACTAAATGCACTCCAGATACATGGCAGACACGAGCTCTAGAAATATCTCTTGGTTAGAAAGATCCAAATCCTCCATTTTCAGTAGTGGGATTTTAGCAAACATGTCTCCCTCAACTGGGATGTTCTCTGGCAGCAATGGCATGTTGGTATAATATCACACTTTTCCAAGGTCCTTTGGGATCTTGATCGAAGCTTTTTGCAGTGCAACATATGCAGGAGACCACGTGATAGGATTGGAAACCTCAACCACATCCTCTTCCTTCATTATTGTTTCCGGAAAATCATCCATCATCTTCTTTTGGCACTCTGCCACAATGGAGTGTGGCTTAGGGGTCTTCTCTCTAGCTGAATCTCGGGACTCTAAGGTCTGCCCCTTCTTGGCCTAAACTGGTGCAGGGGTCTCAGTGGCCTGCGTAGCGGGTTCCTCTCTTGGCATGGTAGTTGTCATACTGGGCAGGATTACATGGCCTAAACCTCTACGACGCAACTCCTCCTCAAAGAATGGATCAAGACTAGACATAGAATGTAGATAGAGTTCAGAAATTAGAGAGATCAATTCAAAAAAATCACACAGAAGGAAAAGGGAATGAATGCGACCCCTTTAGTCATATTTATAGATTTGACACATCTTAAACGATCTCTTCTGCATTAATGTAGCTCCATAAATGATAAAACGGCTCCAAATATGTCATAATATCCTTAAATTCAATTTATATGCTACTCCAAATGGTAAGAATCTTGTCTTGTCCATATTTACTATTCCAATGACGATATTTTGGAAATTTTGCGACCCATTCAACCTCCGCGTGCAACTTTCGTGTGCATGTCACGCATTTTTGTGCATCTTCCATCCCTTCTATGAAAATCAAATTCTCCATCCATATAGTCATTTGGTGGGCGCAGGGCAGGGGTCATCCTTGTATGGATTCAATCGACTTCCATTAACATACCTAGGAAGATTTTCTCCGCTCAATGTGGCTAGGCACACCTCACCTCTGTCAGTGATCTCCTTAACAATATATGGTCCTAGCCAATGCATCTTGAACTTCCCTGGGTGGCACGCAAACTTTTTGTCATAAAACAAGCCCAAATATTCTTCCTTAAATACCTTTTATCTAATATGCCTATCATGCCAAGAATTTTCGCACGCCTTTTGAAATTGCTGATGGAAATTTGCAATAAAGTGATCCTCTTCTAACGTGACTAGATGCGATAACTGCACTTCCATAATTTCGTGCTCTTCCATACAGGGAAAATTTTAAGAACCCCCCTAAATTTATATATATAATAAATAGGCGAATCCCCATGATACATAGGAAAAATGGAAGGAGATTTTATTAATAATATAATATGTATATATAATTTTTTGGAAAATCTCTCACGAGATTATATTATCTTGTAAAATCATGGCGAATCACCAGTACAAATGGCGAATCACTACTAAAAAATAGTGAATCATTGTCTAGTGGAGTTTGGAGTGTTGCTTCCAATGAAGATATGGTAGTTGAACCAGGATTAGAAGGAAGAGAACCACCGAGACCAAGCATGCCACATGGTGACTCGTGAGGGAAGTAGTTCTCGTGTAGTTTGGAAAACGCGTTCTTCTAGTTCTGATAAGCATAGTGTTGTTGCTCATGCTACTACTAGCATTGATATTGAGTTTGGAGAGGAGTTTGAGGAAGCATGTAAGGTAGCAGTGGTGGAGAATTACAAAAAGTACCCCATGATGGGCTCGATTTTGCCCTTTGGTATTTGTGCCTGCAAGATCTTCTGTCCATTGAACCAACAATTAACCGTTCAACCAACAATCAACTTGACTGAGTTGATTAGGTACGAGTCAACTTAGAATAATCTTCAAAAATATGCTTTGCACTATCCCATATTTATCACACTAATGCTACACAACATTGTGCATTTGCACCCAACTCTCATGCATGCACACAAAATTTTCATTAACATCTATAACCCTAACCAAGTGAGAATTGATCAACAATTTGCACCAAAGTTTGTTAGTGTTGAAAGTTCATAAGAAAATTAGATCCATGGTACCTTAAATAAATTTTGAAATAACCTCCACAAATTCGACCACAATAGTGAAAACTCGTGATAAATTTTAAACCTACAAAAAATAGGATTCATGTTCCTAGGAACGATCATAAGAAGTAGTTGGCATATAGGTCGAGTTTTGAGCCTTGACACATTGATAATGCAATGGCTTAGGTCAAAACTCACACATTGAAAAGTCATCAATGAAGAGAAGACAAGATCATTATGAATTACACATACTCCAAAATTCCTACCAAATTATACTTAGTTGTCTGCAACTCAGCTATACATAATCTTATAGTAAATAAAAATTCCACAAAGCCTTCTTCACATAGCTAATAAATGGCCATTGGAAGAGCACCCCTTATATAATAGTAATAGTAGCAATCAATAGATTATTTCATATTGAACTTCATAGCCATAGCGCTCCTATGTATTGTATGATGTATTCAACTTGCATTATCAAATATAGATAAAATCATACTTTTGATTGATCCATTTAAAACATACTTGTGCAGAATGTTGAATGCAATGCCAGTCAAGGATTAAAGTCAGTTTAACGTGTAATTATTTATAAAATAATGGAACATAGATGGAACATAGACTGATTTCATTTAGATATAGGTAACCCTCTGAATGTAGACCATTCCTTGAAGAACATTTTTATTGATGAGGAATTTAATACAATATTCAATTTTTGAACTAAAAATATTATTTCTATAGATTTGTGTATGGGGTAAACAATAAATAAAAAATTTAACTATCCTTGGGGTGGTCAATATTTATAAATTTTATTTATACTTGCTTTACCATGTATATCATATACCTATCAATCACAAACATGAAAATCTGTGGAATTCACAGTGATGATATGCTCTGGAAACACAACCAACCTTTATTATTACCAATATTAACTTTTATATAGTAGCACATATGTAGATAAAAGTTCCAGCTTCCAAAGAGACAAACTTGCTTCTCCAACATGATGGCACATTCTTAACTACTAACATTTCTGATTGCTGAATGTAAGAAAGCTTTCTAAGTACATCTAATCTACTGCGAGGCTCGAACTCCTAGACTATGTTCTTTTTTACCATGTATCTATAGGTTGTATCTTTCTTCTTGTTTGAAGAGGAGTTGTCTATTATCAGAACTACCTTCCCTGCCTCTGATGCCTTGAAGGAATTGAAAATTGACTCATCAGATGAAGAAAAATTTATGTTCTTGTCAATTAGAGTTGAATAGCTTCCCTATGCACTCAACACAAACTCTGACCGATAGGAAACATCCCACCCACCAACTATGAGGTCCCACAGAATTGTTGCTCCCGCCTAAGCAACAAACAACTTGAATGTGAGAATTAAAAAAAAGAAGAAAAATCCCAATCCCATATATCTTGAGGATGAACTCGATCTCAAATCCAAAACCCATAAAATTTATATCCAAAACTAAAACTCATCAAATTTGGAAGTATATTGGAAACAAAACCAAGGCAAAAGAGCTAAATTTGAATGCAGGAACTGACACAAAATCTGCAAACTTGAGCAATTTTTGACATACATTATTTTTTTTGAAAAAATAGATTAGGGAAGAAAGGCCTTAGGGAAGATCACACTAGACTAGGGGTAAGTAAAAACCACCAAGGTGAAGCATGGGAACAAGAATACAACAAAAAATGATCTATAATTTTGTTCAATCAGTGATCCATCCATAGGACAAAATTTTTCTCGTAGGGGTTACTCACTTGGGTGTGTAACAAAGCCCATCAAACATTTTATGAAGTTGTTGACCCTTCTCCTCTAAGAGTGAAAATAAAATGACATAGGAGTGATAGAGGAAAGACAGATATTTGGTGTAAAGGATTTTGGACACTCTTAATCTTCTCATTAACCTGAAGAATACCAGAAGTTAGAGATCTGTTTTCAAAGCAGCATTAAATTTAATGTGGCCAGTCGAGGATATGATAGTTTCTCAGGTGAAAGATAATTTGGAAAGGATCAAGAATATAGTAAAGATATGCATTTTTAGCACAGATTCTACCACAAAAGCTCAACAAGAATAATGGACACTGGTAGGGATTGAAGAGGAACTCCTAGCATCAGGGAAGAAGCCACAAGCAGTTATCATTAAAAGAGAAATCATCCTAACTACTTCCCTCTATATTTCTCAACATTTTCTACCCATCTAATGTTTGGTCAGACAGAAAGCTTGTGGCTTGCCAGTTGTGGTTCTATTATTTTATTGAGCAACAACTCTGTACATTTAAAACAATATAAAAAAGAACAGACTCTTGATTTTTTAATGCTCAGTGTATCTCTTATTCTTTAACTTGAATACAGTGTGACTATTGTCAGAATAATCTGCTAAATATGAACATAGGATGCATCATTGCTAAAAAGGTCTGGCTAAGGTGAATAACAACCTTTCATCTTTGACTTTCTGATTGTCTGGACTCTTGAGGGGAAAGATTGGAGAGGCAGGTGCCAGGCTTGGTTCAAGAGAGACAACTGGGAATTGGATTGCATATTTACTCTATGATATTATAATTTATAGATGAGACTAGACAGACAGAAATCCTCGAAGGCTTACTGTTGCTCTGTAGACTTTCAAAAGGCTCTTGGCACTGCACTGTTCCCAGGAATTTACCCATCAAGCAGCTTCGTGTCCTTGGACTACTTGAGGACATTGTTTTTGGTGTGATGTAGCTTTATGATAGAATTATTGGCAGCTTTTGCGATTACTGCAGATTTTCTGAAGATATCACGAGTATTGGGGGTGTCAAGTGGGTGTGTGTTCTCTCTTCCAGACTAGTTGGGATCTACATTGATTACCAACAATTCATCAGAAAATTTACTCAATCTCAGGATAGTTTCCTACTTCATCAGATCTTGGTTTCATTCCTTTTATTTGTAGATGTTGTTGTATAATTGGCCTCCACTCCAGAGGGGTCATAGAGTCAACTCGATGCATTGGATACATTTTGCAATAATTGATAACAGAAAATTAACCTTGGGAAATTATGATCTCTAATACCACTAGAGAGGCCCTCTCCAAATATATCATTTTCCCTTTCTGTGGAAGTTAATGGAGATTACCACATTTTATGCTTAGGGGTCGAAAACCATTATTTTTTGAATACTGATAATGAATTAAAATGGATGTTATATTTTTCATAGTTATCATCAAAATAATGGATGTTATATTTTGGACAGTGATAGTCAAAATCAATCTTGTGTTTCATGCTTGTATTGAAAATGAATGTTGTATTTGAGGTAATAATGATAAGTAGTTCTACCAAGGAAGCCATCTCAATCTCATCCTTTTATTATGTATTCCTCTGTAGCTATACTTATGTAATTACAACAGGTGGCCCATTAAATTGCAAACCTATCTGAAATGAATACTGATTAGTGCCATACAAGAGATTTTAATAAATATAAAGTTTTATGAAGCCTTCAATATAGCAGTCTTTCCAGATTTCGAAAACTAGGCTCATATTCTATCAACTTAAAATGTTACCTGCATTAACAAAATAGAAGGATAGCTATTGTAGAAAGCAGAAATTGCTTGCAAAATACTCTGCCAACCATTTGGTGGCCAATGTCGACCTTTATGTAACAAAGATAAGCGTTGAAAGATCGGTAGACCAGACACAATTTTGTGGATTACAGGCTAATGATATTGCCTAATACATCAACACTTAACTGTGACCTCAGGTGTTTCAATATTAAAAATGATTTCTAACATAGAAAATTGAATTGATTTTATTGTTGATATATTATTGTTATTTAACTGAAATTGTAGTAGGAGTCAATTATGACATCTGCAATATGCTCGCATTTGGATAAAGGTAGCCCAGCCAAGGAGATACGCCCATCCTTTGTCATGTAGACATGCCACTTCTTTGTCATGTTCTCACTCTGTTCGAATTGAAAAGTTGTATTAGGGCAAGAAACGGTAAAACCAACACTGATTAAAAAAGATAGAATTCTGAAATGGTGGAAAGTTACCAAACATTTTCTTATGGTGTCGTCTACCCAGGCTTCAAATTTGCCCAAACGGCCAAAAATGGTTGGAACTCGGTAAAAAAAATTCGAAAAATCTGACAGTAGGAATGTTTGAATGAGTTTTTAAGGGTGGCAATGGATTGAACACCATAAAAAATTCCAAGGACACCCAAAATCTTTAAGTTTGACAACTGTAACCTGGATTTACAAAATTCTTTCTAGATTTTATCAAAATCTGGTAAGAATTTCCATAATTTTCCAGACAAATTTGAGAGCTAGATAGACTACGGCCTTTCTTACCTAAGCCTTGTTAAGACATGTGAAGGAAAACATGCCAATCTGTCTGAGGACAAAGGACCAATATTTCCCATTCTTATTCTTTACAAAAATATTATCATACAGTTGCTGCCTCACACCCTTGATTCTTCCAGACATAAGTTCCATTTCTGATTTCCATTCATCAAACGTGGCAGGATTCCCTACAACATTTGCCACAATTTGAGCCCCATGAACTAGAGGATTCGAGTACATTGGTCTAGCAAGCATTTTAAGTTGGCTTTTCACCCTACCAGAAGTGCATGGACAAATGCAGTTAGAATTCCATTTAAATAATGTTGGAAGTTGAAGATATTCCAGTAATAAACATATCCACTAGAAAGAATACAATCCAAAGTTTATTAGTGGTATCTATTGGCAACATCTGATGAGGAGCACACAACATTAATAGCTCCTATCCTTTCTGCGTAGAGATTGAGGTTCTTGATGTAGGATTGAGCAACAAAAACTTCCATCCCACGATCTACAAACAACCTCACAGATGATGCATCCGCATCAAGACTTCCACTTGCAAATCCCTGCAAGTTCAGGTAAAATTTCATATTAAATTGCAAAAATAGGGGTCCTTTCAGGCCAATTGTCAGTTCATTACAAAAAATTATTACTAGACACACAACAACAGAGACGCTGCATAGAGGAGGAGAGAGGAAGGTGAAACAAGCAAGCATATTCACCCAGGGAGGGCCTCTATGGATGCCCATTGGCATAAAGGCCAGTACCTCATGAAGGGCATTTTGGAAATGCTTCTAAGACTATAACATCACAGATCTCTTCCACCTTGGCTGTAAGATCACTTAGCTTCTTTCAATGTAATGAGTAAAAACAATAGAACTGTGAACTCATATACATTTAATAACCATAAGGTCATATCAATAAAACCCAAATTCCAGAGGATTTTTTCATAAAAATAATTTCATTCAATAAAGGATTACTAACCATGTCAAACAATTTTTTCCATTTAAAGAGGGCTTTTAATGCATTGAATTCTGAAGTTATTTCCATTGAATTCATCAAGGCTTCAAAATGAAGAAGCAGTATAGCTTAAAAAATAATCGAAGTAAAAAGAAACTGGCAAGGTAGAAAAATGCATACAAATGAATTGCAAAAAATAATCTACACACTGGGAAATTTATATAAAATATGAAAACTGTAAATTTAACCTCCATATCAGTGAATCATCACGAACTTGATAAGAAACATCAAAGAAAGTAATATGATTCTTTTCCAGAATGGCATCCACTATTTTCTCCCACTGCTCGGGAGTTGGATCAATTCCAGTGGGACTGTGAGCACAACCATGAAGCAACACAAAAGAACCACTTGGTGCAGCCTGCAACAAGTCAAATAATTAGCATTCTACCATCAAAAAATTAACAGTGTATTTACCTAACATCTAATTATGTGAAAAGGCAGGTAAAATAAACTGTCATACCTTAATGTCTGCAATCATCCCTTCAAAGTCTAGTCCTACAGTTTTAGGATCATAGTAACAGTATTCCGACCAAGGAACCCCAGCACCATTGAAAATGTTCTTGTGATTTCCTGGTAAAATCAATCTAGAATAAAAAAGTTTTCAAATGATGCAATATTATTTTGCATCAAATTACGTTACAACTGTAAGATGTTTTTGGAAGGATTTGTTATTTATTACATTGTGGTCTTTTCTGTCATGGCTTATACTGTTTTATTCATTCTTGGTCCTGGCTCCTATATCATAGTGGTGACAAGGTTTGGGGAAGTCTTGCCTAGTATAATTTTGGGTAAACTCTCGAAGATACCTCTGTCGGTCCGATACTTGTCTCCTCCCCTCACCCCTACCCCCATCATTATGGGCCACTATCACTGTCATCATATATGTTATTTTTTATATGGCCTAAATGAGGTCCAACACAACCTTCTATAGGCTCAATGTAGGGCGGCAAATTCCACCATCAAATAGGTTCAATGGCAAGAGGAATGTGAACACAAGTTACAGGCAGAGAGCATAGTTTCATGAGGACTGGGCCATGGAGACAACAACTCAATTGTTGGAGTTGAGAGAAACTAAGAAGGAATTCTCTACCTTCGCAATCATTTCTCATAGGAATTATCTAGAATTATATGCTCAGCTTGGAGAACTGAAATCTTTGGTTAACATATTAGTGGGGTATTTGCAGATTCCCCGAGAGGTAATTCATCCTCCTCCTCTAGTTCTGTCCACTGGAGACCCTAATTGCAAAGGTTTCTCTTGGACTCTAGTTCCATGAACTCCTGATCTGGTTATGAAATACACAGTAGCAGCTATCAATCCTCCATACCGAACTGTAGTAACCATGTGCAGTAAAGACATAGGAATGGAGACATGGGTGGGCTGAAATGGGGAGATTTTCTAGTTTTTCTTATCAATCTTAATTGTCATAATGTTTTGTCTGGTAGCAATATTGCTATTCCAGTTCGTAAGGCAGTATACCTATTAGGACTACTCATATAAACTAGGATAGGGTCCAATCAAAATATTTGGATAAACAACAGTATTTTTCATCACTGGCTATGGCCTTCCTATCTATTTTTTGTATTAGACTGCTAAGATTTGGCAGCAAACTTCTCTAATTTAAAATGAAACAACACTTGTGGAAAAAAATAAATTAAATGTATTAATTAACTAATTTCACAATAATGTGTGGTTCCATCTAGTTGAAAGTTGATAACCTATATAATGTAGATATTTAAACTAGAATTTGAGCAGGTAAATTTCATTGAGCCATAAATCATTCAGCAATTTGGTATTAATGTACAAAATAGACTCACATAAACACCTATATAACAATAGTTCTTACTATGCACCAATAGTAGCCTCTAGAAATCAGAATGTCAACCATAATCTATAATGCTATTATATAGATATCACTTTCTGCCCATTTTCCCTTTTTATTTGTAAAAGGAGGACGAAATTCCAGCTTTAAAACTCTTAAATTATGTGACAAACAAGTCTATGTGTCAAGTACCAAACCTTTGGCACCATTTTTTATTGTTATGCAACTGTAAACAAATTTTGATGCTAAATCACAGTTGAACATAGATTATTTGATGTTGTGATATGCAACAAAGTGTTTTTCAATGAATAAACATATAGAACTATATCCAATGAGATGACCCACATGCTGCCAGCCAGATAAGTGTAATTTTTATTTGATCGTCAATGATAATCAGAATATGATAATTCATAGCCAGAAATGATCAATAATTGGCACGGATAGGACAATAAAACCATGGTAGTCTATTATAATAGCTTAACGGTGAATACCAAATTTTTTATTTTAAACCATGAATCAAAGGCAACAACTTTCAAAAGGGTCAACAACAACTTGGGAGTAAACAATACCAGAAAAGACACTTTGAAATGAAGGTGAAAAGCAAAACCTCTGAAAGTCGAAAGGTTCTATGGACAATTGGCTATTCATTCAAAATTAATTGTATCTCTATGTTAAAATTCCAAGTTTCTATAAATACCAACATGCAATCTACTAAAAGTATATACAAGGAACTTAAGAGAAAACATTACAAATTTGATATTTGTTTTTACATGTGAAATAAGAAACTTAAAATAAAGACAGAAGATCCGATCTCTATATGTCATATTTATAATATGGTTAGTCCCAACAACAACATTACCCTTTTGCAAAAGAATCTAAAAAAGCGGCATAATATTTGGGCAATGGGCAATAATTTTACAAAAATTATGCAAGTCTATACCTTCCAGAGGAAAGCTGAGAGCTATTTATAGTTCCCCTAAAAATACTCAATCGTCTTGCTCTTTTATCATGCTCCTTATCAATCCTCATTGAAGCTACCTCTTTCTCCATGGCAGCTACTTCTCTCCGCATTTTCTTTGCCTCCACCTCCATTGATTTTGTCAAAGTATCCACTTTCTTTCGCTAGCATCTGAATGAACAATTTAAGTAATTTATTTCAAGTGTAAATGTGAGTCTTCATCTATGCTTCACATCGGTGCAAAAGGAATGGTCGAAAGTGATAAACAGTGTGACCTATTGATTAAAAGTGAATATACCTCAATTGCATCATCCTTGTCTTTAAGACTTTGATCCTTTTCATTGGCAGCTTTTCTCAAGGCTATCACCTCCTTTTGTAGCATGTCATACAACACACCTGAAACAGAATCTTCAGGCCCAACTTCTATAAATTCAGGTGGTTTTATATCTGAATTCTCTTTCCCAACATCATGTGATTTGGCATTTCTGGATATCCCATTACTTTTGTTACTTTTGCGGTTCTCACTGAGTCCATTTGTAAATGTCTTGTTGCATTCTATTTATCTCCCGCCATAAAATGATCTTCCACCATCAAATGACCTAGATGTTCCTTTTTCACTCTTTAAAATTGTACTAGCATTACTGGATAGTGAAGACCTCATTTGAGAAAGTGATGATCTCCTTGGACCAAAACCATTTGACATGACTCTTGATGCAAAATCTGCACCACCAATTGATTGGAGGTGAGAAGAACCATTGCTAATGCTTCATCCATCGGAGGAGGATGATTGAATAGCACCATTTGGTGATCCTCTTATTCCTCCTTCAACTACTTTCAACCATAGTTGAAACTTCTCCTGCAAGCACAGGCTTGTTTAGCAACAACGACAAAATATATAGATTGGAAACCAAGTAAAGGTATAAAAAAGAAACAATGAAGAGAATCTATTTTTTCCTACTTTAAGTGTTGCTTTAGTTTTCACAGCCCGCTCTGTAATGGCTAATTTATCACGAAGCTGCCGCATTTCACCCTGCATACAAAAATACAGTAAACAATCTGAAGGGAAGAAAACTATAACAACAGAAAAAACCTGTCCAAATTCAAGGATTATTGAACCATTAAAATATAACGCTTTAAACTACATGCAGGAAATGACGCTCTTCAAGCCACTGCTTTATAGGCATGACTTTATCATTCCCATTCTTCCATTCATTGGCTCATTGGCAACAACACAAGCAACTCAATTTTCCATTATCTTTGCTTGAGCTAGTTCTATCTCGAGTGTCTTCTTACCTTCCTGAAAACATGCAAACACATGGATATGCATGCAAATTGAACCATTTGGAATGGTTATTTAACCAAAAAAAGTAATGTTTCAACTTTCATACAATAGAAAAATTGTAAAAATGCATGGCATGGCAGGACTTACAATCAATTCATTCACTTGCCACTGATAATCACGCACGGCATTGGTAGTAGCCCCGCCTGAAAGGATAGCCTCCTCTAGCTCACGAACTACTTGACATAACTTCTCAACTTCTGAAACCTTTTGCCGATGCATTTTGTCCAATATTTTGTTCTCCTCCTATAACATAATAGACCTCAACAGTCAAGACAAAGGCATACCAGCCAACTGCCCAATATGTTTTATCATATAAGAAACCTAAGCACCACTAAAGCAACATTATTTTGTCAAACTAAAAACAATAATCTAAAATCCAATAATAAAAAAGGCAACCTAGAAAATTTCAATCTGTTTCATCAAATCCTGGTTCCTATTCTGTAAATCATCGACCATCGAAGCTTTTGCCACATACAAATTGAGTCAATATGTTCTTAAAGGTGAAGTGTACAACTATGTACGCACTATAATCCTTCATAGGCTTATATTTAGCCCATCTGGTCACATAATATATCACAACGATTATGTAACGCGCACTTGTCTTCTTCCCTGGAGGCTCAATATGTCCAACAAAATCTATGGCCCATTTTTCAAATTATTGCAATGCCATCTATGGTTGCAATGGCATCTCATCTCTGTGCGATGGATTTCCTGTCCTTTGGAATACATCGCATGTGTAGAAATGCACATATGCATCATTGTGCAGTGTGAGCGACCATAAACCAACTTGTAGGATATTATGCGCAGTGGCTTTCCTTGCATAGTAACCTCCAGCAACTCCTCCATGAGCTTCAGGTAAGATGTCTCATCTCTCAAATTCCAAGACATATCTTCACAAGACCTCATCTGCACCCATCTTATAGAACTGACCAACAATGATAGTAAATTTAGCTGCGCGCATAATGACCTCTTTCTTTTGTTGAAATGTTTACTCCTCGGGTGCAAGTGCAGTAATCAAGAAATGAACGATATCAGGGAACTGATTATCAACCACCTTTATAGCAAATAATTGCACATTTGGTAAACCACATTCCAAACTAGTCGACTCTTCTCCATTTTCAATGCATGACATATGGTATGGCCCAACATTCAACCTCCCCGGCTTCACAATGACTTCAAAATCATACTCCTCAAACAAAAGCAACCACCTACAGATCTCCCCCTCCCTAACATAGGTTTATTGACCAAGTACTTCAAAGCAGAGTGGTTAGTAAAAATCTTGAAGTGTCCTCCTAATAGACAGCAGTGGAATTTTTGCAGTGCATAAACCATCACCAATCCTTCTGTCTTCATGGTTGAATAATTATAGTCTGCGCTTGATAGCTTCCTACATGCAAATTCAATAGGGTGATTGATCTCCCCAGCTCCTAGTTGCACTAAATTAGCTCCGAGCACGATGCAAGACACATCAACATGCATATGGAACACTTTCGACCATACTGGAAAGACTGATATGGGCACAGTGACCATCTTCTCCTTAATTAATTCAAAACTCTTTTGACATTATTCATCTCGACAGAATGACGCATCCTTGTTGAGAAATTTTTCCATAGGCACAGTGATCAATGCATAACCTTTAATGAAATTTCGATAATATCCAGTATGCCCAAAAATGGAGCGCAGTTGTTTGACATTCACAAGAATTTCCAGATTAACAATTACTACGATCTTTGCGGGATATACCATCAACCCTTGCTGGCAAACAATATGACCCAATAATATCTCGAATGGCACACAAAATATGCACTTCTTCAAATTAAATGAGATCTGACACTTCATACAAGTATCCAACATGAGGCGCAGACTTGATACATGCCTCTTCAACAACCCAAAGACAGTCCAATCATCAAAGTAGGCTTATAATAACTTGTGGATATACTCCTTGAATGTAGCTACTACTACGCATGAAAATATAGAAGGTGCATTCTTCAATCCAAGTGGAATGACTGTATACTAAAAATATCCCCACTCTATTGCAAAGGTTGTCTTACTCCTATCCTCCCGCACAATAATGATCTGATGATATCCCAAGAAACCATATGTGAATGAATAAACCTCCTGTCCTCCTACATTTTTGAGGATCTCATCGGAAAATGGGGTTGGAAATGGATCATGAATGGAGGCATCATTCAATTTGCACAGGTCAACACAAATCCTTATCTCTCCTTTAGTATTATTATCCTACACTACCATAGGGCTTACCCAATCAAACTCCTCCACTAGTTCTATAATGCCTTCAGCAACCATTTTATCCAACTCTTCCTTAACTTTATGCTTATACTTGGATTCAATCTATATGGGTGCTGCTTCACAGGTTGTGCATCAAGGTTAAATTGATCTTCATGACCCAAAGCTCTGTAATTATCCCTTTCAATTTGGAAAAATTTGTAGGAAACAGGTCCTGATACTTAATCAACAGCTCAATAACCTTTCCCACTATATCATCATCCCAGTAATCTCCAATTTTTTCTAACTTTGGCTATTCCTTTGTACCAATGTTTACTTTTTTAATCTTCAGATGCTTCATGACATCCATCAATGTAATTTAAGGCACAACAAATATGTGTTGTCCTTCTGATTCAAGGAATGTGATATTCCTTATGTCTTATTCATTTTCTTCAACTGTTAGATTTATACAATTCACAATATCCCTCATCTTCACATCCCATGTTGGTGAAGCGAGCTCTATCTTTGGCTTTGAAGTATCAAAGATAACCCCCTGAATACCTTGCATCTCTTTACCCAAGCAATCAAACCCAATCTCAAAGCTAAAGGTTAAAATGAAACTTTCAGTCAGTGCAGACCATTCATTAGTTCCTTGATGCAACTTTGTTTACAGGTACCAATCAGTAAGCACCTTCCCCAATGTGTGGATGAACATGTGCACCCATTCTGGTCTCATCTCTATGCCCATATACTTTATTGCACTTGGCGAGATGTTTGTGTGGATCACCCTTTCCAGAATAAACCTCTTCCATTCTGGTAGTTGGACACTCAAAGAACAATCTCATCATTCGAGTAAATTCTTCCCAGTTTCCCATGTTTCCTTTGTGAGTCTCCCACCATCGTGCTGGAGCAGCGCGCATCACTATATCCAATGCATGGAATATTTGTCCTTCTAGAACATTTCTTTCAAGTTCTCCTAGAAATATGTTGACATTAGTTAAGCCATCATAATATGGTAATTATCGTACCTTTGATGATACGCAATGAAGGGATCTGGTCACTTGATTGTAGTGCAACACAGATACATCATGTAATCAGTTCTATTAGTTCTCTAGTTCTTCATTTGAATCTGAGAAGAAGTAACTATCCTTTTCTCAATTAAGCCTTCCATCAGCTGCCAGGTTTATCCAATCATCATCTCACACAGTCAGCTCATAGATATCGTCAACATCATCATCCACGCACATAGGTTTGTATATCTTGCACCTTCTACGAGATATAGGGGCACTACAACTCGGGTTCCATTGTTTTCAAATACCATACTTCTCCTCTTAATATTTATGATGCCATCCATATCAATAGCCCAATCTAAACCCAACAACATAGGATAAGGATCAGTGTCATCCACAATTTGTATGACTTTGAAATCTGCAAGCACCTTAACTCCTTTGATATCGACTACCACCTATGAAAGTCTTCCTAATGGAAGTGTTTTCTTTTTATTTTCCATGCGCAACTGAATAGTATACCACTCCAACTTAGGCTCTCCCATGCACTACCAATTTTTCTTAGGTAAGACATTTGCATCAGATCCTAGATCTAAAATGACCTAATCCATCTCGTAGGCACCAATCTAAGCAATCAAGCGCATATCTTGTCCAATTCTTCTTTTGTTCTTATAGATATTGTTGAAATATTTATATTCCACTTGAGGTTGTTCCTTTTCTGCACAGATATCTATCAATTCTTGAATATTCTCCATTTCCTTCTTGATACATAATAGTTTGATGCAAGCTTGCAAGAATGGATTTATTTCTTCATCTAATCTAGCCAAATCCATAGTTCTACCTGATATTGATGTGCTTTCTTTTGCAAACCCCTTCTTTGCTTCTACAAAAGTGTATTTTTCACATTGAAAGTCAAATCCATCCTTTTTCTCAAGTGCTTTTCAAATCCAAAGATTAGCATCCGACTTCTTTCCTTTATCTTTTCTAGTGGTTTCACCACTCCCAATGACAACATTCATTCTAGGCTCCTATTCATGCAGCCCTGCCCTTACCATCTCTATATTCTGCGTCGAAGTCTGCATCTTGTTTTCCTGCATATTAGCAATAAAAACAAGACAATCTTCAATTACATGATCGAGTTTCCTACAACACCTGTAGTATTATCATGCAGGATAATACTAACAGCATCTCCACGAATAATGACCAACATCTCCAAAATTTTAGCAGATGAGTTGTCCCCTTCCTCGACCACATGATCCTCCTCCTCTTCTTCTTCCTCTATTCTGGAATCCACTACACTAAGACGAGGATGTTGGTGATGTAGGTCCAACCTACATTATGTACATCTCAACTTTATCAATCATCAAATCAAAACTTCGACAATGATGTTCATCATGTCCCAGTGACAAGAAGATTCTACAAAAAAGCTGCTTTAGTTCAGACATATATTTTCCAATCTTTGGACAATAATCTGTCACATGTAGACCCGTAGACTAAAAAATTGTACACCATACTGGAGGTTTCCCACTTGGTCCAACCACGCTCTTTAGTGGGCTTGGTCCTCTAGCATGTAGATAATCATTTAACACATGGAATTGATCCTTATGATGCTTAGAAACTTTACGTGTATGAACCATACCTCTTTGCATACCTTCTCTCCCTTATCTTTGTTCAAATTCTGAATTTCCAAATTCATCACTTCTAATTGACTCTAAATCTATTGAGTTTTTATCGTAGCGGGCAGTGGTGCAACTTCTAGTTTCATTACAATTTCCACAGCCTAAGCCTGCGTGGAAATCTTCTGTTGACTCAAGGGTTGGTTCAGATGTGGGAGAAGTATAACAATAAACCATTCGTTGTATTGGGTATCATCGATAGTGAATCCACCATCTTTGATAGTGTGCTTTAATCTTTGATCTACATCCCATACATATTCATTCACCTCTTGGAGAATCTCTTTCAACTTTGTGACACATTGCACGTATAATTTAGGCTTCTTTAATTTTTATTTTAGGGTGTGCTTAAGATCATTCATATTTGCATTAGGGTTCGCCGATACATATCTTGTATAACAGTCCAGTGTGCGATATTGAAAATCAATGGCTAACTACACTTTGTTAACATCTTCACTATTAACCTGTTGTACTCTCCATACAACATCAATGACAATCCAGAATTGCTACGTATATTCATTACCAATACCTCTAAAAGTAGGAAAATTCATTGACATGACCATATCTATGCCTAGGGGTGGTGGAGGTGGAAGGTGGAGTGGATGAATTGTGAGATGAGTTTGGAAGTGGAGTGGATGGGATCTGAACTATGGTAAACACTCCCTGATTATTCTAATCTTGTGAGACTTCTTCTTCTTCAGAATGTGCTGATTCACTAGAGATACTAGTATCTAGTTAGTTGTCACTATCATATCGACCCTTTAGAGGACTGTAAGTAAATCCTTCTTCTAGATCTGCGCGGTAAATTATTCTGTTGTGCATCGTCGGGCCTCTTTGGGACATTCATGTGATATTCTCACATAGACTACCCTATTCACACAATAGAATCTTAATCGACAACTTCAAAGAGTGAAAGAACTTACCTTTGCGATCCTTGAAGAATATTCTTTCTGCTTTAGAATAAGACACAAATTGATCAATAGAAAAATCAGTTACAAATTCTCCCAGAACACAATCGATCCAGAGATCTATCGCGCGGGTAATCGTATTGTTGTTTTTTTCTAATTGTTGTACCAATTTTGGAGTCCACTAAGTGAATGTGTCGTCCTTCACACATGTATTAAATTTAGTCAGTTGAGACAACCACTCATAGAACTCGGTCGCAAAGTAAGTAGATAATATCTCGTGAAATTATTTATAGATTTACTTTTGAACCCACTCTTTAGCAGATAATTTAGAGCTTCTATCCTATTGGATCGTGAATTCAAGGATGTTTCTATCTAGACAATCTTGTAATTCATTCTGCATAGGATGCCAATACATCGATTCTCCCTCAAATTTATCCTGGTACTGGAAACGGAACCATTTCTTGGTTTGAGGGGTCCTGGCCCATGTTTAGATTTATTGCGCAACCAACGAACCCTCCAAGTACTATCCCTTTCGGCAATGACCTGCTTGTGCAGATCAAAGTCTCACCCGAAGCAATATGGTGGGGTGTTGGAACTAGGTTTCCGCACCTTGAGGAATAAGTTGATGTGGTGGTCCTAAACTGACTTATAACAGAACTTATCAAATAATATGCAAGTGTGCACATCAACAGATAACATAACAACAGATCTTTGCAAATTATCCCAGAACGTAGTATATATTTGCACGCAGTAAACATATGTACTTGAGATCTAAGAATTTTGTGATCCATAATTTAGATAAATGTCGTTTGAATTAATCATATCATTAGGATTTGGTCGATGTTTCAAACCATCTAATGTGGTTCATCCTTAGGACAAGGTGAAAAAAGATGATCGATCTTAATGAATAAATAGTTAGGGTGCATTATTGCCTGGAGATAGCAGTTGAGACTAGCCATTAATTAGTTAAAAAAATTAATTAATATATGATTATTAATAATAATCATATATTATTTAATTTTTTGAACTAATTAACGGCTAGTCTCAACGGCTATCTCTAGGCAGTGATGCACCCTAACTATTTATTCATTAAGATCAATCATCTTTTTTCACCTTGTCCTGAGGATGAACCACATTAGATGGTTTGAAAATTTGACCAAATCCTAATAATGTGATTAATTTGAAAGACATTTATCTAGATGTAATTTAACTAGATCTATTTGTCAGAAATATACTTGACACAAACAGACTTTACTCAATTGCATGGATGCATTTAATCATAAACAGAAGTAAATGTAATACATCACAAAACCAATTTCGATCTAAAATAAATTAACAAAACATATTCGTAGTAAATCAGATAAATAACACATCAAGTGCATAACACATTAGATTTTTCCAAAACATTATTCTATATTAATAGATCCAGTAGTTCAATACATTCAGACTTCCCATACAGTTTACCCTTTTGCACACACAACCAGTACAGTCTGCACACAGCTAGGACTAAGGTATTTGCACACATAACAAGCAGGAGCCTTTTCTACCCAAAAACCAAAACTTAGATCAAACCCTTACAAAACATTCATCATAAAAAATAAGCATATCTTCACCCGAATTGATCTATCTATATTTATACTAATCTTAGCGGGTCGATACCATGGTCTCAAACCATGGTTTGAGACTCATATTTTTCCCTTAAAACCCATTTACATGAAATAGGGAATTTGACCCACCCCAAATCCCCTTTGACTCTTATGTGCAACACACACAAAAAAATATATACAAAACTTTATCAAAATTAACCCCAGGGGACCTCGCTCCAACACTATCCATGGAAAATGTGTTTGCATATTCTCCAAGTTCCAATATTTACTTTATTTTTATCTTAGGAGGGTCATTATATGAATCAGTTTTTCTTTGATGTTTTAGTAATTGGTTTAAATCCATTGAGCATGAAGACAACCAACTGACCTTTATGTAATGCTTGCAAATGTTGCCACGAATATACCATGGGAAATCACAATTTAAGAAATTTGTGCGATGACAAGTGACAATATATTTCTTATTATGGTTAGATTGGCTCCTCAAACAAAAATCATGATATATTTTCTCATGAGGGCTGCAATCACTATCTGAAATTATTTTTTCTTTTTCCATTGATGATTCAAATTATTTCTCTTTCCTGTCAATATTCAAAACACCTTCCTTTTTTATGATTTCCTTAAACCAATAACAGGGTTTAACATTTGTTAGAAGAACATATATCAAATAAATCCATCCTACAAGAACATTTTTTTCTTCTATCGGATAGAAATTTTTTCTTTAGGTAACGGTGATATGACTCCATAACATTGTTTGTCTCCTTATTTGCATGGGGAAAATCTCGATAACCTTTTACCCACATCCCTAATTTCATAAAAGTTGGGTTAATGAAAATATTTCATCCGTATGAAAACCAAAAAGTTAAATGTAAGAAAGAGTTTTTCAACTTACAAATATTGTCACCAACAACCCAATGCTTGTGGAAATAGTCTAGAAACTTCTCCTCATTAGCAAATTTGTTGAAGAAAATGTTAATTGCATTGCTCACTTCAACACTGAAACGATAATTCATAATTAAACCCAAATCAATAAACATTTCTTTTTTTTATTCTGGACTATTAGCCAATCGATTCACATTTTTTATCCATGCTCGACGTATGTGCCAAATACACAAGATAAAATTACACCTTTTGATTCTCCTACCACATTCAATTGATTTCAAGCATGTTATTTTTGTAATAAATACAATTTGTACTGTAAAATAAGAAGCTTGAAGTTACCTTAAAGCACTGATTTCAGCCAATGCATCATCAACCATGAAGGAATTAAGTTTCCAACTATGATCAACTTGGTGACACCTATGCATGAGGTGCTTCAACCACAATGAAATGCCATGTGATGTATTACATGATTCCACCACCCATGCTAATATCACCTGACTTTGTTGCTCATCAAACACCACGAGTGTGTACAACTAATACTATGACATTCAAAAAACATATGGATTCAACTTCAGCTCATTAATCATTATCAATCATTAGTAATCAAATTATTTAACTAGATCAATCATTCTTAATACACTCACCCCATATTTATTCGTGTTGAATGTTGAATCCATGGATATTAGGCTATTATGAAATAGCTTCACCATGCTCTCCAACATCCACTTATTTTGAATTCCAACTATAAAAGGGATATTTCCATGATCCCGGTTGATATTGGTGGCCACCTGCCTATTCCACTTAGACTCCCACCATTGTTTCTTTCATTTTTTCAGTTTCCTTAATTGTAGCACAATTTAGTATTTTTAGCAGATTTTGGAGTCTTGAACTTTTGGAGCCATTTTGAGGCCCTAAATGACCGATGTTTCTCTCTCAAAAGTTGTATTCCTTGGATAGATATTTCTAATGAGGTATTGTGCGCATAAAACAGATATCGTATGCCAAAGTTACGTCCCTAGGAAGTTGATGTACCAATTTACCCAAACGAGGCCCATAATTTTGGCGCTTCTGTTAGTATGAATCCTTTTTCGAAGTGTACGAAAAAGGACCACTTTAGCTACGCATAACTAATAGCCCTAACAACAAAAGTGGCTACCAATATCTTCAGATCTGTGGTTAGTTGATCAAGAAAAGAGCTGCAAAAAACCAGATCTATGCATAGAAAGACATTAAGCAGTAAAAATAAGGGTTTGCTCCATATACTAATAGACAAGACAAGAACAATTTTTGAAAGAATTTTAACGGCAAGGAGCTGGGAGGAAAGAGAGAGAGAGAGAGAGAGAGAGAGAGAGAGAGAGAGCGTATCAATTTCTCCTCCAGTGGGATGGGTTCTTGGAAGTCCTCGGTGTTTCAGATCTAGCATTTCTCTCTCTTATGGATGTGGAAAAGCAAACATAGAACTCAATGGGAGTTCACAAAGCAAAATGGAAAATGGTGACCAAGAGAAGATCCAGAGTGATCTAATGCAATGAAGGTGACTAATGAATGGGGAAAAACCCCCTATTTATAACAAAATATTGGGTCATTCTAGATCTTGGTGCATGATTAAAATAATGTTAACCAAATCGGTAGTAAGAGCCTTCTTTTGAGGAGCACGGCGGAGGAGTTCCAATGTAGAAATGGCGGCGGGAGGCTACGTAAATCATCTACTATGCTATACGGCGGAGCGGCTCGACCGAGAGGCGGCATTTCGGCGTAATGGTCCTTTAGGAATCTTGGTATGAACCTCAAAGTTGGGTTGGGGGTAGGCAAGGGACCGATGGATGTCGAAAGAGACTCTGAAGAACTGAGAGAAGGTGACTTGGGCACGGACGGAGTGGGAGGCTTGGGAGTAACGAGGGGCTGAGTTTGAAGGAGTTAAGGTCGACGGTTGGAGGTGGAGCGAGTTCATCATGAGGATACGTAATTGGAGGAACCCCGGGAAAGTTGTTGGCCACAAATAAAGGTAAGGACGGTTAGATAGCCCAGAATCCCTCACATGCATCCACCTGCTCTTGAGGGGGTGGTGACTGCTATTGCAGGGGTTGAGAAGGCAAGGGAGGCAGAGGTGCTGAAGCTGGAGGAGTTGGAGCACCAAACTGCGGATACGAATAATAAGGGGGTTGGGTAACAGTATGGTGAGCAGGAGGTTGGGCCAAAAGAGGATGTATGTTGTATCCTGGATACGTGCTACCAGGAGGGGGACAAGTGCGGGAGGTGCTGCCCCCTCCCCCATGAAAACCATAACCCATGGGAGGTTGGGCATATGGATGAGAGAGAGCTCCAACAATACCGTCGGCGGCATGAGGTGCCCCCTGTGCATTGGCACCACCGGGTCTCGGGAGATCAGGTAGAACGGTATAAACATAACCTGTTTGAGCGTAGATCAAGTCATATTTTAACGCCAGTTGGAGGGCAGCTTCTTCGGTTTGGGGAAAATGCGACGCAACATCTTTCCCGATAGGAGGCAATAGAGATCTAAGGAACCAGTTTATGTAGACACGGTCTTCGAAAGTAGGGGATTGACATAGGCTATTTCGTCTCCGCCATTCCTGGACATGATCGGATAGGCGGGTCACAGATGATTGACAGAAAGAAGTCAAAAGTTCGATACCAGTGTCATAGCGTAGGGGAAGCTGGAAGTAAGATAAAAAAGCCCGGGCAATAGTCGCGAAGGTGGTATGAGAAGAAGGGGGCTGATCAACATACCACTTAGAAGCCATGCCTAAAAGCGTTCGTTGGAACAATCGAAGATGGACAGAGTCATCGGTAATGGAGGTAGATGAACACCACATGTGGAAAGATCGGACATGATTTGAAGGATATTCTCCAGCAAGGCCTTCAAACTTTGGATATTCGAAGGGAGCTTTGGTAATAAAGACCAAAAACTAATCATGGTATATGGTCATTTGTTAACCGGTCTAAATCGGGGGAAATTTGAGGCCCTCTTGTTGAGTCTCAAATCTGCATCTTTCTTATACACCTTTCTAGACATTTTTCATTCACCTGGACCTTCTCAGTCACCAATATCATTGCATATTAATTGTAAAAGAGCTTTTTAAATGGTTTTTAACTATGTTTTGTGTCTGTTGTTTGATTTAGATTTTTTCTCATTTAGCTGCGGAATCTTGTCACTTTCCGCAGCTGCTGCAACTTTCCGCAGCCATTTTGTTAAAGTCTATATTGCAGGTGTCTTCAGGAAAATCGAGCCACATGGGCAGGACTAGAAATGACGTGGACATGGATCGTGTCCTATTGGCTCGATCGAATTCATCTAAGAAGGCTGTGGTCAAAGGTGGCCAAGTGGTGGTCAACCGTAGAGTCCCACGGTGACAGAACTCTGTTTCTCATCACGTGGAGATTTGCGTGGCCGTTTCTAAAACACGGGAGACACATCAACACCTGTAAACGGCTTCATAAGCCGAATCCAACATCCACTCTCCATATATTTAATCCTCACAGGGGCCATAACGCTAGATCTCTGGACGTGATGGTTCACGTGTCTTCTATCAGCGCAGAATTTAGGGAATTAGTTATATCTCTCTCTATTATAAATAATGCGTTCTCATACGCATAATAGTTAGATCTTCTTTAGCTCTGTAATGTAATTACGTTGCCATTGTGCTGTGACATTTCGCTGACCGCATTTTAATATATGAGAAGACTTTGTTCAAAAACGTAGTTCGTATTTGAAAGCTGCTTCCCAAGGTCTGTGCAGAGGGCCCCTGCACACGCTGAGGTTTTGTGTACTACTGTATAGTTTCATGCTTCATTTCTTTATGTTCATTGTGCCATAGTCATTCATGTATATATAGATTACATCTTTCATGGTATTTACATTTCATCTCTGTCCATAATCCTTCATGCTTTACATTTTACTTCTGTCCATAATCTTTTATGTTTTATGTTGTTGTTAACTGATCAGTGTTCTTGTTTCAGATTACAATAGGCAGCCCGAGCATTTGCACATATTTTTCATAATGACTAATGACATGGAATCAATATTTTCCTTCTGCTAATTTCCTTTTCTTAGTGTTTGTTTAATTCCAGCACTGTTTTGTTTATTTCAGTCTTGCACATTTGATTTAGTAGTTAGATTAGATATTAAATTGCTCATGTCATTTTCAGTTACCTCCGAAAGCCATAGCGAGACTAATGGTGAGGGATTGAAGTATGAATGTGTATTTTGATATTAGTTTACTTTTCTGCAAGTTAGATATTAAACTGTTCATGTCATTTTCAGTTACCTCCGAAAGCCATAGCGAGACTAATGGTGAGGGATTGAAGTATGAATGTATAGTTTGATATTAGTTTACTTTTCTGCAAGATAGATATTAAATTGTTCATGTCATTTTCAGTTACCTCCGAAAGCCATAGCGAGACTAATGGTGAGGGATTGAAGTATGAGTGTGTAATTTGATATTAGTTTATTTTTCTGCAATTTAGATATCAGATTGCTCAAGTTGTTTATGATTACCTCCGAAAGCCATAGCGAGACTAATGATGAGGGGTCAGAATATGAGTTGATGTAATTTGATTTTAGTTTTACTTTACTTGCAATCTTTTCTTTGAGTAACAGTTTCTTTTGTGTTTAGACAACAGCAAGGGTAATGGTTTTCATGATCAATAGTTCACTGTTTGTTTAACTAGGATAGTAGCATATTTTCATTTCCATTTAGAAACTAATTTTCTCATTGTATATTTCAAAATCCTTTTGAAGTTTGAAGTTTGGTAAATCATTATAAAGGACATCATTGCCTTGAACAATCATAACCATACTTGCCTTTTAGAATTTTCATTAGGAAACCAACCAAGATAAAAAGAAAAAAACCAAAAACGACAAAAAAGTAAGAGATAGGTTATCTTGCACATATAGTGCGCCACACTTCGTCAGCTTACGAATCCCGGATTGACAAATTAATGTAGCAATTTAGGACACACTAAATTGACCAAAAATTTTGGCGCCGTTGCCGGGGAAGTGTAACTAGGTAGCCAATTTCTTAAAAAAAAAAACAATAAAAAGAAGGGAAAACTTGATAACTTCTTGAAGTATGCTCTCCTCTTGCACCTAGTGTGATCTGGAGGATCAGAAAAGAGAGTTATTGGTTCGATAATTTCTTAATTATGCTCTCTTCTTGCACCTAGTGTGACCTGGAAGATCAGAAAGAGAATTATTAGCCCAACTTAAAAAAAAAAAAATAATAAAAATGGCATGCATAGAGCAAGAGATTCTAGGGGAAGGTTTATAGCTAGAGCTAAGAGTTCGATTTTCACAACTCCATATTCTTTAAGGCATAGACAAGATTCACCACCATCTACCCCTAGCCTTAAGATTCTTGGAATTCAAGGAGTAGCTGAATTAGAGGATTCTCCTATACCACCTACTAAATCTCATTTAGAAAAGGATCCTTTCTTTACTTCTACAAGAGAGTATATTGTAATCAAAGAAGTAGAATCACCTGAAGAAGAAAAGGAAAAGACTCCCTCTCATCCTCCCTTGATAGAAGAACCAAAGGACTTTGAGGACTCTAAAGAAACTATCATGGCAGAGGAAATAATAGATGGATTTGGAGGTATAGGTAGAGGTAGAGGAGGAGGAAACAATGGAGACAACAATGGTGAAGGTAATAATGGAAGAAATAGGGAAGGAGACAACTTGTTTGGATTCCCTATAGTTGATGAGGAAACTCATACAACAATGAAAAACATCTCACCATCTGTCCTCCCCAATTTTTATGGATTGCAAAGTGAGGATCCTGAAACATTTCTGTTTGAGTTTGAAGTCGTGTGCCGAACCTATGACTATATGGAAGACTCTCAAAAACTCAAATTGTTTCCTTCAACATTGAAGGGAGCCGCTTTGAAATGGTTCATGGGATTAGCCACCCAATCTATTAAGACTTGGAATGATATGAAACAAACATTTTTGGATAGATACTTGGACTATTGTATGCCCACCAATCACAAGGATGAGGTATTCAAAATGATGCAAAAAGAAGATGAAAATTTGGAAGATTTACTTGAAAGATTTCAATACAACTTAAAAAGAGCAAAGATGAGCAATTTAGATGAAGAAACCTTGAAAGCCCTCATATTAAAAGCCATTAGAGATGAATGGACAGATATTTTAAACATGATGGGGAAAGGAGACATTTCTCAACTTCCACTTCGTGACATAACAGAACTATGTGTCCATCTCTCAAGAGGAAAATCTAAAATAGGAAAAGGGCCTAGGGATCCTTCTCTTATCAGGGCTAAAAAATCTGCAACTGGATCAGTAAGTAGGGCAGAGATTGGCAATATCCTTGATGAATTCAAAACTGATATCTTAGGGAGCCTTAGTGAACAACTAGACACCCTTAAGATCCAAAACAAGCAGAAAGCAGAAACAGATTCTCTAGCCATCTTTTGTTCGAAATGTAGGAAGAAACATGCTTTAAGGGAATGTCCCTTGGATGCAAAAGTTGTAGAAACATGTATAATTTGCTCAGAGAATCATGAGATCAAGGATTGTCCTTCAATCCCTAGACTCAAAGCTGTCTTTCAAGAAGACCCAAATTCAGTAGAATCTCTCTGTTTTGTTGCAACAAGACCTTGGCAGGGACAACAAACTCAAGGGTTTAACAACCCTATGAATCTTCAAACCCCACCAAATTGGAATCCTTGGCAACAACCTTGGTCCCAACATCAAAATACATATCAACCATGGGTACAAGGGATGCAAAATCCTTATGGGATATTTGCTCAATTTTATCAATATCCTCCATCTTTTCAAAATCAACAAGCTCCACAACTTCCAAACTCAAATCCACATCTTTCATTTCCATTTCCACAACAACCTTCTCAGCAAAATCCAAATCCTCAACTCATGCTTCCATACCAACAAAAGACAAATCAACTTCCAGCTCAGCCATTGCCAAATCCTAACAATAAAAATCCTCAGAATACTTACATGATATAAGGACAACAATTTCCTACCTATATGATTGTTCCTCTCAATGATGTACAACTCAGATCTGGTAGAGTTTTAGAAAAACCTTCTATAGATGTCCAAGAGCAAGATACCTCTCAGGAGGACTCTCTTAAAGCCAATAAAAGTTCTGAGGAAGCATCTCTTCAAAACTCAACCATTCAAAAAGAAAAAGAAAAGTTAACACCCACAACTCCTATAGTTGAGCAACCTGCATCTTCATCTACACTGCCTTTTCCTGAAAGATTACAAATTGACAAGAGGGTGGAAAAACAAATCTTGTTGCCTAACTATGATTTTCTAGATGAATTAAAGAATGTTTGTATCAAGATTCCTTTGCTACAAGCCATTCGAGAGATTCCTATTCTAGCAAAAACAATAAAGGAGTTGAGTCTCAAAAGACCAGGGAGGAAACTAAAAGACACAAGAAGAATTCACCTGGTAGGAAAAATTGCAGATATTATGATGGGAAAAATTACCATGCAGAAGTATGTAGATCCAGGGAGTCCAATTTTCAAGACACATATAAATGGGATAGAAATTCCAAACACATTGATTGACTTAGGGGCTGCTATCAACATTATGAGTAGACAGACTATGGACTAGCTAAAACTTCCTAACCTTCTTTTTACACCTACTTTAATGCAACTTGCAGATAGATCAATTATTAAACCAGATGGTGTATTAGAAGACATTTCAGTCTCCTTAGATTCTTGGGAATATCCAGTAGATTTTATGATTTTGACTCCCAAGAGTAATCTATGAGGACATCCACTTATCTTAGGAAGACCTTGGCTAGCCACAGCTGATGCTTTCATTAGTTGTAGATCTAGGGATATGTACATTTCTAATGGTAATTCAACAAAGAAATTCAATTTGTATCCTCCAGCAAAAGCAATCACAGAAGTAGGAGACAATGAATGGGTTGATGATGAGGATATTATACAACCTGTTCTCACCATTTCTGAAATCAGTGAGGATAGTCAAATTCTGAACACGTTAGAAAATTTTGAGACATCTTCAGAATATGACCCCACACAATTTCAGTTGGAATCTGACATAGAATATTTATCATCAAGACAAATGTCTCTTTACTCTATGGAAGAGTTTGGTAGTTCTATCATTGAGATTTTTCCAGGAAAAACATTGAATATTAACAAACATTTGGAAAAGTCACAACAAGAAGAACTAACCAAAATCTTGCAAAAACATTCTACTGCATTTGCATGGGAGTATACTGACAAGAAAGGTATTGATCCTAAGACTTGCATTCATCATATCTATATTGAGGAAAACAGTAGACCAATTAGACAACCTCAAAGAAGGATAAATCCAAATCTTAGGGAGATAGTGAAAGAAGAGCTCCAAAAATTACTCAATGTAAACTTCATTTATCCAATTTCAGATAGCTGATGGGTTTCTCCTTTGGTTATAGTACCTAAAAAGAATGGTAAATGGAGGGTATGCATTGATTACAGGGAATTGAACAAAGAAACTTTGAAGGATCACTTTCCTTTGCCTTTTATCGATCAGGTATTAGATACATTAGCAGGTAAAAAGTACTTTTCATTCTTGGATGGTTTTAGTGGCTATAATCAAATTCAGGTAGCACCTGAAGATCAAGATAAGACCACATTCACCTGTCCATGGAAAACTTTTTCCTATCGAGTACTTCCTTTTGGGTTATTTAATGCACCCGCAACATTCCAAAGAGTAGTACTAGGAATTTTTTCTGATCTAATCCATGATTGTGTAGAGGTTTATATGGATGATTTTATAGTTTATGGTAATTCATTTGAAGAGGCATTAGAAAATTTGGAAAAAGTTCTTATAAGATGTAAAGAAACAAACCTTTCATTAAGCCATGAAAAATGCTCTATGATGTTTACTGAAGGGATTGTTTTAGGACATCATATTTCAGGAGATGGGATTAAGGTTGATAGATCAAAAGTTGAAGTCATTTCCAAGTTGCCTATTCCAAATTGTCAAAGAGATGTTAGAAGTTTTCTAGGATTTACTGGTTACTATAGAAGATTTATAGAAAACTTCACTAAAATAGCATCTCCACTCTTCAAATTGCTTACAAAAGACCGTGAATTCAAATGGGATCCTGATTGTCAATCAGCCTTTGAAACTTTGAAAACAAGAATATCTGAAGCACCTATCTTAAGAGGGCCAAATTGGAAACTCCCTTTTCATATTTCTACAGATGCTTCAGATACAGCTCTGGGAGCTGTGTTGGGTCAAAAAGATTTAGTCCCTTATGCCATTTACTATACCAGTAAAAATTTGACTCCTACTGAGTTGAACTATACTGTGACTGAAAAAGAGTTTTTAGTTGTTGTTCATGCAATCAATAAGTTTAGACATTATATAACAGGCTATGAAACTTTTATTCATACTGACCATTCTGCAATTAGATATTTAATGAACAAACCTGTTACTAATGGCAGAGTGATAAGATGGCTCTTACTTTTACAAGAATTCAATATTACCGTGTTGGATAGACCAGGGAAACAAAATAAAGTAGCTGATTTCTTGTCTAGGATTCATAATACTAAAGAAGATTCTCCTGTAGAGGATAAGTTTCCTGATGAATACTTGTTTGCAGTAACTATTAAGACTCCTTGGTATGCAGATATTGCTAACTATTTGGTTACAGGGAAACTGCCTTCACATTTGTTTCCAAGTGAAAAAAGAAATATTATTCAGGAGAGTTCAAAATATTCATGGATTTCTAACGAATTGTTTAAAACAGGGCCAGATCTTGTGATCAGAAGATGTGTCAGGGAGGATGAAATGCCTGATATCCTCAAGGCATGTCATGATGAACCATGCGGCGAACACTTTGCTGACAAAAGGACAACCTATAAAATCCTCTCTTTAGGATATTGTTGGCCTTCCCTCTTCAAAGATGCAAAAAAATATGTCAAAAGGTGTGACAGCTGCCAAAGAGTAGGGAAACCTACCCTTTCAAATGAAATGCCATTGCAAACACGGGTACTCATCGAACCCTTTGAAAAATGGGCTTTAGATTTCATTGGACCTATTGATCCACCATCTAAGAAAAAGAAGTATATATTGGTTTGTACTGATTATGTTACTAAATGGGTAGAAGCCAAAGCATTAGTGTCTGCTACTGAAAATTCAGTTGTTAATTTTCTTTATGAGGATATTTTTACTCGCTTTGGTGTTCCAAGAGAAATTGTGACAGATCAGGGAAGCCAATTCTCATCCAACTTGGTGGAGAAGCTGATGGAAGAATACAAAATCAAGCATAGAAGATCTAATCCTTACCATCCGCAAGCTAATGGTCAAGTGGAGTCTACAAACAAAGTTCTCGAAAGTATCATCACCAAAACTGTTCATCTACATAGAAGAGATTGGGCAGAAAGGCTTTCTGAAACCTTGTGGGCCTACAGAACTACATGGAGAAATACAACAGGACATTCTCCCTATGAACTTGTTTATGGGAAAGAAGTGCTGATCCCCATTGAGTTCCAAGTCAAGACCTTCAAGATAGCAGTTCAGTTGAGGATGGATTTATCAGAAGCTCAAAAGCATAGAATGGAGCATTTGAATGAGCTAGATGAGATCAAACAAGAGGAAATTCTAAGAACTGATCTAGTTCAATATCAAAGAGCTAAATGGAATGACAAATACATCAAAGAGAAGAAGTTTCAAGAAGGAGATTGGGCATTGTTATTTGATTCCAAGTTTAAAGATTTTAAAGGAAAATTTCAGACTCATTGGCTTGGGCCATATGAGATTGACAAGATCTTTAGCAATGGAGCGGTAAGAATCAAGACCATTGATGAATTTCAAACTCCTCTTATTGTGAATGGTCACAGATTAAAATTCTATCATAAGCCACTCTCAAAAGAGGAATTTGTCAAAATGTTTCAAGAAAATTCTGCAATCAGGCTGGTACAGAAGAATTCTTCTTCTTCACCAGCCTAGCCTTTGTTCTTTTCAGTCAAAAAAAATAAATAAAAATAAAAATAAAATAAAATAAAAAATTGTTGTATAAGCCTGAAAACCAATCATTGATTGGCAGTCTTATACAGAAAATGTAGGGTGAAAATCAGGGACACCTGAAACCCTATATTTTCCAAAAAAAAAAATCTCTCTTTCATTTCACAAGTTTTGTGACCACCCACTTCATTCCATTCCACTTCATTTCACTCCACTTCATTCCATTTCACTTCATTTCATCTACTTCATTTCATTTCATTTTTTTCATGACCATTTTCATTCATTCAGTTATCATCCATCTATTTCCATTTAACCAAATAATAGCTGTGTCAGTTTCCGCAGCTGACATCTGCTTCCGCAGCTGACACCAGTTTCCGTAGCCAGAAGCAGATTCTGCAGCCACCACTCTGTTTTTCAAAAAAATGTACAGCCAGATGTGAGTTCAATAATCATGAAATCAAATGCAGGTATGAAGACATATTATGAATACAGGGGGCATTCAAGGATATCAATAAGGAGCAACTAATTGAAGACCAATGAAAAATGGCAAGAATTCCAAGGTATGAGTAAAAATTTATTTCAAATAGAATTTAAAACACATTTTTACATAGTTATGAACCATAGCTCCATTATGTGCAATGATTGTGTTGACAAACTCCGTAACCATTCCACGATCTCTATATGATCCGCCCATAATCCTTGCATTCATTTTCAAATGGTCCATAATCGAGCCTCCGATCTTCACTCATACTCCGATACTCCACCTGTGATGATGAAACGTGGTTGATTTGACTACGGCTTCTTTCAGCCACATGAAACTCGTAGCCGTTGTATAAACGTGCTTACATTTACTCTGCAGCCACCAAATTTTAAATACTGCCATATGTGTTATACTCCTCCTATTGTTCTATTGATCTAACAGCCGCATTTCCACCGTGCTCACGTAACCCTTCTCTATTCCGCTTCACCCCATTTTTTCTCTATTACGCTACAGTCTGTATACCCATTCTCTGATATCTGCCTACAGTCATCGTGCTCATTTCTGCTCATTTAGTTGTCTTACCTCCGTTGAACCCTCCTCACGCAGAAAATTTTTAAAAGAGCAGAAAGAAGGATGGGTCAGTTGTTGAGAACAGAACCAGAAGGACCTAAATTCATGGAAGGATACCCGCAAGTCAGGGATATATTGAAAAGGGAAAAGTGGCTTCGGTTCATCCAAAATTTTAGAGGCTACCATAAAGAGGTGACAAAAGCTTTTTCAAGGTCTTTCAATGGCCTGGAGGTAGAGATTGGGGACCTCAAATTCACAGTGAATGAGGCATCCATAGCAGCTTCCACAGAACTTCCTCAAGAAGGTGAATGATGGTTCAAGAACAAAAGCATTAGTGATGAAGCCTGGAGAATGATCCTGCGTAACCTAGGTATGGATGTAGCTATTTTTAAAAAGGGAATTCCTGTTCATGCTTTGAAAGAGGAGTGGGCTACTTTGCTGCTAGTTATTCAAAAATTTATCACCTGTGAGGGCCGTTTTGGATCCATGTATATGTATCATACCCGGTTGCTGATGAATTTTCTAGACAACTAGACCCTCAATCTACCATACTTTTTATTAAATAGTTTGAAGAATATGTCTGTGACCATTCAGAAGCATTTAGGGGACGTGGAGCCACATTTGTATCACCATGGTCTTGTGAAAATTCTGATTGAAAAACAGTTAAAAGAGAAAAAGGACACATGGGAACAATTTTTGATTAGAAATTTCTTTGAAGAACCCCAAGAAATTCCTGAAGGCAGTACATCAAGAAGGAGTAGGAGGAAGAGAACAAATGATGAAACTCAAAGAACTCCTACTACTACAATTGAAAGAACTAGTGGAGAAGGGAGACTGTCAAAGAGGAGGAAAGAAGAAACCAAAGGTAAAAAGCCAATAACATCAAAAGAGAGAAAAAGTATTGAGGCTATGCATCAAACCCCTTCCTCCGAAGAAGATCATCAAGTGTTATCTGAGAGACTAGTTCACCTTCAGGAACAGTCATCTATGGCCAAAAAGAGGGAAAAAGAAAAACAAAAAGGAAAAGATAGTGGTCCACAGCGTGTAAGAAGAAGTTCCAGACTTAAAGGGAAGTTGAGGAAAACACAAACGAAAGGACCCCATTTTATTGATTTGGGAGAAGAAACACCTGAAAAATCCCCAGATGGCCATAGTCCATCTCATTCTCAATCAGACATTGAACATAGTTCATTTCATTCTCAGTCAAATATTGAACATAGTCCATTTGATTCTCAGCCAGGCGTTGACATGAGCCCTTTTCAGCCAGATTTTGAAGCCAATTCTCCTCCACGGCATTTTGGGGACAGGCCAATAAAAATGACACCTGAGATAGACCCAAAGCAGCAAGAAGTATATGATTATATAGAATATTTAGAAAGGGTAGCCATGGGTCCCAGCACTTCATCCACTCAGCCTCACACAGCAAAGGAAGATCTCGTCCAATCATTGAAACAAGAAGTCTTTGAATTGGAGGTTTTAAATAAACACATTAAAAATGAAAATGAGGCATTGAAGGAACAAAGAAAACTGGACAAGATCATTCATGACAATACCATGCTACATCTGGGACTATGGCAG
Organism: Pinus albicaulis; assembly: GCA_034641835.2. NCBI lineage: Eukaryota > Viridiplantae > Streptophyta > Pinopsida > Pinales > Pinaceae > Pinus > Pinus albicaulis. Next base: position 560,225,757 of record CM076576.1, on the reverse strand, counting down.
AAAAAGAACAGAAAATTGAAGAAGAAATGCCAGAAGTTAAGTAGAGCATTGGTTAATATCAAATTCAGATGCTTGATGAAGAAGCCCGGGATGTTAGCAGCACCAAGGAAGAGGAGGAGAGGACTGGATGTACTGGATGAAGTGTCGAGGCATATGAATTGAAGAAGGATTATCCAAATTTTGGTTGCATGAGGACATGCAACACCTTCACAGTGGGGATATGTTGAGTCTCAAATCTGCATCTTTCTTATACACCTTTCTAGACCTTTTTCATTCACCTGGACCTTCTTAGTCACCAATATCATTGCATATTAATTGTAAAAGATCTTTTAAAATGGTTTTTAACTATGTTTTGTGTCTGCTATTTGATTTATATTTTTTCTCATTGAGCTGCTGAATCTTGTCACTTTCCGCAGCCACTGCAACTTTCCGCAGCCATTTTGTTAAAGTCTATGTTGCAGGTGTCTTCAGGAAAATCGAGCCACATGGGCAAGTTCAAAATGACGTGGACATGGATCGTGTCCTATTGGCTCAGCCGAATTCACCTAAGAAGGCTGTGGTCAAAGGTGGCCAAGTGGTGGTCAACCGTAGAGTCCCACGGTGACAGAACTTTGTTTCTCATCACGTGGAGATTTGCGTGGCCGTTTCTAAAACACGAGAGACATATCAACACCTGTAAATGGCTTCATAAGCCGAATCCAACATCCACTCTCCATAGATTTAATCCTCACGGCGGCCATAATGCTAGATCTTTGGACGTGATGGTTCACGTGTCTTCTATCAGCACAGACTTTAGGGAATTAGTTATATCTCTCTCTGTTATAAATAATGCGTTCTCATATGCATAATAGTTAGAGATTCTTTAGCTCTGTAATGTAATTACGTTTCCATTGTGCTATGACATTTCTCTGACTGCATTTTAATATATGAGAAGACTTTGTTCAAAAGCATAGTTCGTATTTGAAAGCTGCTTCCCGAGGTCTGTGCAGAGGGCCCCTGCACACGCTGAGGTTTTGTGTACTACTGTATAGTTTCATGCTTCATTTCTTTATGTTCATTGTGCCATAGTCATTCATGTATATATAGATTACATCTTTCATGGTATTTACATTTCATCTCTGTCCATAATCCTTCATGCTTTACATTTTACTTCTGTCCATAATCTTTTATGTTTTATGTTGTTGTTAACTGATCAGTGTTCTTGTTTCAAATTACAATAGGCAGCCCGAGCATTTGCACATATTTTTCATAATGACTAATGACATGGAATCAATATTGTCCTTCTGTTGATTTCCTTTTCTTAGTGTTTGTTTAATTCCAACACTTTTTGTTTATTTTAGTCTTGCACATTTGCTTTAGTAGTTAGATTAGATATTAAATTGCTCATGTCATTTTTAGTTACCTTCGAAAGCCATAGCGAGACTAATGGTGAGGGATTGAAGTATGAATGTGTAGTTTGATATTAGTTTACTTTTCTGCAAGTTAGATATTAAACTGTTCATGTCATTTTCAGTTACTTCCGAAAGCCATAGCGAGACTAATGGTGAAGGATTGAAGTATGAATGTATAGTTTGATATTAGTTTACTTTTCTGCAAGATAGATATTAAATTGCTCATGTCATTTTCAGTTACCTCCAAAAGCCATAGCGAGACTAATGGTGAGGGATTGAAGTATGAGTGTGTAATTTGATATTAGTTTATTTTTCTGCAAATTAGATATCAGATTGCTCAAGTTGTTTATGATTACCTTCGAAAGCCATAGCGAGACTAATGGTGAGGGGTCAGAATATGAGTTGATGTAATTTGATTTTAGTTTTACTTTACTTGCAATATTTTCTTTGAGTAACAGTTTCTTTTGTGTTTAGACAGCAGCAAGGGTAATGGTTTTCATGATCAATAGTTCACTGTTTGTTTAACTAGGATAGTAGCACATTTTCATTTCCTTTTAGGAACTAATTTTCTCATTGTATGTTTCAAAATCCTTTTGAAGTTTGAAGTTTGGTAAATCATTATAAAGGACATCATTTCCTTGAACAATCATAACCATACTTGTCTTTTAGAATTTTCATTAGGAAACCAACCAAGATAAAAAGAAAAAAAACCAAAAACGACAAAAAAGTAAGAGATAGGTTATCTTGCACATATAGTGCGCCACACTTCGTCAGCTTACGAATCCCGGATTAACAAATTAATGTAGCAATTTAGGACACACTAAATTGACCAAACAGCTACCATGAAGGGGAGAAAGGGCGCAGCCGAGGTAGGTACTATGGCGGTTCTGCTAGTAGCAGTCCCGACATTAGGGCCGGGATTACCGCTAGCGTTAGGCCCTGGACCAGACATAGTGAAGGTGATAGGGGGAGAACCAGAAGTAAAAGGAGAACCCAATGAATCAGAAGAGGAGTCGGAGTGCGGACTCGGAGGAGGACTAGCTCGTCGATGACGGGAAGGAGTAGGTCGACCGACCGGAAACTGAGGGTGAAGGCCAAGAAGTCTCTGGGATGTGTGCCTTGGGGGCGCAATGGTGACAACACAAACACGACACAAGGGGAAGAAGAACGATCAACAAAGGCAGGGAGGTGCAGAATCAAGGGATTACAATGTCGAAACGAGGGCAGATAGGTGCAGTGTCAATTAATTTTAAAGTCTTTGCCTGGCGGTGTAAACTAGGCTCTTCTTCGCTTAGGGTGAGTGTGTGGCGTGCGTTAATTTTAATTTTTAAACCCTTTTCATTTTGAGAGCAAGAGAAAAAGTGTGCTGCGAACTGAAAATAAATCTGCAGAGAACAGTATATAATGCTGAAATAACAGAAAATTAACAGCTACTATTGCATCGATTCAACCCAAAAAGGCGGGTCTCTCAAAACTAGTCTAACAGAGGGAAAAAAATCTAGTTAAAACGCATTAAAAAGAGGCCAATAGATCTAGGGTCGAAAGGGACAGGGATCTAAAGGGACAAGCTGCTGAAAAGAGGTGCAGATCACAGCCAAGAGGCAGAGGCAAGGTGGCTGGAAAAAGGGAGGAAATTAGCAAAAAGCAGAAGGGGCAAGAAGGAGGCCCTAAAAGTAGATCCATACAAATCTTCAGGAGGTGATTTGAAAGGGAGGAGAGCTGATTAAAAGAGGTCTGAAAAGGAGGTATCAGATCTGGAAAGAGGGGGGCTGAAACTCTGAAAAGACAGACCTGAAACAGATAAAAACTATTCCACAAAAAGTGGAGGGTACTAAAGCCCTAGGGGGCAATGTTCCCACTTAGATGAGAAAAAACAGATCAGAACCAGGTCAAAACGGGCTGAGACAGAGGCTGGAAAACCCTGACAGAAGCTTCAGCAAAACCCAGGAAAATTGCAGAAAAACAACTGGAAAATTGGCAGGTCGCAGGTTCTGACCTGTTTTCAGTGCAGGTCGTAGAAAAGAGGCTGAAAAGTGCGACCTGAAGGTCCAGGTCGCAGTTTTTGGGATGAAAAGTGCGACCTCCAGTTCCAGTTGTCTCGGCGGCAGATTTGCGGAAAATTTGTCGTCTCAGTTGCGGCTGATGTCTGTCACCTGCGCAATAGGGCCAGAAACACGTGGAAGTTAGAAATTTTAATGTTTTAGGGTTTTATGTGAGAAAAACAACATAAAAATAGGAAAAATAAAAAGCTGAAAAGAAACCCTAGGGTCTGAAGTAGCTGGATATGCAGGAATATGAAAAATGACAGTGGTCGTAATTTAAAACCCGTGTGGAGTCGCCATTTGTTAGTATGAATCCTTTGTCGAAGTGTACGAAAAAGGACCACTTTAGCTACGCATAACTAATAGCCCTAACAACAAAAGTGGCTGCCAATATCTTCAGATCTGCGGTTAGTTGATTAAGAAAAGAGCTGCAAAAAACCAGATCTATGCATGGAAAGACATTAAGTAGTAAAAATAAGGGTTTGCTCCATATACCAATAGACAAGACAAGAACAATTTTTGAAAGAATTTTTGTATTAAGGGCACCTGGGAGGAAAACAAGAAGGCGTATCCAATTCTCCTCAATGGGATGGGTTCTTGGAAGTCCTCGGCACTTCAGATCTAGAATCTCTCTCTCTTGTTGGTGTAGAAAACCCACACAAAGAATAGAACTCAAAGGGAGCTCACACAGCAAATAGTGGAAAAATGTGACCAAGTGTATAGATCCAGAGTGATCTAATAGGCAACAAAAGGTGAAGAATGGTAGGAAAAACACTCCTATTTATAACAAAATATTGGGTCATTCTAGATCTTGGTGCATGATTAAAATAATGTCAACCAAATCTAGATCCACCTTTTATGAAATATTTTATTATATTTGTTGGAGGGAAAAAGTATTTGACTTGGGTCAAATCTCTTTATTTGTTAATAATAAATAAATAAATGATTTATTTATCTTTTTAAGGAAGTGGTTGAAGGATAATTAAATAAATAATGATTTATTTAATTATTTGTGGGTGATTTGGTCATATTTAACAAGGAATATTATCTAAATAAGATTTAAATAATTATTCCTAGAACATAATAAGATAAATAAAGGTTTATCTAATTAATTTCTTTGTTTTGGGTTAAACATGATTAGGAATAATAATTAAATTATGGTTTAATTAATTATTCCATGAGGAAAATCAAACAAATATAGGTTTGTTTAATATTCCCTTTTGGGGTTTCCTGTTTAGACCATAAACAACCTAATAAATGTGGTTTATTAAGTTATTTTACATAATGAAAGCAATTTTACTTAGGGTAAAATTGGTCTTACATGGTGTACTTGGGTCCATCTAATGATAAGAGGTTAGATGACCAAAAAATGGTGTAACAACTTCATCTCTTAGGGTTAGGTTTTTAGATGTTTAGGGTTTTCCATTGTTTATCAAAAATAAATAGGACTTCGAGCCTCATTGTAACACATTTCATAGGCTTTTAGGCACCACATCCCTTCTCACAGATAAGCTACCAACACCCTAGCTAGTTTATTTCCATTATATCTGTAATCATATTTCAGTTATTTCATATTAATGAAATGAAGTTTTATTTCCATTGCATCTCTTTGTTTATGTTTATTTCTATATTTTATTGTGTTCCCTGCTTAAATCCAGATTGTTGGTATCAAAGAGGTCTACTCTTTCTCTATTTTTCTTTGCATGTCCCCAAGAAGGCCAAGGTATAAGGAGTTAGGGCTCGATCTGGTTGAACCCTTGCAAGAACAACCTCACAAACCTCGACGACCTCCCATGGCGAAAGAAAAGAAAGATGAGGGAGTAGGATATCATATCAAATTATTTCTCGAGGAGGCCCTCGAGAAACAAAGGAGCACAACGATGGATAAATTTTCCCATATCCTTCAATGAATACCCATCGACGACGCATTTGCATCTAGTAGCCACTCCTTTCAAGGTACATGTAACCTTTTTCATTCCTGTATTTGAAGGTCAGATAGATGCATACATCATACATAGATGGTTGAATTTTCTAGAAGGATATTTCTTGGTCCATGATTTATCTGACCGAGAAAATATTAATTTTTCACTCCTCAAATCTGCCCCCCATGTCAAAGACTGGTGGGAAACCTTCTATGAGAAAAAGGACATGAGGGAACCCTCTCTGTTCTCAGTCACACCTAATTGGAATTTGTTCCAAGACGAAATCAAGGAACAATATTACCCCATGGAGAGCTCTGAGGACAAGTAAATCCATTGGACCATGATGTGGCAGTAAAGGGATCAAGATGTGCATGAGCTAACAAATTTGTTCCATACCCTGCACACAAATTTGGATATTAAAGATTCAGAGAAACATTTGGTGCTAAAGTACCATAGTTGTTTACACATACATTCAGAAGGAAATGGATTTCCTCTACATTACCTCACTTGGCACGACATATCAATATGCTACCAAGATTGATAAAAAATTTAAGCAGAAGAAGCGAGACTTTGGATCAGTGAATCTGAAGCTAGTGAAAGGCACCCCCGAACCTCAAAAAAAAGGGGAAAATCCAAATCAGGGTGACTCAGAACAACATCACAAATCCAAATAAGGACACAGGGAAGTGGTTTGAATCTCATAACAACCCCACTAACAACACAATCGAGTGTCATGCCAAACAGTCGCTAGTGGCCGAATTGAAGGCATATGAATTAGATGCATGTCCTGATTATGAGTCAGAACCCGACAAGGGAAATGAAAAAGGGAGGAAATCATTAATGCAGAACCTAATGCCAGCATTCCCACTACCAAGCTCCAGAGGGAGGAGCTCGAGGATCCATAGGAGGGGGAGCGCCTCTTCCATTCCCAGATGTGGGAAAAGGGTTCTCCACTGCAATTTCTTATCGATAACGGAAGCCAAAAGACACTCATTTCAGCAGAGGTCATAAAGTGGCTCGGCCTATCTACCACATCACACTTGTAACCATATACCATTGGGTGGCTTCACCAAAGAAGATATCTCTGCGTCAACTAGCAGTGTCACCTTCCATACAACATCAAGCCCTTCACGGATGAGGTATTGCATGATGTTTCTCCTCTTGATGTGTCTGATGTATTATTGGGCCAACCATACTTGTGGAAGTGACATGTTGTGTATGATTCTAGGACTCGTTCTATTATTATTACTTTGGGAAATAAGTTTTACAAGATATCAAAGGTAGTACCATCTCCCTCCATCTCTTTGATTACTACAAAGAAATGCAGTAAGATTATTTCCCAAACCGGGAAATTTATTTTCATTACAATTCGCCCACAGGGCAAGAAGAATATTGTGACCATAGCCTCGAAATAGGGCTCCCCTGCACGGCAGCAACAGATGGAAAAATTCGTGGAGTAATAGAATGACATTTTCTCCTCACCCATAGAGGTTCATCTACACTGTCAAGTCAATCACTCCATTGATCTGACCCCAGGCGTGTCACTGCCTGATGTTTCCACACCTCATGTGACCACACAGAAAAAATCCAAACATGTACTATCTAAGGCTAATAAAGCAACCAGATTTATTGAATGTAGCCAACACGCCTGCTAGTAGGTCCATGACATCTTGGATAAATCCAATGTCAAGTACAAGCAACGACATGATCAACATCGGCTGTTACACAAGTTATAGGTGGGCGACCAATTTTGGTTGCATTTGCAAAAATAACACCTAACCAAAGCTCATACCACTCTGATATGGGCCTTACAACATTATCAAGGTTGTGAGAGACAATTCATTTGAGCTCATCATTCCCCCATTCCTTGGTCGGAACCTAGTGTTCAATGTGGATCGCCTTCAGCCATACTTTCCAACATTACTAGACACACCTGACATTAAGGATCTCATGGAGGAACTCGAAGAAATGGGGACCATTTCTTCCTAAATGGGGAGGAATGATCCAAGTGGATATTGGTGGCCACCCATCTATTCCACTTGGACTCCCACCATTGTTTATTTCAGTTTTTCAGCTCTTACAATTTTTAGTAGTTTTTCGGGTCCTGAACTTCTGATGTTGTTTTGAGGCCCTATAAGACATTTTTTTGGGAAAACTGGGAGCAACATGGATCTTTGACAAATTTTTCTCACTCAAAATTTTAGTCCTCGGATATATATTTCTAACGAGGTATTGTGCACATCAAACGAAGATCGTATGCCAAAGTTACGTTCTCGAGAACTTGATGTACCAATTTACCCAAATGGGGCCCATAGATTTGGCTCTTCATCTCCTAGGTTTAGGTTTTTGGATTTTTATGGTTTTCCATTGTTTCACAATAATAAATATTCCCTTGAGCCTCATTTTAAAAATTTTTAGAGGCCTATAGCTACCACATCTCTTCTCAGAGATAAGATACCAATGCCCTAGCTAGTTTATTTCCATTATGTCTGTAATCATATTTCAGTTATTTGATATTAATGAATTAAGTGTTATTTCCATTGAATCTCTGTGTTTATGTTTTCTTGAATATTTTATTGTGTTCTTGCATAAATCCAAATCACTCCACCATTGCGCTTTTGATAAAAGAAAAAATCATCTGGGTATTTTCTATACCAAAGGTTCATGCGCATTTCATCTTTCTTATGCAACTTATACTTTCCTTTCATTAGATGATTATAGATGTTAACAACATCTTTCCTACACAAAAGGAAATCCCTATATCAAGTTAAAGCTTGCATGTCAACATATTTTTTAGCATGCATTTTGCAAACTAATTCAACTGGCACTTCCAAGAAGAAACAACTCTCTACATAGGAAACCATGTCCCTTGACAAATTTGGTTGATGTAGGGCCCTAGCATGACCCAAAGTGTCCTGTTGGCCATGACAAGGCTATCATTGGCTATCTACATGCTAATACATGTTATATGTTATTATCGCTATCTCAGAGATTTGAAACATAACTTTTACAATCAAATGGCATTGGAAACCCATTTTTATCACAAATGAGGATCTTCACTTCATTTCATCTTGTCCTCTTATGTCCTCAGATCCATAAAAAAAAGAATAGGCACATAAAAAATGTTTGAAAATTCAATGCATATGAATCCATGAAAAATGATCGAGCATTATGAATACCAACATCTAAACAATGCATCTCTAAAAAAATTACACTTCATATAACAAGGAAGCATTATCCCTTGAACCTGGGTGTTTATTTTTTACTCAAGTGAAAAAACATGGAGCATCTAGGTTCATTTCCTCTCCTCTAATCAAGTCTCCAATTCTAGTTGAAGGGATTTTTTCAATCCAATCAATCTCCATGTGCTTTCCTTTTAATTCAAACCAAAACAATGTCAACTTTGAAATGGGAACTATAAACTCAAAATGAGAACTGTTGCCAAAAAACCCAAAAAAAAATGAAAAACAACCTAAAAATGAAAATTGTTGATGTTGGAATACTTTTGTGTGTGTGTGTGTAAATTTTCAATATTTTAAAAAAATGATAGTAAAATAAAATCAATGCCAATATATTTTTGTGCAAGAAACACCCTGAAAACAAAAGATGTTGATGTTGGGCTAACGTCTTTTTTTTTTTCAAGTTAAATTTTCAACATTTTTTAACAATGGCGTTAAGGATAATATCATAACTTCGAAAAACCTTAAAATTCCAATGATTTTTAGGGATGACATTAAAGATAAAATATCACATCTCTTAAAAGCCTTAAAATTCCAACAATTTCCAGCCATGGTGTTAATGAGAAAATACTTATAACTATTTTCAACAATAATATTAAAAATAAAATATCATGACTCAAAAAAACTTTAAAATTTTGTCAAATTTTCAGCCATGAGATTATGGAAAACTTTTATGACTAAAAAAATTTAAAAATCAACACCGTAATGAAAGATTCATTATACCAGGAGTAATTTATTTTTTAAATGCTAA